>SJYV01054212.1:1035705-1081975 GCA_006410875.1 Neotragus pygmaeus
TGTGCAGGGAGCCCCGACCTCACCTGGCTGCCTGCAGGCTGGGAGAGGGGACACGCGCCCCTACCCTGCCTGAAGCGGGAACTCTTTCTAGTGGGATCCCGAAAGGAAGGGACCCAAAGAAGCCTAGGCAGGGGACTGGGGACCCCCATCCTAGAGCCAGATGAACACTCAGTTTGAGGCTTTCGTACAAGGATGGAGTGGGGACCGCCGGCCAACACGTCATCGCCTCATGGGCCCCCATCCAGCTGGCCAGGGTGTGGAGAGGTGTGAGGCAACAGGTACATCCTCCTGGTTGGGGAATGTCAATGGCTTTTGCCAGGATCTCCTGGAATTGCGCGGTTCAATAGAACTTTTTGGGATGTGTATATGTTCTCTGTCTGGGCCATTTAATAAGATAGGCACTAGCCACACGTGGTTATCAAGAGGTTGAAATATGACTAGTGTGACTGAGGAACTGGACTTTTAGATTTAAAATTCGGATTAATTTTAAGCCACTACGTATGGCTGGTGGCTACCTTATTGGACAGTGCAGTTTCAGAATATTCATCTTCCCAGTTCTCCTTTCTCCCTACTCTTTGGTTCTTGTCTCAAGAACATCCTAGGTCTCACAGTAGTTTTATCCCTCTGCAGAATGGGATAGCTTCTAGGTACAGAAAAGGCCCTGACAAACTTCCAGAAGGATGTTACCTTGGCTTTGTACCTCCTCCTCATTCTGAGATCCTTTGGGTGGTAGACTGGACAAGGCCACAGAAGCAGCACGGGATCTAGGAGAAAAGGATGTCCAAGGTAGCTGTTTTAGCTACCCAACAGGTGCCCAGGGGCACACTCATCACTCTCTCTGCTGGAGAGCTCCTGCTTCCTTATCCGTTTACTTCTCAAATTTGCTGGAGCACCTGCTGAGTGGCAGGCATGGTTCCCTTCTCTGAGGTCCAGACAGGAACAAGTTAATTACCTTTCCTGCCCTCAGGGGATTTGTGGGAGGCAATGGGTGGGTGGACAGCAAGAGTGCAAGCAATAGAAACTGCACAGAAATAAGCAGATTTATAAACTTTGGGGAGCATGTTGGAAAGAACAGGGGCTAGTGACAGAGAATAAGGNAGGCAATGGGTGGGTGGACAGCAAGAGTGCAAGCAATAGAAACTGCACAGAAATAAGCAGATTTATAAACTTTGGGGAGCATGTTGGAAAGAACAGGGGCTAGTGACAGAGAATAAGGGGACTTGCTGGGAAAGGATTATTAGCGAAGCCTCCCCTGAAGAGCAGCGATGATGCTAAGACAGAGGGGAGGTAGAACAGGCGAAGTGTTGGGAGGGAGAGTGGGAACATTCTGGAAAAAAGCACAGCACGTGCAGAGGTCCTGGGGACAGGACTCTGGCACTCTGAGTAAAGACCAGTGTATCTGGAAGGGGAGGGAGGCACAAGTGTCCCCTAGGGATGTCAGTGGTGCCTGAGCATTTGGCACACCTAGAAAGGGATTCTGGTGCTGGCCTTGGAGCAATGGGCAGTAGAGCGGGTTGTTTGTTTGGCTTTTGGTTTTTCTTTGGGATGTTTTTCTTTCTTAGTTCCTGGACCAGGGATCAAACCTGCATTCCCTGCATTTGAAGCACAGCGTCTTAACCACTGGAGTTTCCCAGATGGTGCTAATGGTAAAGCACCTGCCTGCCAATGCAAAAGACAGATTCGGGTTCAATCCCTAGGTCAGAAAGATCCCTTGGAGGAGGGCATGGCAACCCACTCCAGTTTTTTTTTTTGCCAGGAGAATCCCTTGGACAGAGGAGCCTGGCAGGCTACAGTCGATAGGGTTGCAAAGAGTTGGACACAACTGAAGCGACTTAGCACGCATGCACGTCTTGACCACTGGACCACAGAGAAGTCCCAGTAGTGAGAGGATTTTAAGTGGTATATTTTTAAGAGCCCGCTCTGATACTGAGAGTTTCTGACCCAAGAGCAGGGTAAGAGTGGAGACCCAGAGTGCCATCAGGAATCAACTGCCATGGTCCAAGCAAGAGAGGATGGTGGCCTGGACAAGGATGGTGGCAGTGGCATGGAGAGGAGGGAGGAGTTAGAGGTAGATCGGGGAGGTGGACTCAATAGGACCTGTGGCTGGATCAGGTCCTAATGTGGAAGAGAGTGGGGTTTGGACAGGCAGGTTTCTAGCCAGAGCACCTGGGTGGGAGAATGGGCACCTGGTGGGAGAAAACGTTCTGAGTGAGGGAGCCTGGGAGAGGAGCAGATGTTGTAGGGACAGATGCAGGAGAGATCTGTCTAGAAATGCCAGGAAGGCAGCTGGATAGAGAGGTGGTGCCCAGAGGAGTGTCCTTGAGAAATGGTTCTGACTCTGGATGGTTTGAGATTGGGAAAAAGAGGATGAGATGACATCAAAGGAGTGGTTGACGAAAGCAATGAAATCCAGGGGATGTGGGATCCTGGAAGGTCAGAGAAAAGTGTGTTTCAGGAGGGTGTGGTGAGCGGTACCAATTGCCCCCCCTACAATCCAGGGGAAGAGGACCAGCAGGGTTCACTCACTTCGGGCAACATGGAATGTTTCTCCTTATACTGAATGGGTTCCCCCTGGGATTCTACCCATCTATCCTTATTGTCAGAGAAGGCAATGGCACCCCACTCTAGTACTCTTGCCTGGAAAATCCCATGGATGGAGGAGCCTGGTGGGCTACAGTCCATGGGGTCGCTAAAAGTCAGACGTGACTGAGCGACTTCACTTTCACTTTTCACTTTCATGCATTGGAGAAGGAAATGGCAACCCAGTCCAGTGTTCTTGCCTGGAGAATCCCAGGAACGGGGGAGCCCGGTGGGCTGCCGTCTATGGGGTCGCACAGAGNTTTTTTTTTTTGCCAGGAGAATCCCTTGGACAGAGGAGCCTGGCAGGCTACAGTCGATAGGGTTGCAAAGAGTTGGACACAACTGAAGCGACTTAGCACGCATGCACGTCTTGACCACTGGACCACAGAGAAGTCCCAGTAGTGAGAGGATTTTAAGTGGTATATTTTTAAGAGCCCGCTCTGATACTGAGAGTTTCTGACCCAAGAGCAGAGTAAGAGTGGAGACCCAGAGTGCCATCAGGAATCAACTGCCATGGTCCAAGCAAGAGAGGATGGTGGCCTGGACAAGGATGGTGGCAGTGGCATGGAGAGGAGGGAGGAGTTAGAGGTAGATCGGGGAGGTGGACTCAATAGGACCTGTGGCTGGATCAGGTCCTAATGTGGAAGAGAGTGGGGTTTGGACAGGCAGGTTTCTAGCCAGAGCACCTGGGTGGGAGAATGGGCACCTGGTGGGAGAAAACGTTCTGAGTGAGGGAGCCTGGGAGAGGAGCAGATGTTGTAGGGACAGATGCAGGAGAGATCTGTCTAGAAATGCCAGGAAGGCAGCTGGATAGAGAGGTGGTGCCCAGAGGAGTGTCCTTGAGAAATGGTTCTGACTCTGGATGGTTTGAGATTGGGAAAAAGAGGATGAGATGACATCAAAGGAGTGGTTGACGAAAGCAATGAAATCCAGGGGATGTGGGATCCTGGAAGGTCAGAGAAAAGTGTGTTTCAGGAGGGTGTGGTGAGCGGTACCAATTGCCCCCCCNAGCCTGGCATTTTGCATGATGTACTCTGCATAGAAGTTAAATAAGCAGGGTGATAATATACAGCCTTGACATACTCCTTTCCCAGTTTGGAATCAGTCCTTCATTCCATGCCCAATTCTAATGGTTGTTTCTTGACCTGCACACATGTTTCTCAGAGACAGATAAGGTGGTCTGGTATTCCCATCTCTAAGAATTTTCCAGTTTGTTGTAATCCACACAGTCTAAGGCTTTAGTCTAGTCAATGAAGTGGAAAATTTTCTTGAATTCTCGTGCCTTCTCTGTGATCCAACAGATGTTGCAAATTGATCCTTGGTTCCTCTGCCATCTTCTAAATCCAGCTTGTACATCTGGAAGTCCTTGATTCACATACTGCTGAAGCCTAGCTTGAAGGATTTTGACGATTACTTTGCTAGCATGTGAAATGAGTGCAATTATCTGGTAGTTTGAACAATCTTTGGCATTGTCCTTCTTTGGAATTGAAATGAAAACTCACTTTTTCCAGTCCTGTGACCACTACTAAGTTTTCCAAATTGGCTGACATATTGAATGCAGCACTTTAACTATTATCATGTTTTAGGATTTTAAATACCTCAGCTGGAATTCTGTCTACTCCACTAGCTTTGTTTGTGGTAATGCTTCCTAAGGCCTACTTGACCTCACACTCTTGGATATGAAGGTGACTCTAGGTGAGTGACCACACCATCATGGTTATCCTGGGTCACTAAGGCCTTTTTTTGTATAGTTCTTCTTCATTGTATTCTTGCCACGTTTTCTTAATCTCTTCTGCTTCTGTTAGGTCCTTGCCATTTCTGTCCTTTATTGTGCCCATCTTTGCATGAAATGTTTCCTTTTTATCTCCAAATTTTTTGAAGACATCCCTAGTCTTTCCCATTCTGTTGTTTTCCTCTATTTCTTTGCNATCTCTTCTGCTTCTGTTAGGTCCTTGCCATTTCTGTCCTTTATTGTGCCCATCTTTGCATGAAATGTTTCCTTTTTATCTCCAAATTTTTTGAAGACATCCCTAGTCTTTCCCATTCTGTTGTTTTCCTCTATTTCTTTGCATTGTTCAGTTAAGAAGGCTTTCTTATCTCTTCTTGTGATTCTCTGGAACTCTGCATTCAGTTGAGTATACCTTTACCTTTTGCTTCTCTTGACTTTTCTCAACTATTTGTAAGTCCTCCTCAGACAACCACTTTGCCTTATTGCATTTCTTTCTCTTTAGGATGGTTTTGGTCACTGCCTCCTGTGTTACAGTGTTACAAAACTCTGTCCATAATTCTTCAGGCATTCTGTCTACGGGATCTAATACCTTGAATCTATCTGTCACCTCCTATATATTCATAATGGATTTAATACCTGAATTGTCTAGAGGTTTTCCCTGCTTTCTTCAATTTAAGCCTGAATTTTCCAATCAGGAGCTCATGATCTGAGCTACAGTCAGCTCCAGGTCTTGTTTTTGCTAACTGTATAGAGCTTCTCCATTTGGCTGCAAAGAATATAATCAATGTGATTTTGGTGCTGACCATCTGGTGATGTCCATGTGTAGAGTCTTCTCTTATGTTTTTGGAAGAGGGTGTTTGCTAAGACCAGCAGTTCGCTCGACAAAACTCTGTTAGCCTTTGCCCTGCTTCATATCAATAATTAATTGTATCATTAAGAAATGCATGTGTTATTAATATATTTTGGAGTGAAGAAGGATGGGTTTGGGAATCTTGAGACAGGTGAATGCCAGATAAGAGAGTTTCAAAATTTCAAAATAGATGTTTAGAACCCCTTGTAGGATTTTGAGGAGAGGGATAAAACTGTCTCTGGAGGCAAACATATCTTAACTCAAAGTAGTAACTTGGTGACTTTAAGCACTTAAGTTTACTGACTTAAATTTCAGCTGTGTTTCACTCACCTTTCAAGGGCTTAGGGGTACTGGAAATTTTTCTGGTTCTCTGTCTCATACTACTACAACTGCGATATTTGTGGGAGGCTATTTCAAGTCCTCTCAACTCAAATTCCTCTGTGAACCATTTTTAACTCACTGCGTGGGTGCTCAGTTTTGGACATTGCCTTCCTCCTCCTCCTTTCCTCCCTCCCCCCCCCCACCACTTCCTTCCTTCTTTCCTTTCTTTCTCCCATAGCTTGTATTTATTAACACCAAGCTCCAATACTTTGGTCACCTGATGTGAAGAATCGACTTTTTGGAAAAGACTCTGATGCTGGGAAGATTGAAGGCAGGAGGAAGGGGATGACAGAAGATGAGATGGATGGCATCACTGACTCAATAGACATGAGTCTGAGCAAGCTCCAGTAGTTGTTGACGGACAGAGAGGCCTGGCGTGGTGCTGTCCATGAGGTCGCAAAGAGTCAGACACAACTGAGTGACTGAGTTGAACTGATGATTTTGTAAAGCAGCCTTGAACCCTGGTCATTCTGATTCTCAAGAGCAGTGTGTTCTGAGGACAGCTTCCTGTAGCTCTCTCTTGAATTCCACTGGTGTGTACATCTTGATGATGATGTGGTACTGGCCTTTTGGATTCATGTGATCTGGCCTTTCCCTCTCAAAAGGGAACAGACTGGGGTCCCATTTGATGGCATCCACATGAAGTTCCCTGGGAAGCAGGTTGCAGCTCCTACGGTGCTTCCTGCTGGGCCTCAAGCATTGGCTGATGGCCTCCCCCTCCATCTCGTGCTCTCCCTGCTTATACAGGGACCACTTCTTCAGAAGCTGAGCTCTCATCCCGTCTCTTCAAAGAGCAGTTCCCCCTGATACTGCTATTTCAGTTTATCCAAGCGCTCACAGGGATAATGAAATCCTCAAAGGGAATTAGCTCCTGGCTAGGCTTTCTTCTTTTTCAAATGGTATTTTACTGCTTGGTCTTTTTAAAGATTTAACTACTTCTTTCACAGAGGTTCTGCTCTCATGGGAACAAGTTCTGAGACGATCAACAATGAAGCTCTCTGATAAATGTCTCTAGTCTATGTCTGCCAAATTCCCAAAGCATCCATGGCCTTTAGGTTGCTTCCAGGCATGCATTCATTTGCATTCAGGGCCCACATGCCCCACACAGAGATTCTGACGTAGCATTTCTTTAAGGAGAGTCTGTATGTTTCTCGTTTGTACTAGGGAAAATGAGGAATAAATTTCACTGACTGGAGATTTCCCTAATCTTATCTGATAGACAGTGATAAAATAGGCAGGGAAATGGAAGGCATCGTAATTTAGGGAGGATGAAAACATCCATTCATTTAATATTTCCAAAATATTGTCTCTGTTACATTATTATTAGATGTGGCATTTAAGAAAGTTTATCATGGCACTAAACTCGAGGTGAGCTGAGCATGAAGAGAGCCTGGAAGCAGGTCATACACTACATGCTTACCTCCTGGCAACCATTTAATTAGAGTATGATAGGCTTCCCCATAGGAAAGTTCTAGAAAATCCAATATGGCTTGTAATTTCTCTGGGGAAAAAAAAATCCCCTCAAAATATAATTTTTACTAAGAGTTGGCTTCAAGTATTATCTTTATATATAAAATATTAATTTTTTTTCTCTTAACACAGATTTCTGGCAGCACTCTATTAATCACCATAAACTTTCTCCCAGAGTTCAGAAATCTTTTTAGAAAGAAGGGAGAAAATAGATATTTTTCCTCTGTAGAATGTAAATGAATTTTTGGTATAAATCATGTGGATTTATATTGATTAACTAGGCAGTTCATTAATTCTAAGAGTGTTTAGCTCAAAGCATATTATGTGCTCTGTAATTTATCTCAAAGACTCCATAGTAGCCTTCTGTTTTTTTTCCTTTTTCCAGGGCTTAAACTTCAGATACTTGTTCTTTTACATTAACTTCACATTGTTTCATTATATTTATCCTTCATATTTCAAGATTTTCTTCATAATAAAAATATCATAATATCTGATCCAGTGTACCTTGTACACCTGTGTTACAGACCACTATTCTTGGCCTCCTTAATCAATAGAAGTTGATCAGAGCTAAGACAAGAAATTCATGCAAAGCTTTATTGGGGGTCCCTTTCAACAACAGTGGGGAGCAAGAACAAACAACATTTTGTCTTGCTGGCGTGTTCCTGAGCTGGGGCATGAGTTGGTTCCAGGGGTTAGGCCGGAGGGGTGGCTTAGGTGGTTTGCCCACCCCTTAATGTGCAGGAGGCATGTGCAGTACCCTACTTTTGCTTCAGGCTATTTTGAAGTGATAAGTGGTCTTTTGGTTTCTTTGTACCTTTTGTCCAGAATTTGTCCTAACTGCACATGCCTGCAGTTAATTTTAGTCCCATATAGTTTGTATTTTGTTGCTCAAGGAGAGTTGTGTCCAAGTATAAGCACTGCAGCACTGCAGCAGGGATCCCAGGCCCCAGGTCTGCCTCACTTGTGCTGAAGATATATTTGGTTCTCATCATTCCCTCTCCTCCTTTGGTGTCTACAGCACTAATCTTTTCATTCTTTCCTTTACTGCATGACTAGTTGACTTCTCTTTATCCTTTTAGTCCCTGAATGTTGATATTCGCCACAATTCTATCCCATACATTCAAGTATTTTTAACCTAGATATTTCTCCTGAGCTACAGTGTGCTTAGTCCCTCAATTGTGTCTGACTCTTTGCAACCCCATGGACTGTAGCCCACCAGGCTCCTCTGTCCATAGTCTTCTCCAGGCAAGAATATTGGAGTGGGTTGCCATTTCCTCCTACAAGGGATCTTCCCAACCCAAGGATCAAGCCCAGGTCTCCCACATTGCAGGCGGATTTTTTTTTTTTTNGGCACGTTTATCTGATCACCGGAAGGTCTGTCACCCCGAGTTTACCCATACCGTTCCCTCCCCACTCATCTTTTCTCTCCTCATTTTGCTCCTTCCTCCCCTCCTCTTCCTGAAACCTGCCGGTTCCCAATTCACCTGGGCACCTGGTGCCGGGAGGGTGAGGTGGAATGCGGCAGGGGAGACAGCCAAAAGCCACGCAGCTGGATCCAGCCTGCATTCCAAGGCCCGGGTCCCAGCGCTAGCCCCCCACCCCCTCAGCATCCTGTCTCCACCAGACAATAACCCATAATCTCTGGAGCAGCCAGTTCTCCAGCTGCAAAGAAGATCTGGGGAGGGGCTGGTGGCAGCAGCCCCTGAAAACAGGTTTGTTAGGAAGAGGCTCTGGGGGGAGGGCTTGCGGGTGTGCTCAGAGGAAGGAAACTCAAGCCCAGAGCTAATTAACCCACCTAGAGACACAGACAGAACCTTTGTCTTCTGTGGGGCCAGGGATCTGAGCTAAGCCCCCTAATTCTCCACCCAGACAGCCTTGCCTTTCCTGGTGGTCCCTGGAGGGGGGTGCTGATGGTCAGATTCACACCTTTGGTGGGGGACGGGGAGGCTGTCCAGGGTCAGTGAGGGCACTCACATTGCCTAGCATTAAGGAGGACAGCAGCAGGAGGCACTGCTAGTTAGACTGCAAGAACTCACTGGTCTTGGGGGTGCTGTGTGTGTGCTTAGTCGTGTCCAACTCTTTGAGACCCTATGGACCATAGCCCGCCAGGCTCCTCTGTCCCCGGAATTTTCCGGGCAAGAATACTGGAATGGGTTGCCATTCCCTCCTCCAGGGGATCTTCCTGACCCAGGGACCGAACCCACATCTCTTGCGTCTTCTGCTTTGGCAGGTGAGTTCTTTTCCACTGAACCACCTGGAAGACCTTGGGGGGGCCAAGGGGAGACGTGCATGCAGAGGCCTCAGGATGAGTTGGGAGGGGCCACTGAGGAGGAACTGGCAACCAAGGGAGATGCTGAAGCCGTGGGGGGACAGGCTGGAGGGCTTTGGGGACCTCCTGATGGGACTGAAATTAATCCATCTGCAGGGAGTGGGGGGTGAATAGCTCATCAAACCAGTGACTCAGGCATGACCCAAGCGCAAGGTCTTTGATCTCTGGGGCTCAGAATGCAGCCAGAGGTTTCTGCAGGCAGAGACTAGGAGAGGAGATGGAGGGACTGATTACAACAGGGGCTAGGTCTGAGGGCACAGGGCCGGGAACAGCCTCCACCTGCCACTCTGATGCCTTCTCACTCCCAAAGGCACAGGGATGTCTGATTCAACTGCAGCCATCTTTGCCCTGAAATCCAACACAGTCTGCCTCAGTCTCTGCTTTCCTGTCCTCCTTAGGGTCTACCCTTCACTCCCCTTAAGCCAGAGCTTAAGACATTTCTGAAATCCCCTTCTCTCCCCTCTGGTGTCATGTTGCAATGATGGGGGGCAGGGGATGGGCCAGCTGGGTCAGTCCCGTCAAGAGACGGGGGAGGAACCAACTGGATTTAGGAGTCTCCCCTCCCTGTCCCTAGCTAGCCTAGGCAGAGCGGGAGATGGCTGGCATCTCCCCATTTTTCAGTTGAGGACACCAAAGCATGGGCCCTGCATGCTTGATCAGCCTGTCCTGAGGGCCTGTACACCTGCTCTGGGTCATCCCCCCTCCCCATTCCTGAAACACTAAGGCTCCGTCTCTCTTAACAGTCACAAGGTGGGGAGAGCACAAGAGATGGGATTTAGAGTCAGAGATGCTGGGATTTGAACCTGGCTGTGTGGCCTTAGGTCTGTTGCTTACCCTCTCTGAGCTCTAAGATATTTCAGTTTCTAACATGAGGGCTGAATGCCAATCATCCACACTCTGGGATGTCTGGGTAAGAAAGGAATGCTGTGCTGCACTGCACGTGGAAGTGCTTTGCAAACAGTTCATCTCCTAAGCACGTGCTCAACTTGGTGCTGGGTGTACATCACAGCTCTTGGTCCCTCCAGATCGAGGTCCAGGTGTCTGTCCCCCAAGCCTGGGGCTGGCCCCACATCCACACTAGAGGTTGGAGGTGGAGGGTTGAGCCAGCAAACCTTTATCTCTGTGGATGTTCAAAAACTACCTACAGTTGTTTAGGGGCATGTGTGTGTGTGTGTGTGTGTGTGTGTGTGTGATGGTCAGTAGGGTCATTGAGTTCAGCCATATTGGAGCCGGGGTTCCTGGTGCCCACCCCTCTCACAGGAGGAGGGGCAGGGCGGCTGAAAGATGGCTCAAGATGCACTCCTGAAGGATGAAAGGGCCTGCTGTGTGGGAGATCAATGAGGAGGAAGGCAAGTAGGGGAATGACCTGGAGTAGGGGCTGGGGGGAAGGGTGGGGTTCCTGCTGTCTTCCCAGCCAGTGCCCCTCCCTGGGTGCTCCAGGCTCAGTTTGGGTGGAAGCTGGGTAAGGCTGAGTAAGGAGGGCTCTGACCCAGGCGTTGGGGATGAAGCTCAGAGAGAGGACAGCCCCCACATCTCCTTCCCATAGAAGCCTCGGGGACAGGATCCTCCAGACACGATCCCGCCTCACTGCCCGTGACAGCCTGTCACTGAGCAAGGCTCCAGCCCCATAGACCCCTAATCAGAGTGACAGCTCCTGGAGGCCTTCTAGAACGGGAGCCTCCAAGGGGCCTGACTGGGCCGTCCCACCCCCACCCCCTCAGCACCCTCCCAGGGAACGGGCGGGGCAGCCCTCCTGGGTGCCACAGGCCTGAGATCTCAGGCGTCCAAGGACCGAGCGCTGTGTTAAGGGCTCCTCACACTTCACCTCAAGCCTCCTCCCAGTGGGTGTGACTCTCTCTGCTTCTAGTGCATGCTAAGTTGCTTCAGTTGTGGCCGACTCTTTGTGATGCTATGAACCATAGATCACCCGGCTCCTCTATCCATGGGATTCTCCAGGCAAGATTACAGGAGTTGGTTGCCATGCCCTCCTCCAGGGGAGTCTTTCAGACCCAGGGATCGAACCCACATCTCTTAAGTCTCACACATTGACAGGCAGGTTCTTTACCAGTAGTGCCACCGGGGAAGTCCCAGCCCCAGTCAGCTGTGGCCTCAGGTCTCTCTGCTCTGGCCCAGTCCCTTCCTCAGGTCTCTGCTCTGGCTGGGAAAGGCCTCCAGCAGGATGGAGGTCCCTACGCCCCACCCCCGGGGGAAGTTGCTAGCATCCTCTTGCTGTGGGCTGCCTCTCCCACCCCCAGCTCTCAGGAGGCCAAGGAGACAGGAGAGTCCATGGGAGAGGTGGGTGGATGCTGGGGGTTCATGGCCTGAAGTAGGTTCGAAGATAACCAGCTCAATGGAGCACCGGTTCCCCACTGGAGCCCTGGGATTCCAGAGTTCCCAGAAATCTGAGGGTTCTGGCTTCATCCCTGCTCTAGTCACAGCCATCACCACCCTCCCGCCATGCTCCCACAGTGATGCTCGCTCCTCTTAGCATGGTGGTGGGAAGGTCTGCCATGTGGACTGAGTGGCCAGCACTGCTCAGCACAGAATCCTGGCATCCTGCCCGGGACCAGCACAGGGCCCAGGGGCTCAGGAATGCACAGACAGGTGACTTACCAGGTCCTGTTTAGCAATCTGGAGGGGAGTACCAGGCCTCAGTCCTCCTGGTGACTCCACACCTGGCCCGTACTAGGGCTGTGAGAAAAGGGAAGCCGAGTGAAGGGGAACTCCCTCCCTCTGGGCAGCCTGTCTGGGCCACCGGTATCTAGGTGCTGTGGTCCTCTCTCTCACACCCCACGTGCTCCCTCCACCCTGGGATACTGGGAGAGGAAGGAGAACCACTGCCCGGAGGAGGGCCTGCAGAGCCCGAGTTAGAGGGGAGCAGGGGTGGGACAGAGTCCTCTGGCCACAGGAATGGCCTTCCCCAGCCACCCGTACCCTCCAGCCCCACTTCCCTTTCAGAGCCTCCTTTCTGATCATGGAACTGCCATCATAGCACCCTCTAGGCTAGGGCCATCCTGGCACCTCCTGTTTCCTTGGCCCCACATCTCATCAGTCACCAAGTCCTGCAGAAAAGACTCCAGAATGTGTTTCCTTCCTCCTACCTGCTTCCTTCTCATGTACCCCAGTTGTTGTGAATTGTTGCAAGTGTGTGCCTGCTCAGTCATGTCCAAGTCTTTGCGACCCCATGGACTGTAGCCCTCCAGGCCCCTCTGTCCATGGGGATTCTCCAGGCAAGAATACTGGAGTGTGTGAAAAGTGAAGTCACTTAGTTGTAGTTGTGTCCAACTCTTTGCAACCCCATAGACTGTTGTGTAGCCATTCTCTTCTCCAGGGATCAAACCCAGGTCTCCCACATAGCAGGTGGATTCTTTACCATCTGAGCCACCAGGGAAACCCCTGATTGGCAATACTGCATTATATACCTGAAAGTTGTTACGAGAGTAGATCTTAACTGTTCAGTGCACACACACAAAATCATAATTGTGTGAGGGGCTGGCAATATGAACTAACCTTATTATGGTAATCATTTTATAAAACATATATGTATCAAATCATCACACTGTACACCTTAAACTTACTGACATTTGTTATATGTCAGTAATATCTCAATAAAGATCAATGGAGAGAAATACAACAAGGACCTACTGTATAATACAGGGAACTACACTCAATATTTTGTTATTTTCCCAATAATCCATAGGGAAAAAAAAAATATATATATATATATATAAAACTGAGTGTGCTCTACACCTGAAACTTACACAACACTGCAAATCAACTGTACTTCAATAAAAAAATACTAATAAAAGAAAAAATATGAATACCTCAAACAGCAGCTAGGTATTTGATGACTTAATGAATGACTTTGAACACACACATACAGTCGAATATGCTCTTATTCAGAGTCATGTCCTGAGGCCCAGCCCCGATGGGGGAATGCTCAGATGGGAGAGACAGTCCCAGCCACTAGAGCATTCCCAGCTCTGCTTCTGCAGTGTCCTCTGTTCGAGACATCCCGCCTCCCCTCACCCCTATTCCAAAGCTCAGCGCAGCCCCCTCCTTCAAGAGGCCTTTTGTGGTACCCCCAGGAATCAGCCTTTCTCCTTTGTTCCCGTGGGGGCATGTCCCACGTGCCACCTGCAGCACTCATCTGGTCTTTTCCTATCTCAGCCTGAAAGATTTCAGTCATAGTGGGAGCAAGTGGGGGCGGGGGGTATAGAACTGGGACTTGTTCGTCCCCAGGCCCCAGCACAGTACTAGGAACACAGGTCGCCCCATGAACACGCACTCGGACAGCAGGCAGCCCTCAAGAGCACCCTGGGCTGCTGGGTGTGTGTGCAAGGCCCACTTCTTGCGGCTCCCTCCAGGAACCAGGCAGAAGTTCCAGCCCTTCCCGCCTCCCATGCCGGGCCTGCTTCTGAACCTGCTTCCCCTGCCGCCAGCAGCCAACTGCTGCCCGTCTCTCCCATGACTCCCATGCGCCTGTCAGCTGGAATCATCCTCACAAATCCATTCACCCACTTTGCCCAGAAATCTGCCTCGCAGCCAGTGGCCCTCTTTCAGCCAAACCTCTGCAGCGGCACCCCAGCCAGGGAGAGGCCGAAATCCTGGCCAGGAGTCTGGCAGCCAGAGGGAGGGGGCCTTCCCTGCCCCCCGCACCCCCTCACCCCCATTCTCCTGACCACTTTTCAGCCCTAAGCTGGCGTGTTGTGTACCTCACTGACCTTGGCCTGCAGAGACCAGAGCAGAAAACCAGGACACTCCGCTTAACTGGAAAACAACCTTCCAGGGGGCTCCAGGCTGGAGAAACGCTACTTAGGGGACGTGGTCCTAAAAGATCCCTCAGGAAGAGCCCCAGATCCAGGGAAGGCCTCAGACCCCAGGCCCTGAGAGACCCCAGAGAGAGCTGTCCAGATGCAAAACTAAACTGGATGGCCTTTGGGAAGCCTGAGACCCTAAGATCCCACTGAGGGTTCCTCAGATCAAAGGACTCCACAAAGAAAGACCAGAGACCCAGAGCCCCTCCCAGGGGCCCAGAACCCAGTCTGGAGGCAGCGCCCCTCCCGACTGACCTGGCCCAGGGGCTGTTTTTTCAAGGCTGAGCTGCCGCAGGCGTCTCTGATGGGCCCGCCCCCCACAGTGCACCTGGGCCTGGGCCGCGGAGTTCAGCTGGATGTTACACACGTCACAGAGGGTGTAGGAGGGCCGTTTTCTTTCCCGCTTGGGCTTAGGTGCTTCTGGGAGCCGAGGGGGGCACTCAGCAGCTTCAGATACGGGGGGCTCCTTCTCACCCGCGGGAGATGGGCTCAGTGGCCGCTTCATACCTGGGCAGAGAGGGAGGCAGGTAAACAAAGGTGAGTGCAGTGAACACACAGAAGGAGCGAGAGGGCTTCGGAACCCAGAGATGACTGTGCCCTTTGTCCCAGCTGGACCTCCCCGGGGCCTTCCTTCCGAAAGCCCCAGCCCAAGAATGGCCAAAGGGAGCAGGATAGGGGCTATTTCAGACAAAGCAGCAGTGAAATCCAGGAATATCTGGAAGAGTATCAGAAATGGCTTCACACTGGGACATCCCTGGTGATCAAGTGGTTAAGATTCCGCACTCCCAATGTGGGGGGCCTGGGTTCAATCCTGGTCAGAGAACTAGATCCCTCATGCTGCAACTAAGATCTGTTGTAGTCAGATAAATAATCTAAAAAAATATATTTTTTAAAGATTTAAAACAAAAGAAATGGCCACACACTGGGAGCCTGACGCTTAGGGACTCAGAGTAAAGCACTCAGAGGGAGACTGGGCCTCAGAGAATTGAGGGAGAGGCAGCAGGGAGGCTGATAGAGTCACATTTGGGGGACCCTGGAGCCCTGTTCTCAGCCCCTGCCACAGCCCAGACACGGACAATCCTGGGACAGGCAGGCCTGTGGTACCTGCTGGAGACGCAGAAGCCGCTGGGCCAGAGGAGGGACTACAGAAACCCAGCCTCCCAGTGTCCAGTGCCAGTGACATTCACACACGGTGACACAGTGACAGCATGTGAAGCCATCCCCACCCCTCGCCACATGGCTCCTAATACACACACACACACACACCCCTGGGCCCTGCAGAGCATGCACACCATCCTTCCAGGCCCCTCCCCTTCTCCTTTCTGACTCCCTTTTCTGAATCTTTCCCACCAGACTTTGCCTCTTAATGGGCTCTGTTCTGCCCCATGACCTTCCTCAGACTGAACTGGGTTGATTTTCACTTCCTTCCAGAATCTGTGCACGTTTCCTGCCTCTGCTTTAGCTGGGGGCTTCCTGAGGGCAGGGCCTGTGTCTCCCCCACCAGGACAGAGGATTCCTGAGGTCAGGAACTGTGTCTCTCCCCTAGACTGGGGCTGCCCACTGGCTCGGGCCTGAGTGAGGATGACTGAGCCCATTTCTCTTATATGGGCAGGATTGTGCCCGGTGACCCCGTCCTCTCTCCCCACAAATTTCATGACTTGAATTCCTAACTCCTGGTACCTCAGAAGGTAATTGAATTTGGAGAGAGGACCTTTAAAGAGGTAATCAAGTTCAGATGAGGTCATTAGGGTGGTCCCTAAATCAATATGACTGGTGCTCTTCTAAGAAGAGGAAATTTCAAAAATTCACTGCTGATCCAGTGGTTAGGACTCTGCACTCTCTCGGCCAAGGGCGTGGGTTTGATACTTGATTGGGGAACTAAGATTCCACCAGCTTCATGGGGCAGCCAAAAAAAAGGAAATCTGGACACAGTTACATAGAGAAGACCATGGGAAGACCCAGGAAAAAGAGATGGCAATCTGCAAGCAAAGGAACAAGGCCTCAGAAGAAACTGACCCTACACCTTGAACCCAAACCTTTATCCTCCAGAATCGGGAGAAAATAAATAGTTGGTGTTTAAGCCACTCAGTCTGTGGTTCTTTGTTATGGCAGCCTGAGCAAACTAATGTGCTGCTGCTGTGCTAAGTTGCTAAGCTGTGTCCAACTCTTTGTAACCCCATGAACCGCAGCCCACCAGGCTCCTCTGTCCATGGGATGCTCCAGGTGAGAAAACTGGAGTGGGTTGCCATGCCCTTCTCCAGGGGATCTTCCCCACCCAGGGACTGAACCTGTGTCTCTTACATCTCCTGCATTGGCAGGAGGGTTCTTTACAACTAGCACCACCTGGGAAGCCCTGAGCAAACTAATACATCCTCTGTGTCTTTAGATTTGTGTTCATTTTGCAAATTAGACCCAGTAAAGTCAAGTGATGGCCGTAACATTCCCATAAGGCCACACGCCTAGTAATGGAACCCGCATCCGAACAAAGCAAATTCATTTCTCAAGTTCACAGCCAAGAACCTTGCCTGTAGTTCCTGGACCCCACCCCCTGCTCTCAGTAAACTGCTTGTCACTTCTGTGGGCACGTGCCCACAAAATCGGCCGTCATTACGTGTGTGGGGACTGTGACTGAATGGACCAGAGTGGCACAGCAGAGCACTAGCTCTGAAATGACTCCTACCTGGTTTCGAATCTCAGCTCTGCCACTTCCTGGCTGTGTGACTGGAGCCTCAGTCCTCTCATTTGTATATCTGTAAAATGGGGTGATGAGCAGTTCCCAAGTCATGCACATTGTGAGGATTAGATGAGCTGCTCTCTGTAAAATACCCCTCAGGGTCCAATGGCACCCCACTCTTGCCTGGAAAATCCCATGGGTGGAGGAGCCTCGTGAAGAGTCGGAAACGACTGAGCTACTTCACTTTTCACTTTCATGCATTGGAGAAGGACATGGCAACCCACTCCAGTGTTCTTGCCTGGAGAATCCCAGGGACAGGGAGCCTGGTGGGCTGCCGTCTATGGGGTCACACAGAGTCGGACACGACTGAAGCGACTTAGCAGTAGCAGCAGGGTCCTATAAACATCGGTTCTTTTAAATCTGGGATGTGTCTGTGTTTTGCAGCTTGTGAATGCAGTCCCTTCGTCTGTCACCCTATGTGTCTATCACGGTGTACCTGGGTCGCTGTGAATGTCTCGGTTACCTTGTTGTCTGTTGGGGCAAATCTGTGTCACTCTGTATGCATGTCACCGTGTAGCTGAGTCACGGTGAGCTAGTCACGGTGCCTAGCTCATGGAATGAGGCTGTCACTGAACATCTGTCCCCACCTCAAAGTCATATATTGAAATCCTAATCTGCAGCAGTTCAGAATATGAAATGCAACCTTATTTGGAAATAAGGTCATTGCAAATGCTGTTAGCTAGGTTAAGATGGAGTTAGGGTGGGCCCCTAACCCCATTTGCCTGGTGTTCTTATAAAAGGAGGAAATGTGGACACAGTCATGCACAGAGTTCCCAAGTAGCACGAGTAGTAAAGAACCCGTCTGCCAACGCAGGAGACAAAGAGGCACAGGTTCAATCCGTGGTTCGGAAAGATCCCCTGGAGGAGGAAATGACAACCCACTCCAGGCAAGTATTCTTGCCTAGAGAAGCCCGTTGTCAGAGGAACCCGGTGATCTACAGTCCGTGGGGTCGCAAAGAGTCGGCCACGACAGAGCACAGCACCGCACACGGGCACGGGCGGACACCGCGTGAAAACCAAGGCGGTGGGGGCGCTGCTTCTACGGGCAGATTGGGTTGGACTGCAGTACCAGAGATAGCCTCCAGATAGCGCAGCTAGCGTCGAGCGGGAAGATAAGAGGTAGGACTCTGACCCAGGGAGGTAGACTCCACTCCTCCACACTTCTGAGGCAACTAGGTTGAGGCTCTGAGCCGTAACAGACTCCTGGACATCATGCCTGGAGTCCAGGGGACAGCTCTGCCCACAGAGGGCACACGGGAAAGTCACTCCATCACCTTGTAAGATTCTACATCCTCTCACCTCTAGATGGAGGTCATCACAGCTATTCTCCTGCCTTTACAAATCTTCCCCTGCTCTCTCAGAAGGAAAGCGGAAAAGGAAAAAAGTACCAGGTAGGAGTAGGGGGGTGGGAGTGGTCCAATCAGCCAGGGGGAAGAGTCTTCAGGAGAGTGAGATTTTTCTGGCCTTGCCCAGGAGAGCAGGCTGTCCCCGCAGCAGGGGGACAGTGGTATTTTGAAATCTCAGTGCAGTTTATGACAGGCAGGCCCAGGACATGGTCCAAGAGAGCAGACAAATATCTGCCACAGGGCTGATTAAACCCCCATGATATACAGCCTCTGGGCTCACAGGGCCCGCCTGGACTCCGGGGCTAATTGTGTACCCACCAGCCAGGTTGCTGGGCCTGCTGCAGCCTGCCCTGCCTAACACAGGCTTCCCAGCTGTCCTCTTGGGAGCTCCACCACTCCAGCTCAGCCACGGCTCCTAGCCAGAAATGTGGAGGGGTGGGCAGTTTTTATCGCACACACATGTCGGTCTAACCCCTGCTGTGAGCATTAAGAAGTCAGCACACCCTGTGCTGGCTTCTATTCAGAACCAGCATGACTCACTCTCACTGGACCCACATTTGGACAGGACACGCTCTCTTTAACAGAAGAGGAAGTTGAGTCCCAGAGCAGGGGAGAGGACTTGCTTCAAAGTATATAGACAGGCAGTGTAAGAGCTGCTTCTGGGGGACTTCCTTCGTGGTCCAGTGGCTAAGATTCTGAACTCCCAATGCAGGGGGCCCAGGTTCGATCCCTGGGTAGGGAAGATCCCCTAAAGAAGGAAATGGCAACCCACTCCAGTACTCTTGCCTGGAAAATTCCATGGACGGAGAAGCCTGGTAGGCTACAGTCCATGGGGTTGCAGAGAGTCAGTCAGACACGACTGAGCGACTTCACTTTCTTCCTCACTTTAAAGGCTGTTATGCCCTGGTTTGAACTGCTGGGTAGGGAGGGACACTGCGAATGCAAAGAAGGGCTCCTGGGGAGGCTTGGGGCTGCCCAGCCCTTACCGTCCCAGATGCCAGGCAGGGAGATGCCAACCCCCTGGGCAGGGAGGCGGGAGGCCAGAGCCAGAGAGGCTAGGAAGAGAGAGTATGAAGACAGGGGGAGAACTGGACTTAATTCAGGAAAAGACCTGGTGAAAGCAGAGAAAAAGAGCATAGGTGCGCCCAGGTGTCTGTCTGTAATGTATACAGGAAGAGGATAAAGTTCCCTCTGTTCTCACCTTCCTGCAGCAGGGGTGGGTGGGGTTCTGCTCTCAGGAACCACTGTCCTTTTCTAGGGACAGAGAACATGATTTGTGAAGCTCCCCCCAGAGCTTTCATAATAGACAAGGTCATGGTCTACTCACACTATTTTTAAAATAACCTTTTCCCTTAATTTCAAATAGAATGACATACAGGTTCCTTGTAGAAAATATGAGGTCATCCANCCTGGAGGGCTATGGCCCGTTGGGTCTCAAAGAGTCAGACACGACTTAGCACACACACGAGGTTGCTGTCTGTGTGTCTGTCCTCGCGGAGGTAGAGGGGGCTTGGGGGAAGGGAGCACTCAGATATGGCTCCAGAGCCCATTTCCACCCCTTCTTGCTGGGTCTCAATGGACTTCGGGGCCCCAGGTGTCAGTGGCATCCTTGGGCACTGCACTACTCAAAGATGGCTACAGAGAAAGAAATTCTTCAGAGGCCGTGAGTGCAGAGCGGGAAGTTGTGCATCCTGGGGAAGGGGGTTCTTGTAGAAGGCCTGTCTTTGCAAAGGGTTAACAGGAGAGGAGGGTTCCAGGCCTGTCCCTAGCCTTTGGCAGGGCATGAAGGGCTCTCTCACCTAACCCTTAATGAGCCCAATTACACTTCGGTATTTTCCCTCAAGTCTGCCAATATCTACCCTTCACCTCCCCGAGTCAGGTCCCCAGTCCTGCCTCTGAGAAGGGAGCCTGGCTGGCTGGCCAAAGTCGGGCCAGTCCTGCCCCTCTGGGCTTCAGTTCCCTGTCTTTAAGGAGAGGGGGTTGGGCTGGGCTAATCTCTTAGGTCCCTTGCAGGCGGGGCTGTAGTGGCCACAGGGAGCAGCTGCCTCTAAGGTTGGGGTGGAGGGGAGACGCCAAGCTGTATTGTCTGTTTCAGCGGCCAGAGGAAGGCGGGGTGGGGACAGAGAAAGAACTGCCCTGGGGCGAGTGCCCATTGCCTTCCAGGCACTGGACAGACATCACCTCTGTTAACCCTCAGAGCAATGCTGTGAGGCTCTACAGATAAGGAAACTGAGGCTCACAATCAAAATGACAGGCCTCATCCTGTGATGCTGGGGGAAGGGGTGCACAGCCTGGCAGCCCCCATCCCACCACTCACAGGGTCACGGGCGGGAGTATGGGGTCATGTCTGAAAGCAGAGAGGCCTCATCTGTTCTTGTCCTGTGGAGTGTGAGCCCTCCTGGGCCTGGCTGCCCCCCACAGGCCCCCAAGGAGCCACCACCAAGCACTCCGCTCTCCCAAGGCTGACACCTTGCAGGGTGTTCACTGTGCGGCCCCCACAGAGCGGCACCCCCAGGGGATGGCCCAGAGAGCTGGGGTCACCCACGGTCATACCCAAGACTCCCCAAAGGAGTCAGAGACTCCCACCTAGAGGAGTGGGATGGCCTGACTGGGGGCAGCCGTGCCCACCCTCAGCTCACACATCCCCACTTTGCCAGGCAGGAGGCCCTGAGGCTGGGCTGCTATGGGTGGGGGTGGGAGGGATCCACTGNATGCCATGATCTTCGTTTTCTGAATGTTGAGCTTTAAGCCAACATTTTCACTCTCCTCTTTGACTTTCAACATTCAGCTTAAACTCGGTCACTTCTTGGCATGTGAAGCTGGCCCATCCTGCATCATGGGATATGTTTGTCCTGCTGTTGGGGATGTGAAGACTCATAACTGGGTTAAAGTGGTGGTGGCCAGCCCTCTCCAGTGTAAAGGCACCTTTCTGTCTCTGCAGCCGGCCAGTGACCCCTTAGGTGGGTGCTGCAGTGCTATGTGAATACCCTGAGCGAATCNATGTGAAGACTCATAACTGGGTTAAAGTGGTGGTGGCCAGCCCTCTCCAGTGTAAAGGCACCTTTCTGTCTCTGCAGCCGGCCAGTGACCCCTTAGGTGGGTGCTGCAGTGCTATGTGAATACCCTGAGCGAATCTTTCGAGCTACACATTGTCCTCGTTGTTCAGCCTTCTTTGGTGGCTCGGACGGTAAAGAGTCTGCCTGTAATACGGGAGACCCAGGTTCGACCCCTGGGTCGGGAAGATCCCCTGGAGAAGGAAATGGCAACCCACTCCAGTCTTTTTGCCTGGATAATCCCATGTTGCTGTTCACTCGCTCAATTGTGTCCGATTCTCTGTGGCCCCATGGACTGCAATGCGTCAGACTTCCCTGTCCATCACCATCTCCTGGAGCTTGCTCAAACTCATGTCCATTGGGTTAGCGATGCCACCCAACCATCTCATCCTCTGTCATCCCCTTCTCCTCCTGCCCTCAATCTTTCCCAGCATCAGTCTTTTTCAATGAGGCAGCTCTTCCCATCAGGTGGCATGCATGGCATTCGTCTACCNGCTCTGTTTTCTCACCAACACAGGGTCTCCCATCCCCCACCCCTTCCTTTCTGTTGTATCTCAGGGGCTGATGGGGTGGGAGTTAAAAAAGGTAGGTTCTGTGGTCGATCCCCCTGTCTGCGGAGAATTGTCCCTTCCCGGGATGAGTCTCGCCGTCCCTGGCCTGTGGTCGCCAGCCTCCCTTCCCCTACTTCCTGGGAGCTAAAAGTTCTGGCCATCACCCTAGTCCCCCCTCCCAGCCTCGGTTTCCGGTTAAGCCGGGATTCTTGTCGCCCACCTTCCCAAAACACAAGGCAGGGTAGGGTCCTCGCTGCTGCCACCAGCCCTACGGAGCCACCTACACCCCCACCCCGCGCGGGATCCCTTGGGCGCTCAGTCCCAGCGGCGCGTCGGTCCGGGATGGGGAGCCGGGAGTGCGGTCCCACGGCCCGCGCCCGCGCCTACCTGAAGGGCGCTTCCGACCCGAGCGGGGCCTCATCCACCCTCCANCGGGATCCCTTGGGCGCTCAGTCCCAGCGGCGCGTCGGTCCGGGATGGGGAGCCGGGAGTGCGGTCCCACGGCCCGCGCCCGCGCCTACCTGAAGGGCGCTTCCGACCCGAGCGGGGCCTCATCCAGTCGTCCGCGGCCGCCCGGGGCGGTCCGAATTCTCGGCGACTCCTGGCTCCCGGCTCCCGGCTCCCGGAGGTGCGCGGCGGATGAGTCCCGGGCCCGCGCGTCCCGGGGCAGCCGCCGCGTCCCCGGAGCCCGCCCCTGGGCGGCCCACGGGGAGCAGGTGCCAGGAGCCGCGCTGCCCGGAGCGGAGCGCGGGCGAGCGGGTCGGGAAAGTGGCCTGGCGCTGGGGCTCCCCGGGTAGCAGACAGGGGAGACGCGGGGGCTCTTCTGGCGGAAGGGCTGGACCCATCGGTGAGTAGCCTCCCTACCCATGGCTGGCCAGTCCTGAGTGCCCCTCACCTTCCTAAGGGTCCCAGAGTTGGGAGGAGGGGACCCCAAACTGGCCACCCCAAACTGGCCTGCTGTGACCTTCCCTGCCTGTGCATGCTAAGTCGCTTCAGTTCTGTCAGACTCTTTGCCACCCTATGGACTGTAGCCCACCAGGCTCCTCTCTCCATGGAATTTTCCAGGCAAGAATACTGGAGTGGGTTGCCATGCCCTCCAGGGGCCTCTTCCTGACCCAGGGATCAAACCGGTGTCTCCTGCTTTGGCAAGCGGGTTCTTCACCACTAGCACCACCTGGGAAGCCTTCCCTACCCTTTTGTAAACCAGCCCCTCTTTCGGGGGGAAGCTCAGGGAGAAAAAGGAAGCTGACATTCATGGAGTACCTCCTGAGTGCCAAGAGGGATGGCATTCAATCCTCATAACAACTTGCCCCAGACTGGTTTGATCCCCATTTTACAGACCAGGAGATGAAAGATTGGGGATGTTAAGTAACTGGCTCAAAGTCACACATGAAGTCAGGAGCAAATGGGAGACTTCAGGTTGTCCACAGGTCAGGGAATTAAATCAGTGGGCCTGTTGGGGAAACATCATTGGTGTATGTGGCTGGGGGTCATTTCTGATTCTTCCCAGGGAATCAGTGCACTGGCTCTGGCCCACACTGGGGGCATGAGATAGGAGAATGAAGCCAAGCAGAGGAGGGCAGGAAGCAGGGGCTGATGGCATAACCTCCTAACAGCACCTGCCATCATTCCATTACTGGAGAGTCTCAAGGAAAGGTGATAGGAATGGCTCTCATATTTAAGAATATGGGCCAGGGCCATCCTTCCCACCTCACGCTCCGGCCAGCCTTCGTGTGAAACAGGCCTTCCAGAGAGGGGGTCTCACCACGGGGAGCCCTGGTGATGTCTTACTTGCTAGCTCCTGGCACTGTTTCCTGGTTCTCACGTCTACCAACTCACTCCTGTCTTGAGGTCTCTGCTGTTCCCTCTGCCTGGAACTCTCCCCTGATCTTCACAAGGCCTTTTCCTTGCCACTCAGGCCTCCCTCCACTATCACCTCCCCAGGACCCCCTTTCCCCAGCCCAGTTATTATTCTCTTTATCCCAGGCCCTGGTTATTTTCCCTCTTAGCACATCTCCCAAGATGCAATGCTTTTGCCTAGACACTTACCTGTCTCCCCCGTGGGAAAGGGCTTTTATTTTCCAGGTATCGGAAGCACCAGCACTAAGCTCTATAAATGCTCTATAAAGAGTTGTGGAATGAATGCATGAATTCATTTCCACTCCAAGAGTCAAGCCACATTCAAGTGTCCACTTTGAATGGGCAAATTGTATGGTATGTGACATATCTCAGTGAAGGGGTTACTCAAAAACCAGTAAGCGCAGAGTGGAGCTGACAGTCACATGGCAGTACCTGGCAAGCGCACCCCCAACACACCCACCATCTAACTTGATCCGACCACGTCTCCTCTGTCATGGTCCACATCCTGTCTGTCCATGGCAACCTGCATGCAGTTGCTCAGACCTGGGAGGGATCTTAGAGGTCATCCTGTCCCTTTTGTAACTTGACCCTGATGAGTTAGCCTCTGGCCTTTGCTTAATGTGCTGAGGACGGGGTACTCACTGCCTCTCAAGATGGCCCGTCCCATTGATGGAGGGTCTCAAGGACAGAAAGCCCATCAGTACGGGAGCTGAGAGTTGCTTTCCTATAATGCCTGAGCACGGGTTCTAGATCTGCTTCAGTGAAAGTCGCTCAGTCATGTCCGACTCTTTGCGACCCCATGGACCATACAGTCCATAGGATTCTCCAGGCCAGAATACTGGAGCGGGTAGTGGCTCCCTTCTCCAGGGGATCTTCCCAACTCAGGGATCGAACCCGGGTCTCCCACGATGTAGGTGGATTCTTAACCTGCTGAGCCACCAGGGAAGCCCAGATCTGCTCCCTGGTAATGTAGATAAAGCCCTCCCCACCTTCCACAGCCAGCTAAACATGGCTGGCAGCCTCTTGTTCAGGGATCTCTCTGCTCAGTGAAAGAGACCCACTTCCTTCAGCTGTTCTTCCCCTGACATGGCCACCTCCTCCAGGAAGCCCCTCCTACGTGCTCCTAGGGCATCTTGTATGGGACCCTAACACTGCACTTATCATGCTGTATTGAACTGTGTCCCCCAGACCCTGCCCAGGCTACACCACTGGGCTGAGGGGGCTAGATCTGGGCCTTTGTTCATTTCCTTCTGCTCACCACCCTGCATGGTGACCAAGTGACTTGAACCACTCAGCTCAATAGAAACTTGTCTCCAGAGGTTTTATGATCCCACTCATATCCCTCTTAAACATATTTAGGCTTTCAATGACCTCCTTAAGACAGAGCCAGGGAGGGAATCACCTCCCCTGACCCTCTATCCTGTCCTCTATTAATGCTGTCCACTGTTAACTTTTCTGCACTTCGGAGTCAGCTCTATAGAGAGCCAAGGCTCCATGAAACCTCCCTCGTTTATTTTCATGTCATTGCTGGCGAGCTCAGCCTCCCCATCTAGTCACCCAGAGAACGATCTCTAGCACCGTGAGCACCGGACCTTGTATTTCGGCTTGCTGGCTCTCCTGTTCTGCCTGGCCTGTTGAAATCATTCAACAGGAGCACAGGTGCCAGCTGTGCCGCCACCAAGACGTGGCTTCACCTAGATACACCAGGATAACACGCCCCCAAACTCCAACCCTGCATACATACACACAACGCAGCTCCTAGCTGGGAGCCTTCTGCTTTCAAGCCCCTTCCCACATCTTTATTGATCCATTTTCTCCTCCCGGATAGCCCTGAAAAGTCAGCATTCCTCTCCTCACTTTAAAGATAACAAAAGGGGGGTTCCCTAGCAGCCTAGTGGTAAAGAATCCGCCTGCCAATGCAGGAAACACGGGGTCGATCCCTGCTACGGGAAGATCCCGCATGCTGAGGAGCAACCAAGTCCACGTGCCAAAGCTACTGAGGCCCGCCCATTTAGAGTCTGTGCTCCGTAAGCAATAAGAAGGCCATGCACTGCAGCGAAGAGTAGCCCCTGCTTGTCACAACTAGAGAAAAACCCTCGTGCACAGGAACGAAGATCCAGCATAGCCAAAAATAAATAGTTTTTTTTTTTAAGATAAGGAAAGGGAGGTTCTGAGAGGTTAGTTTACCTGCCCCAGGTCACACAGCTAGAAAGGGGTGAAATTGAACCCCATCTGGTTGACTCTAAACACTAGGCCTTCTTCCCTCTATCTCATGGTGCCTTATCCCAACACACCCAGACTTTTTTCCTATAAAGGTGGGGTGAGGAGGAAGACAACACGGAAACCCTTTTCCTAGTCTTGACAGCTGGGGTTGCTGGGGTTGCTGGGGTGCTGGTGCTCCCTTTCCTACCTAGCATCTTCCAAGGAGGGGTTCCACCCCCTAGTTGTCACCTCCCCCCGAGAATGCCATCAGAAAATAATTCTCAGTCTAAATAAAGCCACCGTGTCTCTAACTGGCCGACTCAGTTCTCCCTGCTGCTCAGTCTCATCCCATTATCTCCTCTTCCTCTGTATTTTTAAAAATTTATTATTTGGCTGCTTGGTGGGGCGGGGTGGCACACGGAATCTTTGATCTTCGTTGTGGCATACGCGATCTAGTTCCCTGAGCAGGGATCGAACCCCGGCCCCTGCTCTGGGAGTGCAGGGTCTTAGCCACGGGACCACCGGGGAAGTCCCTCCGCGTCCTCAGTTTTGTCCGTGAGGAAGCCCCAGCCCTAGAACAGTGCCAGCATATCCAAGATAACCAACACATATTGCTGGATTTAAGGAAGGAACCAGCCCTCACTGTGGGCACAGAAAATGGATCGCGTTCCTTGCTCTGGCTGTGTGGGCTGAGGCAAGTTACCTTCCCTCTCTGAGCTTCAGTTTCCTTATTTGTAAAACAGGACAATTAACACATCCTAACATGGCAGAGGGTGATGAGAGATCATCCCTGCAGTGTGCCTGACATAATTTGTGCCCGGTTAATAACACAGGCGTCCTTAATGAGGCGTTATGGTCGTCGCTTTAGAGACCAGGCACTGGGGCTCAGGGAGGTGAAAGGACTTACATAACCCACATTACCAGCTTGGAAGTGACCCACACAGAACGGGAGCCGGGTGTGTCTGGCCTTAAGCTTGTGCCCTTTCCCCTGTGCCATGGGGCCTTCCCTAAGCGCTCAGGAAATATAATTCCCATCACGAAGGTGTGAGATGGTTATGTTAATTGTTCCTTCTAATAACACTAAGGACCCCAGTTAGAAAGCCTACAACAGAAGGGCTCAGGAGAGGAGCCAAAGACCCCTGCCTAGTCAGCAGCTCGTGTTCTGCTCCCTGCCCGCCCTGGGGTTGGAAGTACAGACTCATTCTGGGGCCCTGAGTT
Source organism: Neotragus pygmaeus (assembly GCA_006410875.1). Lineage (NCBI taxonomy): Eukaryota > Metazoa > Chordata > Mammalia > Artiodactyla > Bovidae > Neotragus > Neotragus pygmaeus. The sequence continues at coordinate 1,062,826 of SJYV01054212.1, forward strand.
TCAGGAAGTTGGGAGAAGCCCCAACTTCAGGTGGGCTTGCCTCCTCCATCCCAGGTCCTCTCCACTCCCACTGAAAGGGTAGAATCGCTAAAGGCGAGAGCCCTCCCCCCACAGGGCCAGCCTTTTGCCTCCTAAAATAGCCCGAAGCCACCATGTGCCCAGGGCGGCTCCCCACTGCTTGCAAATCCCCCTGAAATTAAATCCCCATCCTGCCCCCAAGCAGGACAGCACCACCTCCTGCCGCCCGCTGGGCTCTGTGGCTGGCCGGGCTCCCCCCAGTGGAAACCGGGGACAGTCGTCCTTCACGGTGACCGAGACATAAATCCCCAAATAATGAGACAGGCGCTGGGAACACAGAACCAGACACGGTGCTAATTGGTTTACTTCTGGGCAGGCGTGATGCGGGACAACAGCAACAGGCCTTGGTTGCCCAGCAGGGAAGATGGGGTGGGGGGTGTGATGACCTCCCAGGTCCCTGATTTTCTGTGAACTCTGGCCTTGCATCCAGACCCACCAGCAGCCCCTCCTAGAACAGTAACTTAGACGTAAAAGGGAAGGATTGGGATCCCTTGGTCCAGGTCTTGAAGTAGGGAGACCCAAGCATCCTTACCACAATCTAGAAATAGCTCTTTCCACTAAAAACAAAACGTAAAACTGAAAGGCTCGCCCCCCCCACAACATGCGTGAGGATGGTGGTGGGGAGGAGGGGTGGGCCCCGCACAGTCTCCCCGCCCCTCCTGCATGACTAGTAATAGATTCTTGGATGAGCATGAGGTCCTCAGTTTGCAGTAATCAGGATGAGATTATCACATTAACCTTTAAAAGTCTTTGCTCAAAAAGAAGCAGCAGCAGCTGACACCCTCGACTCCCCCGCCTTTGCCACCATCACCCTCTCCTGGACCATGGCCAGATGAGCTCCAGATATGGGCCCCATGGAGGCTCCACTGCGCCGGCCTAGAGGCAGGGGGATGGACACCATGACTTTTTCAGGCCTGGGCTGCTTCTGAATTGTGGTGACATGGAAGAGTGAGGAGCTGGAGGTAAAGGCTATGTGTGTGTGTGTGAGAGTAATTTGGGGAGGGGGGCCTCACGAAAACCAGAGTAACTTGTAATCAGGCAAACAAGCACTTACATATAACTCTGCCACTTACCGACCTGTGACTGGGAACACGGCCATTTTCCCCACAACTCAGTTTCCTGATCTATGAAATGGGGCTAACAATAACTAATAGTGACTCCTATAACCCAAGGCTGACAGCTGAGAAGATTAAATAAGATAACAAATAGAAAACACCTTGCAGGCTGTAAAGAGCCATTATGATGTGAGGGGATGACATTGTTAGTTAAAGCAGGAGGGACAGTGGTAAGACTGCAGAATGAACTTCCCCACAGCTGTGCAATGGAAACTGATGGGGCAAAAAGAGAGGAAAGACAAACGGGCCTGGGTGGAAGCCCTGAAACCTCACAAATAATCTCGTCTCGCAACACATAGTGCCCGTCTGCATATCCAGACTAGACCCCTCCCCTCCTGCCCATCATCCTGCCACTCAAGACTGCCAGCCTGTCCCCAGTCTTCCCTAGTCCAGAGTTATATCCAACTTGTGTTCATTGCCAACGCAACAGAAATTATTTCAACCTCCTCACCCAGCTGGGCAAAGCTGCCTGGGTCGTGTAGGAGAGGCTGGAGCAGGAGGAGAGAAGGCTGGGGACTAGGGTGTCCACAGCAGGGGTGGCCCCCTCCCCAGAATATTCATTGCAACAGCAGCAGGCTAGAAGGCAGTCAGCTTACTGCGGGGACTTACTCATACTGCCCCATGGAAGAGAAGGAATGGCTGAGGGCCCAGGGGTCCTCACTGGGATCTTGGCTACCCTCCTTCCTACTTAAAGAGCTGCATTCAGAAGAGGCCAGGAGAGGCCCTGACTACCAGCCAGGATCAACCCTAAGGAAATTTAGATCTTTGAGTTTCCCCAACCCACCCTTCATTTCCTGATGCTTTTCTTTGGTTGGTTTGTCCAGCAGAATTCTCCCACCTTCCTGGACTTTGAGGTCTTCCCCTCTTCCTCAATATAAGTAACTGAACCTAACACATGCTAACCTTAGAAGAATGAAGGCAGGGGAGCACTGAGAATGACCCTGAGAATCTGGGGTCACCTGGGGCAGGAGGGAGGGGAGAGCCTCCGAGCGCACTGGCTGAGGGAGATGGTGGGATGGTCATGTTCCATCTTGCTGGCCAGGGAGCAGCTGCCGACCGCATCAAGGAGTCCTCCTCTCAAATCAGTCGGGTGGGTGGAAGCACACAGCCATTGCAGCCCATGAAGGAAGCCTTTCAAAACCAGCAGAGAGCTTCCAAGAAACGCCCTGGGAATGGGCTGAGTCAACGTACCCCAGGTCCCCCAGGCCCTCCGTTCAGCCTCCAGGCTGTCAGGCTGCTTCCCACAGTAGGGGCTGCCCAAAGCCCTTGGCTGGGAGCAGTTCAGGGCCCAGGACAAAGCCTGGGCTCTGGAGCCGTCAGACCTTGGGCAAGCCGCTTTGCCTCCTGATCTGTAAAATGGGTACAAAAGTATTTACCTTGTGGATTTGTTGGGAAAATTGAGATGATATATGGAGAGTATCTCCCTTTGGGCCTGACACAGAGGAAGGACTCGATAAATTCACTCAATAAATACCCGTTGAACATCTTCTATATGATAGGCCCTCCATTCTATGTCTAGGGGATGCAGCAATGAACAAAAGTCTTAAGGGGCCCTCATGGAACTTGCAATCTAGGAGGATGGTCAGGTCAATTAAGTAGATAAACGCACAAGGTCAGGGAGAACAAGTGGCCAGGAAAGGACTCTCTGAGGATGGCACAGTTCAGCCCAGAGCTGCCTGAGATAAGGGTCAGGGCTGCTCGAAGATACTCAACTATGGCCGCTCACTGGAATCACCTGGGCAGCTTTGAAAATGATGGGACTCCTCCCCAGAGATTCTGATGGAGTTTGTCCAGGTTGCAGCCTGGGCACCAGGAATTTTCGGTTCTGCCCAGGTGATTCTGATGCCTAGCCAAGGGCGAGAACCCATCACCCGGCGGTTTTCCCATGTGCCTGGCTATGTGAGCATCACCAGGGAGCTTGTCAGGCATCCTGGGCTGGGCTCTCATCCCAGGGATTCAGAATCTGGAGTGAGGCTCGGTGTCTGCCTTTTTAACAAGCATCCAGGTGATTCCAAAGAGCAGACAGGCCTAGAGATGCATCTGGAAGAGCAAGTACCAGTTCAGAGCTTGGCTCTCACAACTCTTCACGTCCAACCCTGAGCACGCCCACACTGGACCACCTGCTGCTTAGGATGTAAGCTACTGGCCTGTTTGACCTCAGCCTGGTAAGCCTCGCCTCCTTTTTAACTCAGGTTCTGCACATGCTCAAAGGCTTTCCAGGAAGACCAAAAGTCCTGATGCTGTGGACTTGCGCTGTGTTTCTCCAGCATCCTCAGCCCCTTGGCAGAAGCCCCCGGCTCCATTCTGTTACATGTCCATGCCTTATGTCTAGCCAGACCCTGGCCTTCCTCCAACCGCGTGGCTCCAAGTCTGATACCCCACAGGTATGACTAGTCCTAGCTGAAGGCATACCAAACCTACCCCAGCCTCTGCTGGTCACAGCTGCTCCCACAACTGGGCCAAAGGTGGCAGGGTTGTGACCTGCTCCTGTAACTCCCTGTTCCACCCTCTTCTCCTGTCCTGGGTCTCCGGTCACTCATAGCCCTGTCCTAGGGGCCAGGCCCTGGGAGGGGAGAGATTACATGGTTATGCTCCTCAAGGCAGAGGTGTTCCTGAATCCCTCTCCATCCCTGATGAAGAATCAGGCCCCCCCACCCTGTGCTTGGGCTCCCTGGCCTAAGGGATGCTCACCTCTTCCTGTAGGGAAANGTGCCCTGGAGGCAGTGGCTCCACGTGAAGAGCCCCTCACACGAAGAAGCAAGCCTGGGAACCCCCCTTATCTGCGTTCCCCCTTCCATTTGAGCTCAGGAAAGGTCTCCCAGCCAGGCAAAATGGTTGCAAAGCTCTCCCACCACCTCTAAAGTCAAGGCTCCCCAACCAGGGGTCAGCTGTGTAGGGGCCCAGGCCACCGAGGGGACCTTGAGGTGCCCAGGTCATCTTCATCCTCTGTCCATCTCTCTCCCAGCAACATAGCATCTCCGCCTCCCCCAACCCCCCTGCCCTCAATGCCAGCTCAGGTCCCTCAGCTGTCACTGTTTAGCCCTGGAATGATAGGCGTCCAGACTCCGTGCGTCCAGCCACATTCAAGGCCATTGAGCTTAGCACCCCTGGGCCCCTGCCCCCCCTTGCTCTGCCCCCTGTCGCTAATTTTATTGACCTGTAAAAGGCACGTTGCTGACAGGGGAGATCATGACTGAAGGTGAAGTGGGGAGCAGAGGGGCAGAGCAGCAGTCCTGGGAGGCACAGATGGGACAGGAGAGAGAAGGGTGACTCCTGGAGCCAGGGCCAAGGAAAGTGGAGATTAGCAGGAGGAGAGGCCCTAGGAAAGAAGGGTACACTCTCTGGGGGAGTGGAGGCCAAAAAGACTGGTACTGGAATGTCAGCCCTCAATCAGACAAGAGGGACTGAAGAAAGATGCTGGAAGAAGGGAGTGTGCATTATTTCCCATCTATCCTTAGGCAGGAGCAGGGGTGCAGCAGGAGAGGAGGAGGTGGGATGGCAGGAAGGACTGCCATTCTGCTCTCAAATCTCTGCCCTAACCCCCTCCCTTCCTCTTGAAGGTGACTCCTGCCTGCTGGGCCTCTTACTACAGAAATAGCCCTTTCCCTGAAGAATCAACCTAGATCTTGCCTCTTTCTTTCTTGTTAAAATGAGAACAGAAAATTTAGGCCTTTACAACTTCTCCCACCCACCTCATGCCTGCCTGAGCCCTGCCCCTCAAAATCCTGGATCTCGGCCTGAGATCCAGGGAGATGACCTAGGGGTCAGGAGAGGATGGAGAGGGGTCACTGGGGTTTGAGCCTATTATGGGGTGGAAGAGGTGAGAAAGCCTCACATTCTTGATGGCTCTCAAATTTAGACTTTTGATGCTCTGTCCAAATAAAGGTTATATGAATGAGAGCCATAAAGAGGGGTGTTTAAAAAAAAAAAAGCTTTTAACATTAGGAGTATAGCACAAAGCAGATCAGCGGACGAGGAAGGGGAAGAGAAGATTACAATGGGAACAAGGAAGTTTTGAGGATGACGGCGATGTTCATTATCTTGATTGTGGAAGAGCGTACATATGTTAAACTTATCAATCATACACTATAAATATGTACAGCAATATCAATTATACCTCACACATCTGTTTTTCAAATATCACACATTTTCTACACCCGTTTTCCACTTAATTTATGGAGAACCCCCCAAAATAGAAGTGGCCTTGGCAGGGGAGGAATGTTGAAGGGGAGCCGTGACGATGCCTAGTCAGGATGGCCGTTCTCCTGCCTCAAGTCCGCCCCACACCCCCCACCCCAGTTCCATCCAGTGTATACGAAGGTGTCCATATACATGTGAGGGGATCTGGGATGAGCTGTGGCTCTCCGGCTGCTTCCTCAGTATAGGAGTCGAGCCAGCCTGGGAGCCCGGGGTTCCTCTGTGGCTGGTTGGTCAGCCAGGAGTCAGGAATTGGTGACTCTGGTGGGAGGGGCTGGACCCAGGCTTTGCCCAAGAGATGGTGGCTGTTGTGGATTCTTCTGCCCCCTGCAGGCTGTGCTGGGCATTGCAGGACAAAGCAGTCAGTCCAGAGAGAGGCCCGCCAGGCGCTCAGCGCATTGCACATAGTCAAAGTCAGGCACAGTGAAGGGCACACGGGACCACTTCTTGGCCCGGACTCGCCCTTGTGGTGTCTCCAGCAGCATACTGCCAACTTTGAGCACCGGCAGCTTCACTGACTTGTAGATTATCTGCAGACCCCAGGCCTGGGGGGAGAGGAGAGAGACGGCCAGGTCTGAGTCTCTGTCCTCAGCTTCTTTTCTCCAGTCGGGGTCCATGCATGCCGGGCCTGTGTCTCCCACCTCAGCCTGAGAACTATCTCCCTACTCTCACACTGTGGTCTCCCTACCATAGTGGGGGAGCTCCCCAGATTGGGAGGTCCTGGGGCAGGGTGGTGGGCCCCCTCGCTCAGACTGAGGACTTCTCAAGGCTAGAGCGAAGGGCCCTGGCCCCAGAACTTACCTCCCCACAGTTCCGGCAGCTAATGGCACCCCCGGGCCTCCAGTCCTTGAAGCTTCTGTTGATGTCCACAGGCTGCTTTGAGACGTTGTAGTAGATCCTGGAAAGGAATGGGGGTGGCCACAGCCCTCACGAACCCCACTTCCCACCCCAGTCCCAGGTCTCAGGTCCTCCTGCCTGCGAAGCCTCCGCCTGGGCCTTGGGCTTTTCTGCCTGTCAAGAGGCACAGGGACTTCCCAGGGCTGGGAAACTCCATCTTCCTTATGCTCTGCCTATGCTGCCTCCCCGGCATCCTCTTCTGCCCAAGTTCAGGCCTCAGCACCTGGATGATTTTAACAGTTTCCCAACAGCTCTCCCTGCCCCATCCTTCCATCCCATTCCATCCTTCTTCTCAACCCCATGTCATCTTGCCACCAACCTCCAGAGTGATCCTCTAAAAATGTACATCTGACCCTGACATGCCCTTGCTCAAAAATCCCTCCCAGACTCCTCACGGCCTACAGGACAAAAGCTAAACTTTCAGGTCTGACCTTCAAGGTCCACCACAGGCCAGTCTGTGTTCCTCCAGAATCTCTTCCTTCACCACCTCTTCCATTCACATCAATCACAATTCCCATTGCATCGCCCCAACCTCCACACATGTTCTAATCCAGTGCCTTTTTCAAGACAAGATATAGTGGAAATGCTACCTCAAGAAACTGTGAAGATCCGTGGCCTGGCACCCAGCAGGTGCCTAATGAATAATGAATGGATGGAGGATAGGGGAAGGTCACCCTCTATGGTAGAAGACAAGGGGATGGCTCGGGGACAATTAGCCCTCTTCAGGTCTTCAAAGTAGGTAGGACCAAGGGGCCAGTTTGTGGCCTCTCAGCATTTGGCTTCCTGAATTCCAGCTCTTGCTCAACCACACAGTGGCTGTGGGGACTCGGGCAAGTCACTTAGCTACTCTGGGCCTCTGTTTCCTCACCTGTAAAATGGGGTAATGATAAGACCTGTCTAATCAAACTATTGTGAAAATGGACACTTGGTAGTTGTTAAAATGTTCTTTAACCTCCCAAACTCTCAAAGCACTGTCTGGATGCAAGGGATTCTTCATCCCCCATTATGCCCCTTCCTCTCTCCCCTCTTCCCATCCCGACATCCCCTTCCACAGTTCTCACGAGAAGTTGGGGTTCACATTGACGTGGTGGGTACCCTCCACCTTCCGTAGGTCACTCCCATGGCCCACGGACACCATGCAGTTGATGCAGAGGAGCTGCACCTGCTCCGCCAGGAACTCGCGCTGCCGACTCTCTCGCTGGGCTGCCTGGACTGCCCGCTTGACCAACGCTGCCCGCTGCAGATCCCGGATCTGAGATGGGAGTGGACACTGGGCATGGCTGAGACCGGAGAGACCTGACCCCAGGAATGCTTTCAGGGGGCAAAGGGTTCCCAAAGACCTCAGATCATTAGCAGCCAGAAGGGACTTCTTCAACCATTCCTGGAGCTGTTAGAAGCAGCTCTGTGGCAAAAAATATGGGGGTGGGGACAACTATGGGAGGGAAGCAAGCTTTCTTGCTGAATATTTACCCCTACACTTTGGAGGATTTTGTGCAAAGCGGCTTCACATAATCTAACATGTGCTTAATCGCTCAGTTGTGTCCAACTCTTTGTGACTTTATGGACTGCAGCCCACCAGGCTCCTCTGTCCATGGGCATTCTCCAGACAAGAATACTGGAGTAGGTTGCCATGCCCTCCTCCAGGGCATCTTCCCAACCCAGGAATTGAACCAGGGTCTCCTGCATTGCAGGCAGATTCTTTAGCAGCTGAGCCACCAGGGAATCTAACATGGGGCATCATGAATAATTATGCAAGGACAACAGAAGCAAGCAGGGACCATCCTGATCAAGCCTGGATATTGGTGATCCTACCTCAGGGGAACTCATTTCAGTCCTGGTTCTGGGCTTATTTTGTGGATGTGTCTGTTTGTTTCCCCCTTTCTGGTTCCAGAAGGGAGTCCCCCTGGTGACTCAGACGATAAAGAATCTGCCTGCAATGCAGGAGAACTGGGTTCAATCCCTGGGTCAGGAAGATCTCCTGGAGAAGGGAAAGGCTACCCACTCCAGTGTTCTTGCCTGGAGAACGTCATGCACAGAGAAGTCTGGTGGACTACAGTCGATGGGGTCACAAGAATTGGACACAACTGGGCAACTACACTCCCACGCTCCACTACACTGGTTCCAGAAGGGGTGTAAGACAGCTCTCACAGACAGACAGAGGATTTGGTGATAAGGGTAAATTCAAAGCCCTGGATAAGCCCTGCTCCCAAGGCATTTTGGAGAACAGCCACTCCCTTCCCTGGTAGCCCTACCCCCAGCCTCCAGCCTCCACCTTTCCCAGGTGGGCCAGGCTAGCCTCCAGAGGGAGGGGGACCCAGGGAGTATATGTGTGAGTGGTCAGAGACCTTCCAGGCAGAGCGTCCTCAGCCTCCTTACAAACCTTGGCCTGGTACTCGGCCTCGTCCATCGCCTGCACAGCAGCCACTGCCCGTTCCATCAGCATCTCCAGTGCCTCATTTGTTAGCTCCCGCTGCAGCTCCCGACTGCCTTGGGCTGCCACAAACGAGTATACACTTTGGCTGGCCCGGGCCCGGCCCCTTGCCTGGGGAGAAAGAAAACAGAGGGACCTAAGTGGGGCTGGGGTCCAACACACAGCATCCTTTGAGGGCTGGTTGGGGGAGGGCTGCTTCGAGCACCTGGACCATGGAGATCTCATTGGTCAGGAGCCCATAGCGCACCACCACATTGCACTGAGGGATGTCCAGCCCCTCCTCTGCCACACTCGTGGCCACCAGGAGGTTCAGGGTACCAGTCCGGAACTTCTGGATTACTTCTTGCTGGTTCCGCTGGGATGGGGCAGGGGGAGAGAAAGATGGTAAATGATGTAGGTTCAGTCCAACCATCCTGCTAGCTCAGCCTCTCCTGGTTTGGCCCTTTTACTCACAACCTTGATCCCTTTCCTGAGGAACTTTGAATTCCCACTTCGATCTTCAAGTACCCCCCAGGATCTTGCTCATTCCCAGGTAACCATCTAAACTCTGTCTCCCTTCAGTTCAGTCGCTCAGTTGTGTCCAACTGTTTGCAACCCCATGGATTGCAGCACACCAGGCCTCCCTGTCCATCACCAACTCCCAGAGCTTGCTCAAACTCATGTCCATTGAGTCGATGACACCATCCAACCATCTCATCCTCTGTTGTCTCCCACCTTCTCCCACCTTCAGTCTTTCCCAGCATCAGGGTCTTTGCAAATGAGTCAGTTCTTCACACCAGGTGGCCACAGTATTGGAGTTTCAGCTTCAGCATCAGTCCTTCCAATGAATATTCAGGACTGATTTCCTTTAGGATGGACCGTCTCCCTTAGGAGTCCCCAAAGGTGTCTGCCCCTCTACTCTAGGAGCTCTCAGGACCTATTCTTTTCATGCAAGGGATCCCAGGCCCCTGACTCTCTGTTCTGAGGACATCACTTGCTTGTCCCCATAGATTCCCCAAGCCTCTGCATCTCTTCCCCCAGAGACCTCCAGACTTGGGGAACCTTCAGCATTAGGGAACTCAGGGTCTCTGTCTCTGCCCCAGCTCTCTGCCCTCCCCCTAGACATAATCAGTCTCCCATTGCTCAGTGAAGACTCTGTCCCCTTCTTTTCTCCTCTAGGGAACTCCCCCGCCCTCATCTCCTCCCAGCAGAGCCCACACCTGTGTCATCTGGATCATCTGAGGCTTCTGGCTGTTGTTCCCAGCCCCAATCAACACCTGGGGCCGGATGTCCACTGTCTGCAGGCCTGGCTGCTGCTGGAGCCACAGCAGGAGGGAGTGAGCGCTCTGGCGGGTTCGGGTGAAGATGATGCCCCGGGGGCTGTCAGGGCTCCTGAACTGCTTCTGCAGAATCGCTTCCAGCACCTCCAGTTTCGGGTTCTCCGGGCTGCTAGTTGCCAGGCGGGCCAGCTCATTCTTGTGGTCTGCCAGAAAAGCCCAAAACAGAGGCCTGGAGGTGGGCAAGGCATGGCTAGGGTGGAGGATTCATAGGGATAACATTATAGGAGTATGGGGTCAGGAGGAGGGGTGCCTGAGGATATATGCTCCTGCCTAATTCCCCTGAACAGCACCATAAGCACATTTAAGGATACCCTCTGCCTGCCCTGGTAGCTTCCCTGATGGCTCAGACAGTAAAGAATCTGCCTGCAATGCAGGCGACCAGGTTTGATCCATGGGTCAGGAAGATCCCCTGAAGAAGGGAATGGCAACCCACTCCAGTATCCTTGCCTGGAGAATCCCATGAACAAAGGAGCCTGGCGGGCTACAGTCCATGGAGTCGCAAAGAGTTGGACACGACACAACGGAGCAACCACACTCAGTAACCCCAGGATCTTTTCATGCTAATCTTTGCTCCCTGGGATTGACTCAACCTCAGGTCTTTTCAGAAGGATCCTTCCCTTCCAGCCTGTGCTGAGGGCTCTTCTAGCCTTACATTTCGCCCTCTGACCACCTCACTTTCCCAGTTTAAAGGTACCACACATCCCAAACTTTAAAGGATCGTTCCCAATTAAATGGTTTAAAAAGAAAATCTTTATCATAAACATGAATTAGTTTTTACACCCACTCAAACCTTCACAAACGAGGGCATATTATCTTTTATCATATTCTCGACTTTGACTTTGGGTTAGAAAATTAGGGCCCCAGTACCCTCATTAGCACTTCTCCCACCCATAGTGGGACCTGGGCCTTGGCTGGCCTCTGACCTCTAGTTCAGCTGCGAGCCTCACCATCAAACAGCGCCAGCAGCCAGCGCTCAGCATGTAGGATCCCGGTCTTAGTGGCGCGCTCCCTGTTGTAGAAATCCCGCAGCATGTCGAGGGCATCCACCGCGCGGACCGTGTCGTGGATCAGTAGCGCGTCGTTGTACCGACGCAGATGAATCGCGTACACCCGCTGCTCCAGGAGCCCGGCCTCAGCCGCTGCGGGAGGGTTGGGTTCCTAGGATCTGAGCGGCCACGCCCCTCCAGGGGTCAACGTCCGCCTAGGCCCCGCCCAGGCTGGCCCCGCCCAGGCTGGCCCCACCCCGGATCGCCCCCACCTCCCAGCCCTCCCCGAGGGCGGCCCCTCACCATCCTGGCTCAGTTCCACCACTTGCTGCTCATAAGTCTGCGTCCCGAAGTCCCGTCTCAACTTGGGCATCTCCAGGTGGTCGTGGATTTGGTCCATGAGCTTCTTCAGCATGTCCCCAAACGGGTCCTGGGCGAGAAGAGTGAGGGTGTAGGGCATTTCCAAACACATAGAGGGAATGGGCACCTCGTGCGGAAGCTGATCTCTGGGGGAAGCTGCGTTGCTCCTGCCGACATATCGGAGCTGGAGAGGAGCCAGCCCCAGAGGGAGGCCGGCTGGGTGGAGGAGTTCTGGTTGGAGGTAGGAGTCAGGGTCCTGCACCCCGCTCCTGCTCTGTCTGCACCCCTGACCTCTGGCGTGAGCACAGTGATGTCTGTCTAGTCCTGTCCAGCCCCATCAGAGCAGACACCAGTGTCCGCACCGCGTGAACAAGCTCGGAATAGCCTCAGGACAAAGTGCCCAGCTTTACAGTTTGCAAACTGTGCCCAGGGTTTTGAGAGATTCCCCCACGGTGGCATCTGAGTCTAAACAAACAGCAGGCTGAGGGCATGGGCTGTATCTGCCCCATGTCATGCAAAGGAGAAATGGAGGTTGAGACAAAAGCAAAGAACCTGGAACCACATAGCTGGTGAGGGTGGAGTCAGAGCTCAACCCCAGGTGCCCTGACTTGACACCAGACCCCACCCCTGGCCCCGGCCTTCCCTCCACGTACCTGGGTGTGCCTGTGGCAGAGGTCATACTGTTTGCAGGGCTGGTGGCTGTGCTCCTGCAGCTGGGGGCAATGGTCCTGGGGTGACATGATGCGCCATGTGTCCAGGTTGGCACAGAGCTGGGGCAACAGAGAGGGGTTCATTGGAATGGGGGTGTGTGTGTGTGGGGACAACGGGCAGAGCTTTGGGGCAGGGTGGGCTGAAGCAGGGCCATCAGGAGTGGGGATTCATGTATTCAACCAATATCTTGTGGACGGCCATGGTGGTCCAGTGATTAAGAACCCACTAACCAATGCAACGTACTTGGGTTCCATCCCTGGTCCGGGAAGATTCCACATGTCTCAGGGCAACTGAACCCTTGCACCCCAACTACTGAGCCTGCGCTCTAGAGCCTATGAGCCACAACTACTGAACCCACGAACCTAGAGCCTGTGCCCCGCAAAAAGAGAAGCCACTGCAATGAGAAGCCAGAACACCACACTAAGAGTTGCCCCCACTCTCTGCATCAGGAGGAAGCCTGTGCACAGCAAGGAAGACACAGTGCGGCCAAAAATCAATAAGTAAAATTTAAAAACAAAACAACAACGAAATCAAATAGCTATTGACCCTGCTACATGCCCAGTACTGTTCTAGTTCCTGGGGATATAGAGCATCTTACATTGGAATTGGGGAGACAAATGATAAACGAGTAAAGAGTAACAGAATGAGAGTATTTCAAGTGGTGTTAACTAGCTCTGAAAATAATAAAATTGGTATGGGATAGTGCAGTGATGATCAGGGAAAACTCTGAAGAGGTGACATTTAAGCTGTTCCCTGAATGATAAGAAAGAACCGACAGGTGAAATGCAGGATAAAGACACTCAGGGCAGAAGAACTGGCAGATGCCAAAGGTCCTGAGATGAGGACAAGCCTGACATGCTCACGATGCAGAGAGAAGGTCAGAAAAGTGGGAGTTGGGCAGGGAATGGCAGGGAGGAGAAGGTGCAGGAAATGAAGGTGGGAGGTAGGCAGGGGATCGATCATGTGGGACTTTATAAGCTAGAGTGGACTTGGGAGATTCTTCTAAGCGCGAGGCTAGCACTTAGGTGGGGAAGGGACCCAACACTCCCCGCCAGGGGCAGCCTGGGGAGAGCTGATGGGCGTGGTTTAGGGCAGGGTGGGTGGGTCACAGGGGCCAGGCTGACCTGCAGGACGTGGTCAATGGCTCCCTTGAGCGTGGAGGCACCGCCAGTGCCTGGGGAGGCAGTGAGACCCAGCACCTGTGGCAGCGGCCGGGTCCTCTGGAGTTTCAGCTGCAGGTATCGGCTCAGGATGATGTTGTAGACGGTGTCTTTGTGCGTGTGGTGACACTCATCCACCACCAGCAGTGAGAAGGCTGGGGGCGCACAAGGGAAGGTTATGACCTGAGTTTGCACAGCCCTTCTTCCCATAAGCTTTGTTTCTCGCAGTCCTCACAGCTCATCTGAGAATCCTTCCCTCCCTTCACAGCCTGCACCTGGGCCCCAGAGAACGGGCCAGGTAGGGACAATTTACCTCCATCTTGCAGATTAGTAAACTAAGGCTCAGCTGGGGCAAGAGACCTGCCTGAAATCCTGCACTCTAGCCAGATGTTTCTACTGGGGTGTATGCTGGGGTTTGGTGAATGGGGAATTCCTCATTCTATAAAGTGTTCCTTTACTACAACANTGGAGTTTCAGCTTCAGCATCAGTCCTTCCAATGAATATTCAGGACTGATTTCCTTTAGGATGGACCGTCTCCCTTAGGAGTCCCCAAAGGTGTCTGCCCCTCTACTCTAGGAGCTCTCAGGACCTATTCTTTTCATGCAAGGGATCCCAGGCCCCTGACTCTCTGTTCTGAGGACATCACTTGCTTGTCCCCATAGATTCCCCAAGCCTCTGCATCTCTTCCCCCAGAGACCTCCAGACTTGGGGAACCTTCAGCATTAGGGAACTCAGGGTCTCTGTCTCTGCCCCAGCTCTCTGCCCTCCCCCTAGACATAATCAGTCTCCCATTGCTCAGTGAAGACTCTGTCCCCTTCTTTTCTCCTCTAGGGAACTCCCCCGCCCTCATCTCCTCCCAGCAGAGCCCACACCTGTGTCATCTGGATCATCTGAGGCTTCTGGCTGTTGTTCCCAGCCCCAATCAACACCTGGGGCCGGATGTCCACTGTCTGCAGGCCTGGCTGCTGCTGGAGCCACAGCAGGAGGGAGTGAGCGCTCTGGCGGGTTCGGGTGAAGATGATGCCCCGGGGGCTGTCAGGGCTCCTGAACTGCTTCTGCAGAATCGCTTCCAGCACCTCCAGTTTCGGGTTCTCCGGGCTGCTAGTTGCCAGGCGGGCCAGCTCATTCTTGTGGTCTGCCAGAAAAGCCCAAAACAGAGGCCTGGAGGTGGGCAAGGCATGGCTAGGGTGGAGGATTCATAGGGATAACATTATAGGAGTATGGGGTCAGGAGGAGGGGTGCCTGAGGATATATGCTCCTGCCTAATTCCCCTGAACAGCACCATAAGCACATTTAAGGATACCCTCTGCCTGCCCTGGTAGCTTCCCTGATGGCTCAGACAGTAAAGAATCTGCCTGCAATGCAGGCGACCAGGTTTGATCCATGGGTCAGGAAGATCCCCTGAAGAAGGGAATGGCAACCCACTCCAGTATCCTTGCCTGGAGAATCCCATGAACAAAGGAGCCTGGCGGGCTACAGTCCATGGAGTCGCAAAGAGTTGGACACGACACAACGGAGCAACCACACTCAGTAACCCCAGGATCTTTTCATGCTAATCTTTGCTCCCTGGGATTGACTCAACCTCGGGTCTTTTCAGAAGGATCCTTCCCTTCCAGCCTGTGCTGAGGGCTCTTCTAGCCTTACATTTCGCCCTCTGACCACCTCACTTTCCCAGTTTAAAGGTACCACACATCCCAAACTTTAAAGGATCGTTCCCAATTAAATGGTTTAAAAAGAAAATCTTTATCATAAACATGAATTAGTTTTTACACCCACTCAAACCTTCACAAACGAGGGCATATTATCTTTTATCATATTCTCGACTTTGACTTTGGGTTAGAAAATTAGGGCCCCAGTACCCTCATTAGCACTTCTCCCACCCATAGTGGGACCTGGGCCTTGGCTGGCCTCTGACCTCTAGTTCAGCTGCGAGCCTCACCATCAAACAGCGCCAGCAGCCAGCGCTCAGCATGTAGGATCCCGGTCTTAGTGGCGCGCTCCCTGTTGTAGAAATCCCGCAGCATGTCGAGGGCATCCACCGCGCGTACCGTGTCGTGGATCAGTAGCGCGTCGTTGTACCGACGCAGATGAATCGCGTACACCCGCTGCTCCAGGAGCCCGGCCTCAGCCGCTGCGGGAGGGTTGGGTTCCTAGGATCTGAGCGGCCACGCCCCTCCAGGGGTCAACGTCCGCCTAGNACCGTGTCGTGGATCAGTAGCGCGTCGTTGTACCGACGCAGATGAATCGCGTACACCCGCTGCTCCAGGAGCCCGGCCTCAGCCGCTGCGGGAGGGTTGGGTTCCTAGGATCTGAGTGGCCACGCCCCTCCAGGGGTCAACGTCCGCCTAGGCCCCGCCCAGGCTGGCCCCACCCCGGATCGCCCCCACCTCCCAGCCCTCCCCGAGGGCGGCCCCTCACCATCCTGGCTCAGTTCCACCACTTGCTGCTCATAAGTCTGCGTCCCGAAGTCCCGTCTCAACTTGGGCATCTCCAGGTGGTCGTGGATTTGGTCCATGAGCTTCTTCAGCATGTCCCCAAACGGGTCCTGGGCGAGAAGAGTGAGGGTGTAGGGCATTTCCAAACACATAGAGGGAATGGGCACCTCGTGCGGAAGCTGATCTCTGGGGGAAGCTGCGTTGCTCCTGCCGACATATCGGAGCTGGAGAGGAGCCAGCCCCAGAGGGAGGCCGGCTGGGTGGAGGAGTTCTGGTTGGAGGTAGGAGTCAGGGTCCTGCACCCCGCTCCTGCTCTGTCTGCACCCCTGACCTCTGGCGTGAGCACAGTGATGTCTGTCTAGTCCTGTCCAGCCCCATCAGAGCAGACACCAGTGTCCGCACCGCGTGAACAAGCTCGGAATAGCCTCAGGACAAAGTGCCCAGCTTTACAGTTTGCAAACTGTGCCCAGGGTTTTGAGAGATTCCCCCACGGTGGCATCTGAGTCTAAACAAACAGCAGGCTGAGGGCATGGGCTGTATCTGCCCCATGTCATGCAAAGGAGAAATGGAGGTTGAGACAAAAGCAAAGAACCTGGAACCACATAGCTGGTGAGGGTGGAGTCAGAGCTCAACCCCAGGTGCCCTGACTTGACACCAGACCCCACCCCTGGCCCCGGCCTTCCCTCCACGTACCTGGGTGTGCCTGTGGCAGAGGTCATACTGTTTGCAGGGCTGGTGGCTGTGCTCCTGCAGCTGGGGGCAATGGTCCTGGGGTGACATGATGCGCCATGTGTCCAGGTTGGCACAGAGCTGGGGCAACAGAGAGGGGTTCATTGGAATGGGGGTGTGTGTGTGTGGGGACAACGGGCAGAGCTTTGGGGCAGGGTGGGCTGAAGCAGGGCCATCAGGAGTGGGGATTCATGTATTCAACCAATATCTTGTGGACGGCCATGGTGGTCCAGTGATTAAGAACCCACTAACCAATGCAACGTACTTGGGTTCCATCCCTGGTCCGGGAAGATTCCACATGTCTCAGGGCAACTGAACCCTTGCACCCCAACTACTGAGCCTGCGCTCTAGAGCCTATGAGCCACAACTACTGAACCCACGAACCTAGAGCCTGTGCCCCGCAAAAAGAGAAGCCACTGCAATGAGAAGCCAGAACACCACACTAAGAGTTGCCCCCACTCTCTGCATCAGGAGGAAGCCTGTGCACAGCAAGGAAGACACAGTGCGGCCAAAAATCAATAAGTAAAATTTAAAAACAAAACAACAACGAAATCAAATAGCTATTGACCCTGCTACATGCCCAGTACTGTTCTAGTTCCTGGGGATATAGAGCATCTTACATTGGAATTGGGGAGACAAATGATAAACGAGTAAAGAGTAACAGAATGAGAGTATTTCAAGTGGTGTTAACTAGCTCTGAAAATAATAAAATTGGTATGGGATAGTGCAGTGATGATCAGGGAAAACTCTGAAGAGGTGACATTTAAGCTGTTCCCTGAATGATAAGAAAGAACCGACAGGTGAAATGCAGGATAAAGACACTCAGGGCAGAAGAACTGGCAGATGCCAAAGGTCCTGAGATGAGGACAAGCCTGACATGCTCACGATGCAGAGAGAAGGTCAGAAAAGTGGGAGTTGGGCAGGGAATGGCAGGGAGGAGAAGGTGCAGGAAATGAAGGTGGGAGGTAGGCAGGGGATCGATCATGTGGGACTTTATAAGCTAGAGTGGACTTGGGAGATTCTTCTAAGCGCGAGGCTAGCACTTAGGTGGGGAAGGGACCCAACACTCCCCGCCAGGGGCAGCCTGGGGAGAGCTGATGGGCGTGGTTTAGGGCAGGGTGGGTGGGTCACAGGGGCCAGGCTGACCTGCAGGACGTGGTCAATGGCTCCCTTGAGCGTGGAGGCACCGCCAGTGCCTGGGGAGGCAGTGAGACCCAGCACCTGTGGCAGCGGCCGGGTCCTCTGGAGTTTCAGCTGCAGGTATCGGCTCAGGATGATGTTGTAGACGGTGTCTTTGTGCGTGTGGTGACACTCATCCACCACCAGCAGTGAGAAGGCTGGGGGCGCACAAGGGAAGGTTATGACCTGAGTTTGCACAGCCCTTCTTCCCATAAGCTTTGTTTCTCGCAGTCCTCACAGCTCATCTGAGAATCCTTCCCTCCCTTCACAGCCTGCACCTGGGCCCCAGAGAACGGGCCAGGTAGGGACAATTTACCTCCATCTTGCAGATTAGTAAACTAAGGCTCAGCTGGGGCAAGAGACCTGCCTGAAATCCTGCACTCTAGCCAGATGTTTCTACTGGGGTGTATGCTGGGGTTTGGTGAATGGGGAATTCCTCATTCTATAAAGTGTTCCTTTACTACAACAGGAGCCTTTGGGTCCCGAGGTGCACCCTCTCCCCCTGCCCACAACCCTCACCATTGAGTTCCACATGCTCCTCCTCTTCTGGGCTGGCCAGTGCCTTCTGCAGCAGCTCAGCCGTGCAGATGAGCAGGTCGTGCCTCCGGGCCATGTGGCCAAAGCCAGCTCGTGGCCCCATGTCCCCGCTCAGGGTTGTGATGGTCCAGTGTCTGCCCAGCATGCGGCTGAACTCCTCATAATGCTGGGTCACCAGGTGCACCTGGAGGTGGAGAATGAGACAGGAGAGGAAGCTAGATGAGGGTCTGAGGGATGGGGGTGGAGCCAGGTGAACCCTTCAGCACATAGCTGGCTTCTGGAACGGGTGAAGAGACAGAGAAACTTAGAGATGGTCACAGCCACTTTGGAGTTCTGGAGGCTCCTGAGAGGTTACCTGAGGAATTGAGAAGCCACAGTGTGGGGAGGGCAGGACACTCACCCTGTTGACCAATACCACCACCTTGGCTCCGTCCACGGTCTCTAAATGCCTCTTGGCCACATAAGCAGCTGCCCTGGTCTTCCCAGAGCCTGTGGGCAGCCATATGATGATATTCTTCCCCTCCAGGGCAGGCAGGATCACCTCCCACTGGTAGGGTCGCAGCTCCATCCTGGAAATGGCAGGGAGCTCAGACCCAAAGACACTCCTGGCTCCCTCGCAGGCCCAGCCCCTGTCAGAGCCACTCCCCCTTCCTGGCCAGCTCCACCTGGTTTGGGGAGCTCCTGGTGCAGGACGGGAGGTGGGGGGGTGGGGGTAGTAACACCTTCCCCGCCCGAGGGGGAAGGGGCAGGGCAACGTTGGGACCTACTGGGAACCCGAGCTGGGTGGGAGCAGACCAAGCCAGCCCCAGCTATGCTGACAGTGTCCGTCTCGCCTTCAGCCTTGCCGGCTCAGCCCGAATGCTGCAGGGTTCTGCAGAGAAGGAAATGGAAACTGAAACTGAGGGGAGGAGCCAGCCCAGCAGAGATCAACTTAGGAAACTCCCCTCCAGGCCCTTCAGAAAAACAAATCCTGTGCTTTTGGGGGCCAGGGATGGGTGGGTGGTGCAGGGTGAGG
>SJYV01054212.1:1085936-1227369 GCA_006410875.1 Neotragus pygmaeus
TTATCCTCTGGCCACTAGCCATGCTTAGAGGCTCCCAGACATGATGAAAGGTGGGACAGAGCCGCAGCCTTGGGGATGCCTCAGGGCCCAGAAAGGGCTGCAGGATCAGGGGCTGGAGGGCCCCAGGCTGGAGTGTCTCAGACAGAGGGGGACCTGGGCACAGGGGCACACCAGGGATGAGATCAGAACCGGAGGAGGAGACATTCCACGTTGAGGCCGAGGTACAAGGCTGGACTACTTGTCAATGAGCCCGCCCTCCTTGAGCTTGAAGTAGAAGAACTTCTCCAGGGCGCTGGCGCACCGGCAGTACTCGCTGTCCGGGGGGTTGTACTCGCGGCAGTTGGCAATGACCCGCTGCAGGTCGGCCACAAAGAGCTTCCGGGTCACATAGTAGCGGCTGCGCAGCCTCTCTGTCATGGTCTTCAGGTCTGGGCAGCAAGAGAGAAAAGAGCATGCCTTTGAGAGGCTGCCCGGCCACAGAGGGCCGGAGTTGGGGCAGGCGTGGGAGGAAGGCGCTGGAAGGAAGGGTCCTCACCGATGGGGAAGCGGATGACCTCGTAGTAGTCTGGGGCCTCCGACTTCTTCACGGGCTCCATGAAAGGCCAGGCGCTGGGGTGGGACTGCAGAGGACAGTCAAGCTGGGGCCAGATCCACGGTGCCCCTGCCCGACTCAGGACTGCCACCCCCTCACCCTTGGTCAGAAAGCCACAGCCTTTGGCACAGGGACCCCCAGAAGAGAGCCTGGTCTCCCCACCTTGATCTGGGCCAGCAGGTTTTTGAGGGTTGTGTAGAGCTGGTCAGGGTCCTTCAACTCCTTCCTGGAGCAAGAGAGGCCGAGTCTGAGGCTCCTGGGCCCTCTGCCGCCCTTGCCCCACACTGTCCACTCCCTCCACACAACACTCACCCTTTCTCCTTCCCCAGTGGCTTCCAGCCTGTCTCTCCTGCAAAATGGGAGAACACCCCTAAGAATGCCTATCCACACCCCGAGCAGCACACCCTCTCCCGTGCCAAGACCCCTGCTCACGAATGCCAGGGACGCTCTCCACAGGGATCTGGCGCACACCCTCCTTGAAGCAGCTGAGCCCGGGATAGACCTTTCGGATCTGGGCCTGTTTGCGCTCAATCAGCTTCTTGATGATCTGAGGGAAGGAAGGGTCTGAGAGGCCAACCCAGCTCCAGCAACCAGACTCTCTGGCCACAGGCGGGGAGGGTTCCCCACTTGCCCCTCGAGGCAGCGCAAGCACCAAGACCCAGGCCAGCCCCTCTTCATGCGTGCACAGCGGGTATATACACATCTCTATAGCCACACACGTGTTCACTCAAGCGCGTGTTCACGGAGAGCCCCATGGAGACATGCACGTGAGCACACGCACCTCCTTCTGCTTCTTGATGATGTGGGACAGCTCTGTGTAGGGGATTCGAGGGTTCAGCTCACACTCCATCAGTGTCGCACCCTCGTAGTCCTTGATGTAGCCCAAGTAGCGGCTCTTGGGCACCTTGATGTCCTTGGAGAAGCCCTAGGAGTGGAGAGTTACCACCAACCCATGAGCAAGGCTCTTCCAGCTTGAATCTGTCCCTGGAACATTTCCAGGCCGGCAGCCCTTCCTGATTCACCCCCGCCCCCTGCGCCCTGCCCTGAGAACTTCCCAGCTCTCCCAGCTGCCTCTTCTTCCCTGGGGCAGCAGCAGAAGGGAGAAAGACAGGCATGAAGGACTTCCCTACAGGTGCTGGATGCAACAGGGGACATGAAGCCCACCCACACCGGGGGTGAGACAGAATGACCCCCGACCCCAGGCAGTGGGAACACAGAGGTGAGGGTCACCTGCTTCTTGAAGTAGCCGATGGCGTACTCGTCGGCGTAGGTGAGGAAGTAGAGAATGTTGTGCTTGATGTGATACTCCTTCAGGTGGTTCATCAGGTGAGTGCCATAGCCCTGCAGGGGAGGGGGCAGAGCTCATCAGATGGGAGGAGGCAGGCCTAGACTAGAGAGGTCTCAGGAGGGTGGGGAGAGGAGGGCAGGGACAGGAGGGAGCCGACTGGAAAGGAGGTGGGGACAGCCAGGGGATTCAAGTCAGGAAGGAGGAAAGGCCACCGGCAGAGGAAGGGGAGCTTATAGGGAGAAAAGCGAAGGACGCTGGGTTTCTAAGCGCTTACTCCAGGCCAGGTGCGATGCTTGGTTCTTTACAGAGCAATCCTCAAGTTAACCCATGAAACAGCTATCATTACCTCCATCTTACAGAAGAAAAAACTGAAACTCAGCTATGTCAGGAAATATGTCCAGGTCAGGTGACCAGCCATGGCTGGGAGAGCCTGGATCTAAACCCAACCAGGAAGCTGTGGTCCACCGGCCACGGTTCCCAGTCCCTGGGCCTCGGAATTGGAGGAAAGGGGAGCGGGGATCACAAGGGCCCCCCTCATCATGACATCTGAACCCCAAAGAGATACCCTGTCGTCCACAAACGTTAGGACCAGAGGCACCACGCAGATCTAGGTTATGGAAAATGGGACAATCATGGAATCTTCTGGTGGTCCAGTGGTTAGGATACCTTGTTTTCACTGCCGAGGGTGTGGGTTTGATTCTAGTCGGGGAACTAAGACCTGGCAAGCCTCACAGTGCAGCCAAAGAATAAAAATAAAAAATAAAGTAGCCGCACCATTTAAAAAAACAGATAAGACACACCGGGGACTCGACTAGTCGGCCTGTTGTGACAGGATAGAAGACAGGATGACCACGCAGAGCAGGACTGTTGTAAAAATTACCAACTCTCCAATGCCTGTACATGTTCTTGTGATGAAGGAAACACAGATCCATTCTAAAGTGTTACTATAAATCTGAAGAGTTCTTATCACAAAGAAAGCATTTTTTTCTCTGCTTCTTTCATTTTGTACCCATATAAGATGATAGATGTTCACTGTGGTTGTTTCATGATATATATAAGTCAAAGCATCAGGCTGTACACCCTAAACGTACACAATCCTACACGTCAGTTGCATCTCAATAAAACTAGCAGAAAACAGTGTTACTGATTCTTGGGCGCCCTGTGTTGACAGGTGTTTTCTTAATTCAGTTATCAAATTACAACTGCCACCTTGTGGGGATGTGCGGAAGTGTCGGGCCATTAAAAGGCGGCTTGGGGGCAGCTGTGTCACTATTGGGCTGCTCTGACTGGTCCAGACTCGGAAGGAGGGGGTGGGATGAAGCTGGGACCAGGAGCTCCCTGACCTCCACCCACACTGGGGGCGAGCACAGCCTCACCTTGACCTGCTCATTGGAGGTGACAGCACAGAAGACGATCTCCGTGAAGCCCTGGGTGGGAAACATGCGGAAGCAAATCCCACCAATGACCCGCCCGTCCTTGATCAAGGCCAGAGTCTTGTGCTTCCTGAGGGGAGAGAGCTCAGGTCACAGGCCTTACCCGTCTCCTGAATGTTCCTCAGGAACCCACCACCCTGGAGGCCTGAGCTACACACAGTGCTGGGAGCTAAGGAGCAAGAACTCCCCAGGGATGGAGGAAGAGGCCCAGGGAGCAGTGAGGGGTGGCCTGGGCTCTCCCAGGGACCTACGGGTCGAAGACGAGGCGGGCGATGTACTCCTTGGGCATTCGCGGCAGCTGGTGGGAGAAGACGTTCTGTAGCCCCACCAGCCACAGCAACACCCGCCGGTTGGCCTTGGGTGTGAGCGAGTTGCCGATGACGTGGAATTCGATGATGCCTCGGCGCTCTTCCAGGCGAGCAGTCTCGTCCCGGGCGGCGTTGGCCGACAGCAGGCTCGTCTGGGCACCAGAGCAGGGAGTGATGAGCCAGGGTCTCGGGGGATGAGCCCCCGCCCAATGGGTTGGTAGGCTGGGCTGCCCACCTCGGGCCCTAGNAGAAAGTTATCTACAAATAAATACACTCACACACTTGGACAAAAGTATGTGGATATTGACTACAGCAGTGTTTCTAGTCTTTTGTAATTACACACAGCCTAGAAATCCATCAGGTGGGAACTGGTTAAAAAAAACCACACAGTAGGTAAAGAAAGAGATTCAGTGGCCTGATGCAAAGAGCCGACTCACTGGAAAACACCCTGAAGCTGGGAAAGATTGAGGGCAAGAGAAGGGGGTGACAGGATGAGATGGTTGGATGGCAAACTCAATGGACATGAGTTTGAGCAAACTCAGGGAGATAGTGAAGGACAGGGAAGCCTGGCGTGCTGCAGTTCATGGGGTCACAAAGAGTCGGACACCATTTATCAACTGAACAACAACAAGACTTGTGTATATTTTCCAGAAAGACAAGAAATTGAGAGGAAGTTGGGGGAAGGGGGACAGTTTCTAGGGTTAGAGACCCACATTTCATCCTATATATTTTCCTGGGCTGTTAAAAATTTCCAATGTGCATGTAAAAAAAACAGTTTGCTGTTTTGTTAAAAAGTCAGTTTACAGAAAAAGTAAGCTGAAGCTTCTGCTATCTGCACACACACACACATCCAACCCTGATGAACACAGAAGGCAGAGCGGCGGACGACACTCCCTTTAGGCTGTGCTCGAGCCATGAGGGGACTCAGACAGACGCTCCCCTACCGCCCCCCATGGCAGTCCTTCGCAAAGCCCGAGCAGCCTGGGGAAGCCTCGTGGAGTCAGCTTGTCCTCCCCCCAAGTCTGCTCGGTCCCCCACCTGGAACTCCACGGCTCTCTTGCTAGCCAGGTCCGCCTTGTTGCCCGCAAGCGCGATGACGATGTTGGGGCTGGCCTGCCTCTGTAACTCCTTCACCCAGTTCTTGGCCCGTGCAAAGGTATCCTGGGGAAACAAGGCCAGAGCGTCAGCAGGAGAGAGCGGGCCTTCTGCCCAGGGCCGCTCACTGGAGAGGCTGGAGCTGACAGCACCCAGGTGTCTAAGATGCCACCACCCTAAAGATTCTGGAGAGACGCCCGCCAACACCAGAGGAAATGTGCCCACACCCCAAACAGGAACAAAGGGTGGAGAAGCAAGAGAAAGTCTTTACTGTGTTGGTGATGTCGTAGACCACGATGGCAGCCTGGGCCCCCCGATAGTACATGGGGGCCAGGCTGTGATACCGCTCCTGTCCAGCTGTGTCCCAGATCTCAAACTTGACTGTTGTGTCGTCCAAGCAGACAGTCTGTGTGAGAAAGGCCGCTGGAAGAGGGAAGGTGGTGTTATCAGGTGCGGAAGAGCCGAGAAGACACCCCCACACATCTGTGCTGAGCCATCCTGGCGCTGGCGCTCAGAAGCCTGCTGCTCAGGGGGGCACCGAAAACCCCCAAGCTGGCTGCCAGAGCAGCTGAACATGGCAGGCAGAGCTGGTGCTTCTGTGTGTCGAGGGGCCGGGCGGCACAGGCTTTACAGACGCGGCCAGGCGGGAGTGGGAGGAGAAGGGAAGCTATTGCAGAAGCCCTCCCTGAAGGACAGCAGCAGGGGCAGGAGGGGAAGACTACAGGAGAAACCGGGCTCCAGGCACAAAAGGGCGGGCCCAACGCCCCTCCTCTGCTCTCCCATCAGAGAACACTCCGAGCCCGCCTCTCTGCTCCAGCCCAGGGGTGCTGCTGGCCTTTGGTGTCCTGAGGACACTCTCACATGCTCAGCTATATTGGGGAAGAATGAAGTACACGCCGTGCTACTGCCAGGCAGGGGCTGGGTGACTGGCTTCCCACCGCCGCCGGCCACCTCCAGGCACGTCGGCTGCTGCCACCGTTGGCTTTGCCCTCAACTCGCTCCTGACTGGCTCGACCTTCAGGGAACACAGTGACCCTGTCTTTGGCTGGAGGAGGCAGGGGAACGCTTGGCACCTGTGCATGTGCTCTGAAGGAAGAGTCTTGGAGCTGGGACTGGCAGGCGGGAGGGCCAGCGGAGGACTCCGGGCAGCTCTGTGGGGGAAGCTGGCCCTCTGCGGCCACCCGCCCCACGCCTCCCTGAGGGGCCTGGGGCACTGCCTCACTTCCCCCTCTCAGCTCCTGACTGGAGTGCTGAGGAGGCAGCCGAAGACTGCTGACACGGCCCATCCTGTTTCCAGCTGCCTAGAAACCTCCTGCCAAACCAAGAGGGTAGAAAAAGGATGACCCAAGCCCAGGGTCAGCCCCAGCCCCTCGAGGAGTACACTGGCCACTGAGGCAGGAGGCGGAGACCAGACCCTCACAAGCTACATGCTAGGAAACCACTAGGAAATCAGTGATAGGTTCTGAGCTCAAGAAGGGCTAAAGGTCAGCTTCAGAAACAACAGCCCACTCACAAGGCCATTTCCCCATTCCAGGGCTGATGCACTGCCTGGTTGTGGTAAGAAGATAAGAATCCTCAGAGACCCAGATGGAGCCCTCCCATCCCAGGTCCGTGGCGGGTGTACCTCGGGCCACACAAGTAAACCAAGAGGTGGAACCAGGGGAGGAAGGCGGTTTTAGTCTCTCAGATTATTCTCACTAAATGTCTGTTGGGACACAGACATGGAGACCAGCTGCTGGATTCAATCTCAGGGCTTAGGGAAGGCGAGCTGCTGCCGCCCGAGGCATGCTTAGCCTGTGGGCGGTTAGCGTCCCTGCTCCTCAATGCCCAGGCATTTCTTCCACTTCCCTGAGGCCACCATCCCTGCCCTCGGGCCCACTCACCTCCAATTGTGCTCTCCTGGTACTCGTGGAACTGACCCTTGACGAAGCGGAGGACGAGGCTGGATTTGCCCACCGCAGACTCCCCCAGCAGGACCAGCTTAAACTGACAGATCTTGTTCCCAGCAGCTGGTCCGTTGGGTCGCGCTGCGCCTCCCCGACCCGCCATGGCC
Organism: Neotragus pygmaeus; assembly: GCA_006410875.1. Taxonomy (NCBI): domain Eukaryota; kingdom Metazoa; phylum Chordata; class Mammalia; order Artiodactyla; family Bovidae; genus Neotragus; species Neotragus pygmaeus. The sequence continues at coordinate 1,092,706 of SJYV01054212.1, forward strand.
CGTCCCGCTGTAATGGTACCAGTGAGCGTGGGGGCAGGGGCCGGTGCTATGCAAAGAGGCACTTAGTGGGGAGGGGGACTCCAACTATAAGGGAGAGATCAGAAGTACTGGGTTAGTACAAAGACTGTGGCCCAGTGAGCCTTTCTTAAATCATAGGTCACTCCCTCCGCCCTCCTTGACAACCTGGCTGACTGCCTCCCCTTCTCCCCCTACATCTTGCCCCACTCTTCCAGAAGTTAGGACACAAGCCCTTACTAGGCTGTAACCTGTCTCTTATACACATCTAGATGTGTATAAGAGACAGCCCAAATACTCATCATCGTGATTTGGTCAGAACAGGGCTCAGAGCCAGAGGTCAGGTTGACCAAGGACGAGGGGGAAGAGGGCTATGAGCAATGGGTTCGTGGCTGTCCCAATAATGCTGTGGTAATGCTGTGGGTTCTCTCCCAGCTGTGAGTTGGGGGGTAAGGCGGGCGCTGCAGCCTGATGACCGCCAGCTGAGGGAAGAGCTGCCTCTCCCTTCCCTGGCCCCAAGGGCCTGCCCCGCCACCCAGAACCAAGCACACTCCAGACACAGTAAGGATATGGATGCTCCTGCTGAGCCTGCTAATCAGCAAGAGGGGAAGAAGGGTAATTGATCCAACCCCTGCCTCCCCACACACCAGGGTGGGGGTGGAACAGGGGCACGTGGCTACTACCAGCAGAAGAAGAGGGGGAGAGCAGTAGAAAGGGCAGGAAATGGGAAGAGCAGATCATATATATTAAAAAAGTGACTTAAGACTTAAAATTGAATTAGTATTTGTACAGAAAGGTGCAGGTGGAATAACTCACTCCGGCCTATGATCAAAATGATACGGAGAAATCATGGTGGACCCCTCCCCCTGCCCCCCAAGTGGTGGCCCGAGTCGTTAAGTGCGATTGGTTAGAGTGGATCCCAGTCGGGTCATTGAGGCGGAGGAGGTGGGGGCAGTGGGCAGGCAAGGGGGGCTCAGTTGCTGCAGCACTGGCTCCGGCTGGCGGGGTTGTTCTCCTGGAGGTCCACGCCTCGGTTCCGGCCCGGAGCACCAGCTGCATTCTGGGGTTCGTTCTTGGGAAGCTTCTTAGCTGTTGGGAGAGGAACAGGAAGATGTGTGTTTGTGAGGGAACCCCAGCACTCTCCCAAGGCCACTTGGGTACCACCCAATCAGTGATACCCAGCATACTGCTGGCTTCACTGCTATGCACCAAATGCATTCTGGGTGTTTCAGAAAACTGAGACGAAGAGGGGTTAAATAATTCTCCCGGGACCACAGAGTTTAATAAGTGGGAGAGCGAAGATTCAAACCCACACAGTATGACTCTAGAGCCAAATGAGGGGGTTAAAAAAAAAAATCCTAAGTAGTGGGTAGGGAGCTGGTGATGTATAGTTTTAGATGGTGGTACAACAAAGGGTCTGGAAGTGAAGTGCTGAGACTTGGGCTCAGGTTTTAGAAATTCCTGGAGTGAACTATATTTATCTGAGAGATGAAAAAGAAAACAATTTTATCAAAATATTAAAAATGGTAAAAGATCTGTTGATGAAGGGACCCCACAGAACTATGACAGGACGGCAAGCAAGTAATACACCCTGGCTGGGGGAGGGGAACAGAAACAACTTACCTATTGCCATGAAAATTTCATTCACGTTCATCGCAGTCTTTGCTGATGTCTCCATGAACAGCAAACTGTTGTCCTCTGCATAAGCTTGTGCTTCCTGATTTGGACAGAGGTGAGAAAGTGAGTGGGAGGGAAACACTGGCAGGGGCAGAGACCCAGGAGAAAAACAGTCCCCAATTAGTGTCTTCCATATGATAGACACGATGCAGCGGTTTTCAGGCCTAAGGCGCCCCTGTTCTGAGTTCTCCAGTCACACACAGCACCTCTCAGCTCACACACATCAGCAGATGTCTGACTCAAGTATGCATGGGCCCCAGTTCTGCCCTCTTGCTTTTCAAAATTAGTAGGCTAGAAAATATTTCTAGAAAGTTATCTACAAATAAATACACTCACACACTTGGACAAAAGTATGTGGATATTGACTACAGCAGTGTTTCTAGTCTTTTGTAATTACACACAGCCTAGAAATCCATCAGGTGGGAACTGGTTAAAAAAAACCACACAGTAGGTAAAGAAAGAGATTCAGTGGCCTGATGCAAAGAGCCGACTCACTGGAAAACACCCTGAAGCTGGGAAAGATTGAGGGCAAGAGAAGGGGGTGACAGGATGAGATGGTTGGATGGCAAACTCAATGGACATGAGTTTGAGCAAACTCAGGGAGATAGTGAAGGACAGGGAAGCCTGGCGTGCTGCAGTTCATGGGGTCACAAAGAGTCGGACACCATTTATCAACTGAACAACAACAAGACTTGTGTATATTTTCCAGAAAGACAAGAAATTGAGAGGAAGTTGGGGGAAGGGGGACAGTTTCTAGGGTTAGAGACCCACATTTCATCCTATATATTTTCCTGGGCTGTTAAAAATTTCCAATGTGCATGTAAAAAAAACAGTTTGCTGTTTTGTTAAAAAGTCAGTTTACAGAAAAAGTAAGCTGAAGCTTCTGCTATCTGCACACACACACACATCCAACCCTGATGAACACAGAAGGCAGAGCGGCGGACGACACTCCCTTTAGGCTGTGCTCGAGCCATGAGGGGACTCAGACAGACGCTCCCCTACCGCCCCCCATGGCAGTCCTTCGCAAAGCCCGAGCAGCCTGGGGAAGCCTCGTGGAGTCAGCTTGTCCTCCCCCCAAGTCTGCTCGGTCCCCCACCTGGAACTCCACGGCTCTCTTGCTAGCCAGGTCCGCCTTGTTGCCCGCAAGCGCGATGACGATGTTGGGGCTGGCCTGCCTCTGTAACTCCTTCACCCAGTTCTTGGCCCGTGCAAAGGTATCCTGGGGAAACAAGGCCAGAGCGTCAGCAGGAGAGAGCGGGCCTTCTGCCCAGGGCCGCTCACTGGAGAGGCTGGAGCTGACAGCACCCAGGTGTCTAAGATGCCACCACCCTAAAGATTCTGGAGAGACGCCCGCCAACACCAGAGGAAATGTGCCCACACCCCAAACAGGAACAAAGGGTGGAGAAGCAAGAGAAAGTCTTTACTGTGTTGGTGATGTCGTAGACCACGATGGCAGCCTGGGCCCCCCGATAGTACATGGGGGCCAGGCTGTGATACCGCTCCTGTCCAGCTGTGTCCCAGATCTCAAACTTGACTGTTGTGTCGTCCAAGCAGACAGTCTGTGTGAGAAAGGCCGCTGGAAGAGGGAAGGTGGTGTTATCAGGTGCGGAAGAGCCGAGAAGACACCCCCACACATCTGTGCTGAGCCATCCTGGCGCTGGCGCTCAGAAGCCTGCTGCTCAGGGGGGCACCGAAAACCCCCAAGCTGGCTGCCAGAGCAGCTGAACATGGCAGGCAGAGCTGGTGCTTCTGTGTGTCGAGGGGCCGGGCGGCACAGGCTTTACAGACGCGGCCAGGCGGGAGTGGGAGGAGAAGGGAAGCTATTGCAGAAGCCCTCCCTGAAGGACAGCAGCAGGGGCAGGAGGGGAAGACTACAGGAGAAACCGGGCTCCAGGCACAAAAGGGCGGGCCCAACGCCCCTCCTCTGCTCTCCCATCAGAGAACACTCCGAGCCCGCCTCTCTGCTCCAGCCCAGGGGTGCTGCTGGCCTTTGGTGTCCTGAGGACACTCTCACATGCTCAGCTATATTGGGGAAGAATGAAGTACACGCCGTGCTACTGCCAGGCAGGGGCTGGGTGACTGGCTTCCCACCGCCGCCGGCCACCTCCAGGCACGTCGGCTGCTGCCACCGTTGGCTTTGCCCTCAACTCGCTCCTGACTGGCTCGACCTTCAGGGAACACAGTGACCCTGTCTTTGGCTGGAGGAGGCAGGGGAACGCTTGGCACCTGTGCATGTGCTCTGAAGGAAGAGTCTTGGAGCTGGGACTGGCAGGCGGGAGGGCCAGCGGAGGACTCCGGGCAGCTCTGTGGGGGAAGCTGGCCCTCTGCGGCCACCCGCCCCACGCCTCCCTGAGGGGCCTGGGGCACTGCCTCACTTCCCCCTCTCAGCTCCTGACTGGAGTGCTGAGGAGGCAGCCGAAGACTGCTGACACGGCCCATCCTGTTTCCAGCTGCCTAGAAACCTCCTGCCAAACCAAGAGGGTAGAAAAAGGATGACCCAAGCCCAGGGTCAGCCCCAGCCCCTCGAGGAGTACACTGGCCACTGAGGCAGGAGGCGGAGACCAGACCCTCACAAGCTACATGCTAGGAAACCACTAGGAAATCAGTGATAGGTTCTGAGCTCAAGAAGGGCTAAAGGTCAGCTTCAGAAACAACAGCCCACTCACAAGGCCATTTCCCCATTCCAGGGCTGATGCACTGCCTGGTTGTGGTAAGAAGATAAGAATCCTCAGAGACCCAGATGGAGCCCTCCCATCCCAGGTCCGTGGCGGGTGTACCTCGGGCCACACAAGTAAACCAAGAGGTGGAACCAGGGGAGGAAGGCGGTTTTAGTCTCTCAGATTATTCTCACTAAATGTCTGTTGGGACACAGACATGGAGACCAGCTGCTGGATTCAATCTCAGGGCTTAGGGAAGGCGAGCTGCTGCCGCCCGAGGCATGCTTAGCCTGTGGGCGGTTAGCGTCCCTGCTCCTCAATGCCCAGGCATTTCTTCCACTTCCCTGAGGCCACCATCCCTGCCCTCGGGCCCACTCACCTCCAATTGTGCTCTCCTGGTACTCGTGGAACTGACCCTTGACGAAGCGGAGGACGAGGCTGGATTTGCCCACCGCAGACTCCCCCAGCAGGACCAGCTTAAACTGACAGATCTTGTTCCCAGCAGCTGGTCCGTTGGGTCGCGCTGCGCCTCCCCGACCCGCCATGGCCCGTCCCGCTGTAATGGTACCAGTGAGCGTGGGGGCAGGGGCCGGTGCTATGCAAAGAGGCACTTAGTGGGGAGGGGGACTCCAACTATAAGGGAGAGATCAGAAGTACTGGGTTAGTACAAAGACTGTGGCCCAGTGAGCCTTTCTTAAATCATAGGTCACTCCCTCCGCCCTCCTTGACAACCTGGCTGACTGCCTCCCCTTCTCCCCCTACATCTTGCCCCACTCTTCCAGAAGTTAGGACACAAGCCCTTACTAGGCTGTAACCTGTCTCTTATACACATCTAGATGTGTATAAGAGACAGCCCAAATACTCATCATCGTGATTTGGTCAGAACAGGGCTCAGAGCCAGAGGTCAGGTTGACCAAGGACGAGGGGGAAGAGGGCTATGAGCAATGGGTTCGTGGCTGTCCCAATAATGCTGTGGTAATGCTGTGGGTTCTCTCCCAGCTGTGAGTTGGGGGGTAAGGCGGGCGCTGCAGCCTGATGACCGCCAGCTGAGGGAAGAGCTGCCTCTCCCTTCCCTGGCCCCAAGGGCCTGCCCCGCCACCCAGAACCAAGCACACTCCAGACACAGTAAGGATATGGATGCTCCTGCTGAGCCTGCTAATCAGCAAGAGGGGAAGAAGGGTAATTGATCCAACCCCTGCCTCCCCACACACCAGGGTGGGGGTGGAACAGGGGCACGTGGCTACTACCAGCAGAAGAAGAGGGGGAGAGCAGTAGAAAGGGCAGGAAATGGGAAGAGCAGATCATATATATTAAAAAAGTGACTTAAGACTTAAAATTGAATTAGTATTTGTACAGAAAGGTGCAGGTGGAATAACTCACTCCGGCCTATGATCAAAATGATACGGAGAAATCATGGTGGACCCCTCCCCCTGCCCCCCAAGTGGTGGCCCGAGTCGTTAAGTGCGATTGGTTAGAGTGGATCCCAGTCGGGTCATTGAGGCGGAGGAGGTGGGGGCAGTGGGCAGGCAAGGGGGGCTCAGTTGCTGCAGCACTGGCTCCGGCTGGCGGGGTTGTTCTCCTGGAGGTCCACGCCTCGGTTCCGGCCCGGAGCACCAGCTGCATTCTGGGGTTCGTTCTTGGGAAGCTTCTTAGCTGTTGGGAGAGGAACAGGAAGATGTGTGTTTGTGAGGGAACCCCAGCACTCTCCCAAGGCCACTTGGGTACCACCCAATCAGTGATACCCAGCATACTGCTGGCTTCACTGCTATGCACCAAATGCATTCTGGGTGTTTCAGAAAACTGAGACGAAGAGGGGTTAAATAATTCTCCCGGGACCACAGAGTTTAATAAGTGGGAGAGCGAAGATTCAAACCCACACAGTATGACTCTAGAGCCAAATGAGGGGGTTAAAAAAAAAAATCCTAAGTAGTGGGTAGGGAGCTGGTGATGTATAGTTTTAGATGGTGGTACAACAAAGGGTCTGGAAGTGAAGTGCTGAGACTTGGGCTCAGGTTTTAGAAATTCCTGGAGTGAACTATATTTATCTGAGAGATGAAAAAGAAAACAATTTTATCAAAATATTAAAAATGGTAAAAGATCTGTTGATGAAGGGACCCCACAGAACTATGACAGGACGGCAAGCAAGTAATACACCCTGGCTGGGGGAGGGGAACAGAAACAACTTACCTATTGCCATGAAAATTTCATTCACGTTCATCGCAGTCTTTGCTGATGTCTCCATGAACAGCAAACTGTTGTCCTCTGCATAAGCTTGTGCTTCCTGATTTGGACAGAGGTGAGAAAGTGAGTGGGAGGGAAACACTGGCAGGGGCAGAGACCCAGGAGAAAAACAGTCCCCGATTAGTGTCTTCCATATGATAGACACGATGCAGCGGTTTTCAGGCCTAAGGCGCCCCTGTTCTGAGTTCTCCAGTCACACACAGCACCTCTCAGCTCACACACATCAGCAGATGTCTGACTCAAGTATGCATGGGCCCCAGTTCTGCCCTCTTGCTTTTCAAAATTAGTAGGCTAGAAAATATTTCTAGAAAGTTATCTACAAATAAATACACTCACACACTTGGACAAAAGTATGTGGATATTGACTACAGCAGTGTTTCTAGTCTTTTGTAATTACACACAGCCTAGAAATCCATCAGGTGGGAACTGGTTAAAAAAAACCACACAGTAGGTAAAGAAAGAGATTCAGTGGCCTGATGCAAAGAGCCGACTCACTGGAAAACACCCTGAAGCTGGGAAAGATTGAGGGCAAGAGAAGGGGGTGACAGGATGAGATGGTTGGATGGCAAACTCAATGGACATGAGTTTGAGCAAACTCAGGGAGATAGTGAAGGACAGGGAAGCCTGGCGTGCTGCAGTTCATGGGGTCACAAAGAGTCGGACACCATTTATCAACTGAACAACAACAAGACTCGTGTATATTTTCCAGAAAGACAAGAAATTGAGAGGAAGTTGGGGGAAGGGGGACAGTTTCTAGGGTTAGAGACCCACATTTCATCCTATATATTTTCCTGGGCTGTTAAAAATTTCCAATGTGCATGTAAAAAAAACAGTTTGCTGTTTTGTTAAAAAGTCAGTTTACAGAAAAAGTAAGCTGAAGCTTCTGCTATCTGCACACACACACACATCCAACCCTGATGAACACAGAAGGCAGAGCGGCGGACGACACTCCCTTTAGGCTGTGCTCGAGCCATGAGGGGACTCAGACAGACGCTCCCCTACCGCCCCCCATGGCAGTCCTTCGCAAAGCCCGAGCAGCCTGGGGAAGCCTCGTGGAGTCAGCTTGTCCTCCCCCCAAGTCTGCTCGGTCCCCCACCTGGAACTCCACGGCTCTCTTGCTAGCCAGGTCCGCCTTGTTGCCCGCAAGCGCGATGACGATGTTGGGGCTGGCCTGCCTCTGTAACTCCTTCACCCAGTTCTTGGCCCGTGCAAAGGTATCCTGGGGAAACAAGGCCAGAGCGTCAGCAGGAGAGAGCGGGCCTTCTGCCCAGGGCCGCTCACTGGAGAGGCTGGAGCTGACAGCACCCAGGTGTCTAAGATGCCACCACCCTAAAGATTCTGGAGAGACGCCCGCCAACACCAGAGGAAATGTGCCCACACCCCAAACAGGAACAAAGGGTGGAGAAGCAAGAGAAAGTCTTTACTGTGTTGGTGATGTCGTAGACCACGATGGCAGCCTGGGCCCCCCGATAGTACATGGGGGCCAGGCTGTGATACCGCTCCTGTCCAGCTGTGTCCCAGATCTCAAACTTGACTGTTGTGTCGTCCAAGCAGACAGTCTGTGTGAGAAAGGCCGCTGGAAGAGGGAAGGTGGTGTTATCAGGTGCGGAAGAGCCGAGAAGACACCCCCACACATCTGTGCTGAGCCATCCTGGCGCTGGCGCTCAGAAGCCTGCTGCTCAGGGGGGCACCGAAAACCCCCAAGCTGGCTGCCAGAGCAGCTGAACATGGCAGGCAGAGCTGGTGCTTCTGTGTGTCGAGGGGCCGGGCGGCACAGGCTTTACAGACGCGGCCAGGCGGGAGTGGGAGGAGAAGGGAAGCTATTGCAGAAGCCCTCCCTGAAGGACAGCAGCAGGGGCAGGAGGGGAAGACTACAGGAGAAACCGGGCTCCAGGCACAAAAGGGCGGGCCCAACGCCCCTCCTCTGCTCTCCCATCAGAGAACACTCCGAGCCCGCCTCTCTGCTCCAGCCCAGGGGTGCTGCTGGCCTTTGGTGTCCTGAGGACACTCTCACATGCTCAGCTATATTGGGGAAGAATGAAGTACACGCCGTGCTACTGCCAGGCAGGGGTTGGGTGACTGGCTTCCCACCGCCGCCGGCCACCTCCAGGCACGTCGGCTGCTGCCACCGTTGGCTTTGCCCTCAACTCGCTCCTGACTGGCTCGACCTTCAGGGAACACAGTGACCCTGTCTTTGGCTGGAGGAGGCAGGGGAACGCTTGGCACCTGTGCATGTGCTCTGAAGGAAGAGTCTTGGAGCTGGGACTGGCAGGCGGGAGGGCCAGCGGAGGACTCCGGGCAGCTCTGTGGGGGAAGCTGGCCCTCTGCGGCCACCCGCCCCACGCCTCCCTGAGGGGCCTGGGGCACTGCCTCACTTCCCCCTCTCAGCTCCTGACTGGAGTGCTGAGGAGGCAGCCGAAGACTGCTGACACGGCCCATCCTGTTTCCAGCTGCCTGGAAACCTCCTGCCAAACCAAGAGGGTAGAAAAAGGATGACCCAAGCCCAGGGTCAGCCCCAGCCCCTCGAGGAGTACACTGGCCACTGAGGCAGGAGGCGGAGACCAGACCCTCACAAGCTACATGCTAGGAAACCACTAGGAAATCAGTGATAGGTTCTGAGCTCAAGAAGGGCTAAAGGTCAGCTTCAGAAACAACAGCCCACTCACAAGGCCATTTCCCCATTCCAGGGCTGATGCACTGCCTGGTTGTGGTAAGAAGATAAGAATCCTCAGAGACCCAGATGGAGCCCTCCCATCCCAGGTCCGTGGCGGGTGTACCTCGGGCCACACAAGTAAACCAAGAGGTGGAACCAGGGGAGGAAGGCGGTTTTAGTCTCTCAGATTATTCTCACTAAATGTCTGTTGGGACACAGACATGGAGACCAGCTGCTGGATTCAATCTCAGGGCTTAGGGAAGGCGAGCTGCTGCCGCCCGAGGCATGCTTAGCCTGTGGGCGGTTAGCGTCCCTGCTCCTCAATGCCCAGGCATTTCTTCCACTTCCCTGAGGCCACCATCCCTGCCCTCGGGCCCACTCACCTCCAATTGTGCTCTCCTGGTACTCGTGGAACTGACCCTTGACGAAGCGGAGGACGAGGCTGGATTTGCCCACCGCAGACTCCCCCAGCAGGACCAGCTTAAACTGACAGATCTTGTTCCCAGCAGCTGGTCCGTTGGGTCGCGCTGCGCCTCCCCGACCCGCCATGGCCCGTCCCGCTGTAATGGTACCAGTGAGCGTGGGGGCAGGGGCCGGTGCTATGCAAAGAGGCACTTAGTGGGGAGGGGGACTCCAACTATAAGGGAGAGATCAGAAGTACTGGGTTAGTACAAAGACTGTGGCCCAGTGAGCCTTTCTTAAATCATAGGTCACTCCCTCCGCCCTCCTTGACAACCTGGCTGACTGCCTCCCCTTCTCCCCCTACATCTTGCCCCACTCTTCCAGAAGTTAGGACACAAGCCCTTACTAGGCTGTAACTCACATCTCTTGGCCCTACAACCATCTGATGGTAAAGAGAAAAGTAGTTACCCAACTCTAGGCTCACAGTTCTCAGCAAACACACTGACTTCCCAACCCCAGAAATGTACATTCACATACAAGTTAACACCCAAAGGAAAGGAATGGGCATCTGCCAGCCTGGTGACTGATGGGTAAGTCAACAGGCAACATGGGGTATCAAAAACTGGCTCAGAAGATTCTAGGATCTAGCTCAACAACAGACCTCTGGCTTGGTAGCTCAGATCACAGCCCACCTCTAGGCAAAGCCAGAGTGGGTGAGGCCAACCAGGGCACGGGGAGTCCCCGTGGGAAGCTTCTCAGACAAGGTGCTTGGTCAACCTCGTGGGCATTCGGGGACCAGGGCCCAGCCAGGTGCCAAGCTGTTATCAAAAGAGTCGTTCTGTCCTGTCATCTCCAGAAAGGCTGACCAGCTTTCTCAGTCTGAGGCTGGACTGTGCGCTGGAATCAAAGCTTCATTTCACTCCCTCCTCCTGAGCCTCTCCCCCCGCCCCCCACCAGCTCTCTCATTTCTGATGGCCCAGGAGTCTCACACACATTAAAAAACCAAACACACACAAAACCAAACACACACCACAGCCAGCCAGCTCTGCTGGCAGTCAGAAGGGCTGCCAAATTTCCCTTTTAAACAGAGACCTCAGTTCCATTCTCCGCTGGCAGAGTCAGAGGGTGACATGGAGGAGGGCAAGGGGGGAGGTGTGGATGGGCGGAGACAAACATGGGAGCCAAGACCTGCGTATCCCTCACCCCACCCGGAGCTGGTGTTCCTACACTGACATCTTAGTCACTCTGTTAGTGGTGGTTGGGACTGAAAAGAAGGCTGAGGCGCCCATCTCCAGAAGCTTCTAGAAGACTAACTGCTATGAGAACATACACAGAATGTCTGACAAACGAGCTCTGTGAGTAGTTATTGTATCCTGAAGACTCTGTGGGGCATCTGAACCGAAGCGGAGAAGAAAAGGTTTGGATGAGACTGCCCTTTGCAGGACAGAGTCTATGCAGGAAGGGTTTCAGAGCAAGACAGCCCAACTGGCCGCTGAGCACGGGGAGCACGTTCCCCGCCAGTCAAAGGAGGGGGTGTGAATGAAGAGGGGGGCGTCTGTGAGAAGCAGTGGTCTGTGCTCATGTGAGAAGCAGGCACAAAGGGCTCGCTTTGTGCAACCTCAAATCGTTTCTCCACGTCCAAGTTCTCCCAGCAACTCGCTTAAAAAGTGAGCTTCAGGAAGAGTGATTCACTAACCAGGAACAAGAGTTTCCTTTCTGGACGGCTCTAAAGGAAAAGAGGTTTGAAGCGGGGGCCACCTATTCCCCAAGAGCACACGGAAGGAAGTATGGGGGGGCGGGGGGAGTCCTCACTTCGTGACAAGGAATGCTAGTTTTGAAATATTTTCTAGTTTCAGAGGCTCTCTCCTTTCACCCCAGTCAGTGACACTGGCGAGACCCTACACGGCGCCCTTGAGGGCAGGTCGGTGCTTTCGGCTCTTTTGTCGCCTTGCTTTCAATGTTCTCAACAAACAGGGAATTCAAAGAGCGCTCAGCAAATGAAATGGTTTTCAGAGACGGCTACATTTACTGAACAACTGCACAACCAGCATCTCCTATTTTTCAGATACAGCCTGCGGCTCAGGTGTTAGCCGCCCTGCTCAGAGCCACCCAGCATGTGGTGAGGGAACCTCGATGCCAGCCAGGGTCCCCGCTGTGGGGGGCACGTGGAGGCAATGCCCTCCCTCGGTGTTTGGTTTTGAGCGGCTGGGTGAATGAGACTCTCCTTTTGTGGCAGTAGTTTGCTGGCCCAGCAAGGGCTGGCTCGGGCTGCCAATCGCAGCCACCCTGAAGTCCCTGTGTACTTTTGCCACCAGTGGGAGGAGCTGCCCAGGGCCAGGCGACAGCGACAGTGCGAAACCACAGTGGAATCACGGGCTGGTTAACACCACGCATCCACGTGATGCACGATCTTGGCCCAGCAATGGAGTGCAGCTGGGGCACTGGAGAAGGAGGCATGAATGAGTGGGGAAAGGGGAACAGGAGGTGAAGACACAGTTCCAAGAAAACCAAAGCAGCCAGGGCTGAGGGTTACTGGGGTCGGGGAATAACCAGCACTCACAAGTCAAGAAAAATAGAGGTAACACTTAAGTCTTGCTCTTATCAAGCCAGTGGGTTTCCAAACCTGCCCAGACAACTCTGATTTTTTTAAACAAGTCAGAAGAAAAGACATATAATTTTTATGCAGTGGTTCTCAACCCAGTCTACACAACAAAACCATTCGTGCAGTCAGCCCCTGGAGGTTCCAATACAGGCTGGAAAAGGGCCTGGCGTCTGCATTTTATAACTCGCTGCAGGTGCTCTGCCTAGTACAAACTGGCTGGGGACATGTTCTTCCTGGATGCCGGTCCTGCCTTGCAGAGACACCTGAGCAGGCACACAAAGCATTTTTTTATGGCCTACTGACTCGCGGTTTTCCTGGCCCTACTCAGTGATCACATGAGCCAAGGTCTTGAACCCTCCCAGACACTAAGGCACAGAGGAAGTTGATTTTGTCACCAAGGGCACACAGAGACATGGAGCTGCCTAAGACAGGCAAAGGCCATACTCCGAGGCCCCAGGAAGCCCTAGACCCTCCCCTCCCAAGACTGGGAAATCAGAGATGGACCCCCGGCAGGTGGTCAGTGAATTCACTGAGCTGGGCTTCTGTCTGGGAACCTTTCCTCCTGAACCAGCAGCTAAATTACCCATAGGTGCAGTCAAGTGGTGGCATTCTAACCCAAAACGACACAGTAAAAGTCAGTCTTCTTTCAGACCGAAATCCATCCAATTCTCTTGAAGAAAGTTTCTTATAAGATATAGAATAAGCCAAAACATGTGTGTGTGTGTGTGTGTGTGTGTGTGTGGGTGAGTGTGACCAGTTTCTCCAGCACCAGAAAAAAACACACGAGTGGAATGATTTTCCTCCTGGATATTTTCATGAAGCTGCTGAAATGTGTCACGCTTCAGACCCACTGCAAGGGCCCTTTCTCACCATGACCCAGCCACCCACCACCCCCATGCACCACATCAGAACTTCGTTCATTCAGAGGCCACTAGAACAAGCACCACTCCCAATCTTCAAGGCAATNTTTTCATGAAGCTGCTGAAATGTGTCACGCTTCAGACCCACTGCAAGGGCCCTTTCTCACCATGACCCAGCCACCCACCACCCCCATGCACCACATCAGAACTTCGTTCATTCAGAGGCCACTAGAACAAGCACCACTCCCAATCTTCAAGGCAATTGGGAGAGACTGTGAGGGTGGAGATACCCTACACCTTTCTCCACAGGGCACATGAAAGGGCAGAAGGGATCCGAGCTCCTAAACACTCTGGCCCATGAACAGGTACATGCCCAGCCCAGCCTGAGACCAAGCGGGTAAGAGAAAGAGGGAAAAAAAGAGCAGGATGCTGCTGTTCTGACCTCTGGACACTTAAGTCTTGCTCAGTGCACACATGCTCCGTCACCCAGTCGTGTCTGATTCTGCTGTGGACTGTAGCCTGCCAGGCTCCTCTGCCCATGGAATTCTCCAGGCAAGAATACTGGAGTGGGTAGCCATTCCCTTCTCCAGGGGATCTTCCCAACCCAGGGATCAAACTTTAGTCTCCTGAATTGCAGGCAGATTCTACTGTCTAAGCCACCAGGTCAGTGGATCTCAAAACTTTTTTCCATCAGAATCACCCANCAGGCAAGAATACTGGAGTGGGTAGCCATTCCCTTCTCCAGGGGATCTTCCCAACCCAGGGATCAAACTTTAGTCTCCTGAATTGCAGGCAGATTCTACTGTCTAAGCCACCAGGTCAGTGGATCTCAAAACTTTTTTCCATCAGAATCACCTACTAGGAGGCCTGGGCAGTCCTGCTGTGAGTCTGCCCTCTGGTCCTGGGTGCCAGTCGTGGTGGTTCTGGTTCACCCACTAGGTTTAGAAAATAGGCCTGACCAACTGAATCTAGAATCTCTAGGCGTGGAGTCTAGAAATCAGTGTTTTTTTAAATAAGTCTCTTTGGGACTTTCCGAGTGGTCCAGTGGTTAAGAATCTGCCTTCCAATGCAAGAGACTTGGGTTCCATCCCTGATCAAGGAACCCCACGTCTTAGGGCAATTAAGCCTACACTCTGCAGCTACTGAAGTCCATACACTCCAGAGCCTGTGCACCACCATGAAAGCTCCAGCATGATGCAACTGAGACCTGGAGCAGCCAAAAAAATTAATTAATTAAAAAAACAAAAAACATAACAACAAAAAATAAAAATAAGTTTCCTAGTAATTCCCTGGCAGTCCAGTGGTTAGGACTCAGCGCTTTCACTGCTAAGAGCCCACGTTCAATTCCTGGTCAATGAACTAAGATCCCACAAGCTGTGAAGCATGGCCCAAAACCCAAAATAATAAAATAAAAATAAGTTCCCTAAGTGATTCTACGTGGCTGATTTAAGCACAAGAGTTGCAGTTGGCACAGGAAGGAGGGAGGAAAATGAGAGGCAGAAAGGCGCCCCCAGCTGGGTACTGTGGGCAGTACAGGTGGAGCAGGCTCGGGGTGGGGACTGGCTCTTGGCTCTACTCAACACCTGAAGCCCTCTCCAAGACACGAGATGCTGCTGGAATGTCACCCCTGCCCCCAGCATCCATACTCGAAAAGTTCACCTTTCCCTTCTCTAATCCATGAAGTCACCCACTTGATATGCTCTATCCTTCCTGGTAAAGAGTGAGCAATTCCAGCTGGTGGGTGTCTCTCAAACTTCCTGTTTGCTTCAGAAACTTCCTCTAGCTGAGAGTCCCGGCACAGCGTGGATAGTGAGCAGATTAGGGAAACTAGATTTCGTTTTGGCCAGAGGCTGGGCTGAGACTCTAGACTTGCTTACTCAAGGTTAGCCTTGGGGGCTGCGGGGTACTGGCCAGTGACTCTTCAGCTATACTTTACTCTGGATAAAAGCATTCCTGAATATTTAACACAGTGAGAATTGGGCAAGAGGACAGCAGAAGCAACCTGTTAGCTTAAAGAGAATGAGCAAATCAGGGAGGGTAGGAGAGGTAATTAGGTTCAAAAGGTAAGGTGGGGGGACTTCCCTGGTGATCCAGTGGTTAAGAATCAGCCTGCCAATGACAGGGACACAGGTTTGATCCCTGGTCTGGGAAGACCCCACAAACCTTAGAACAACTAAGCCCGTGCACAACTACTGAGCCCATGCTCCATAACAAGAGAAGCCACTGCGACGAGAAGCCTGCACACCACAACCAGAGAAAGCAGCAGCAACGAAGCCCCAGCGCAGCCAAATAAAATAAACGCAAATTCCTTTTTTAAATCTAAGGTGAGGGACATTAAAACACTCAGATCGGCAGGGGGGCTGATTCACCCCTAGATTTGAAAGCACAGGGGAAAACCAGAACCACCACGACTGGCACCCAGGATTAGAGGGCAGATGCACAGCAGGACTACCCAGGCCTCCAGCTGGTGGCAGATCCAGAGACAGGAGCCAAGATCCACAGGAGGTACCACGCCCTCTCCTAGCACTATTAGCAGTCAGGACTTGGGAGGCTGAACCGGGTTTGGTTAAAGCCTGAGTGACCTTGGCCAAGTCAGATGAGTGACCGCTGTCAGCTTCAGTCCCTTGTCCCTTATCTAGTAAATGGTATTACCTAACACCAATCACACAGCGTTGTTAAATGAAACAAGATTAAATGAAACAACCTGCAGAGTGCATGGCACAGTATCCTCCTGAAGGTGAGGGACTTGTGAACAGCAAGGTTGTCACACTACTAAGAGCCTAACTAACTAGCTTTGACCCATTGGTTGTCAAAGCTCAAAGCTTCTCGTCACAATCACCGAGGAGGTGAAGGGGAGGCGAAGTGACCTGCCCAGGGTCACAGCCGGGTGGTGGCAGAGCCCGAGCCCAGGATTATAACTCTAGCAAGGCTTCCCAATCAGAGACAGAAAGCCCAAGAATATTAATAATGTCGCTACATCCACCAAGAGTAACAGGGCCACCAAAATATGGCTTTTAACTATGGAAAAAGGAGTTTTGTATCAAACTAAAAAAAAGCATGCTGTTGGAAAAGTTCTGTATCTTGATTTGGGAGGTAGACACATGAATGTCTGTTGTTGTTCAGTTGCTAAATTGTGTTCAACTCTTCTGCATCCCCAGGGGCTCCTGGCTACAGTCTGTGGGCAAGAGCTTAGGCTGCAGCCCACAGCCCACAAGGCCACAGAGAGTCAGATGCAACTTAGCAACTACAAAGCAGCTGCAGCAGGACGGGAGCCCCCCAGGCTCTCCTCTGTCCATCGGATTCTCCAGGCAGGAGTACTGGAGTGGGCTGCCATTTCCTTCTCCAGGGGATCTTCCAACCCAGGGATCAAACCTGCATCTCCTGCATTGGCAGGTGGATTCTTTACCACTGAGCCACCAGGCACACCCACATGGATGTCTACACAAGCAAAAATGCACTTAAGACTTGTAAGTTTCTCTGTATATAAGTTACATGTCAATGAAAAGATTAAAAATGCTGCTGGTGCAGAATTTTGCGTACAGCAATGAAAACTTAAAGTTTAGAAACATGAGACCAATTTAACTCCCCTATAGATAAAATATTTTATATTTTAGTATTACAAGATGTAGAGTAAAGACAATCAAAAAAATGCTGTCTGACTTAGAAGAGGATCAAGAGAGCAAAGATACCCAAACAAACAAGGGACGACATAGCAGGATTCAACATAAACAAATGTGCCTGCTGCATACATATTAAGAATATACTTATGGTTTGTACTTAATTGTGGGTTAAAGAATTTTAAGGTTGTTTAAAGCTTCATGGAAAAGCCGACGCTGATGTCTTTTCAGTGCGGAGAAAGAGGTTACAGCAGTGAGACTCTGCACTCCCCAAGCAGTCCAGAGAGAAAAGGGTTTAGGGGTGGACTCAAAGAGAGGCAAGTCCTCCCTGCGTGACCACTGGCAACTGTGTGGAATCACCACACCGAGGGCCTGAGTCTCATCTGGAGTGTGTAACAGAGGAAGCTGGGCCCTGGAAGCCAGAAGCTTAGCAGTGCACGCAGGTTGCGATCTGGGGAGAATGTGATGGTGTGTCGGGCCAGGGCTGCAGTCTCATCCCACAAGGAAGGAAGGGGCTTGGGGGAGATGGAAGCAGGAGGAGAGGGAAGGGGCGCTGCCTTTACAGTCATAGCACGTGACTCCCTGTCCAGGGGACAGGGAGAGAAATCATCCCAGAGGGGGACTCAGAGGGAGTGAGAGGGGAGGGCCCTACTGCTGGGACAGGCCGTGGAATCTGCCCCAGCCCACCCAACTCCCTCAAGCTGGAGCAGTTTCCCCTCTTCCCTTCCAACAGGGAGACTCCACGGGGTTGGGGGCCTAGATCCCTGCACCGCAGTGAGGCTGTGAGCACGGGGTCCACCAGCTATACCAACAGCTGCCGAAGGGACCGCATACAGGGACACCAAGAGGCTCACACCCTGGCTACACGTGACTGCGGGGCCTTCCCATGTCTGGAGCCGTCCAAGGAGCAGCCCGGACAGAGCGTGGCCACTCCTGCAGCCTTCGCTGGGAGGGGAAGCTGGCAGTGTCGCTCAGCACAGATGCCAGGAGGAGCTGGGTGAAAGCCACCTCTGAGGTCGGAGCCCTGGCCTCCCCACGCCCGGCCCCAGCAAGAGCCCCAAGAAATCTTTCCCATGGGCAAAAAGGCTGCTGAGGGGCGGGGGCTTATCTACCAGCATCTGCTGACATGACCAGGCCAGTGTGCCCGTCCATACCATCCATCCAAGGGCCCTGGAACCCAGGGGCAGCGCTAGGGTTCTCTGTTGGTCACTTGGGTGGCAGGGTGGTGAGGAAGGCCAAACAGACAGGGGTCTGCCTGCAGCTGCACCAGGTGAGGCTTGTCCTGCCTACTGATTTGAAGAGGTCCTGGGGGCGCCTGGGCCTACCACAGCCACTAAGAGACTCTCTCCCCAAGATGGCCTGGCCTCCAGCTTAGCACACCTCAGTCCTCAAGGCTATGTCAGAATCTCTGGCCCTGTGCAGGGCAGCTCTCTAAGAAGCCTCGAGCAAAAGCCCAACTGGAAGTCTGACGCTTTTTTGGTGGCACAAATCCCTCTGCATCCAGCTACAGGGGAGGGGGGATAGGACCAAGGTGGTGTGGTAGCTCCCCACCCTCACCCCATCCCCGATTCTTCACCTGCCAGGGCCGGGTGGAACGCAAAGAGAGCCCGGCAAGCCTCCTCCCTCATCCCAGCCTATACCTACTATGGTCCCAGGATGGAGTCTGAGTCACGTGGAAGCCAGTCAGAATGGGTGTAGGATACCGGCTGACCCACAAGCCTCACGATTCCTCTGTCTGAGCTGCTCATGCTCCTACAGCTCATTTCCTAAGACAGCGCTAACTAGGATCTCAACAACGCACGGCCCATCAAGTCCTCTGTCTTAGGAAGGTCTCTACAGGGGCCAGGAGTACCTGCCTGGACAGCGGCTGCTTCCACGGCAGCCCCAGGCCCAGAAAAGACTCCCAAAAACTTTGCTGAAAGTCAGGGTCATCAGCAACACTTGCCTACAGAGCTACTCATACCAACAACTGACACCTCTCGCAAACCCTTCCTGTCCTCAACAAAAAAAAAAAAAAAAGGAAAGAAAGCAAGCCGGTTTAAGTTACTGCCCCGCTTTGTTTTGCCCTTAGCTCCTCAACAGAGAGCAGAGGGCAGAGGTCATGCTTCACAGGTAAGCAGGGGAAAAGAATCAGGTATTAGATCTAGCAAACCAAATTCCTTTTGCTCAGACATCCCACACGCTACGGTCAGAGGCTGCCCAGCCACCAAGAAACAAGGTCAAAGTTCCTGCTGTGGGGTCTGAGGGATGATGGCTGCTCCAGGGAGCCTGCATCCCAAAGAACAGTATTTTAGGCTCATCTCTCCTTTGTTAAATTTTTGTCGTACAAAATGTCGATGGGTGAGGGGAAGAAGTCAGGCAATGCATGCGTCTCAACGGGTTTCAGTGAGTGAATCACACCTCTATTTCATGGCCCCATTTTCATGACTGTGGTGGGTAGCAAGAGGCTGGAGAACTTGGGAGCTTGAGGGCTGGAAGTGAGAAAGTGAGAAACTAAGGGCATTGTTGCAGATGAAGCAATCGCAATATAAAATTCTCAAAGGCAGACTATGGGTTTCCCTTTGTTTTAATAGTACATAACATCAAACCTGATGCACAGTGGGTGTTCATCAGTGTGGTGAACCAAGCCTGTGATGCACATACGAACTGGTTAGGTCTGGCGAGCGAATGGGGTAGCTCAAGGCTGCGACACACACCCATCTGCCATACGGTTCGTATCCCTCAACAGAGCCACGGCCCAGAGGAATAGACGCTTCGCACTCCACACAGAACCTCTTAGGTTCCGTCTGCACAGGGGTGAGGAGCATGAGAGCTGGAGTCAGACAAACTTCAAGTCTGAGAGTCGCCAGTTCCTAGGGTGAGTCGGTACTGCATCACTGAACCCACCTCCTCACGTGCAAAACAGAGATTAGTACCACCCATCTCCCAGGGCTGCTGGGGAAGGATGCAGAAAAGACTCTCAACCAAGAACTTGAGGGCGAGCTGACGCAGGGAGAGCTCTCCCTGTAAACGTTTGTGGTGGGGCAGTCCCAACAAAGCGGAGTCCTCCACCAAACGTTCCAACACTATTTATTCACGTATTGCTTTTGCTTCCAGTTTTCCTGGACCCCATGTATCAGTGGCCCTCATCTGGAGAGCGTGCTGAGGACGACAACAGCTCGACTCTGAATACTTCTGTTTCTCTCCCAAATGCCTATGTTGAAACCCTAATGCCCACTGGGATGGTGTTTGGAGGTGGGGCCTTTGGGAGGTGAGGCTGTGAGGGCAGAGCCCTCATGAATGGGATGAGTGCCCTTTTATTAATGAAAGAGACTCCCAGAGAACTCCCCTGCCTCTTCCAGCACACAAGGACACAGCCAGAGGTGGGCCGTCTGCAACCTGGAAGAGGGCCTCCACCAGAACCCAACCATGCTGGCCCCCTGATCTTGGACTTCCAGCTTCCAGAAGTGTGAGAAATAAATTTATTTGTCTGTAAGTCACCCAGTTTGCTGTAATTTTGTACAGCTGCCCAAATGGACTAAGACAACAACTTCCCCCAGNGACACCTCTCGCAAACCCTTCCTGTCCTCAACAAAAAAAAAAAAAAAAGGAAAGAAAGCAAGCCGGTTTAAGTTACTGCCCCGCTTTGTTTTGCCCTTAGCTCCTCAACAGAGAGCAGAGGGCAGAGGTCATGCTTCACAGGCAAGCAGGGGAAAAGAATCAGGTATTAGATCTAGCAAACCAAATTCCTTTTGCTCAGACATCCCACACGCTACGGTCAGAGGCTGCCCAGCCACCAAGAAACAAGGTCAAAGTTCCTGCTGTGGGGTCTGAGGGATGATGGCTGCTCCAGGGAGCCTGCATCCCAAAGAACAGTATTTTAGGCTCATCTCTCCTTTGTTAAATTTTTGTCGTACAAAATGTCGATGGGTGAGGGGAAGAAGTCAGGCAATGCATGCGTCTCAACGGGTTTCAGTGAGTGAATCACACCTCTATTTCATGGCCCCATTTTCATGACTGTGGTGGGTAGCAAGAGGCTGGAGAACTTGGGGGCTTGAGGGCTGGAAGTGAGAAAGTGAGAAACTAAGGGCATTGTTGCAGATGAAGCAATCGCAATATAAAATTCTCAAAGGCAGACTATGGGTTTCCCTTTGTTTTAATAGTACATAACATCAAACCTGATGCACAGTGGGTGTTCATCAGTGTGGTGAACCAAGCCTGTGATGCACATACGAACTGGTTAGGTCTGGCGAGCGAATGGGGTAGCTCAAGGCTGCGACACACACCCATCTGCCATACGGTTCGTATCCCTCAACAGAGCCACGGCCCAGAGGAATAGACGCTTCACACTCCACACAGAACCTCTTAGGTTCCGTCTGCACAGGGGTGAGGAGCATGAGAGCTGGAGTCAGACAAACTTCAAGTCTGAGAGTCGCCAGTTCCTAGGGTGAGTCGGTACTGCATCACTGAACCCACCTCCTCACGTGCAAAACAGAGATTAGTACCACCCATCTCCCAGGGCTGCTGGGGAAGGATGCAGAAAAGACTCTCAACCAAGAACTTGAGGGCGAGCTGACGCAGGGAGAGCTCTCCCTGTAAACGTTTGTGGTGGGGCAGTCCCAACAAAGCGGAGTCCTCCACCAAACGTTCCAACACTATTTATTCACGTATTGCTTTTGCTTCCAGTTTTCCTGGACCCCATGTATCAGTGGCCCTCATCTGGAGAGCGTGCTGAGGACGACAACAGCTCGACTCTGAATACTTCTGTTTCTCTCCCAAATGCCTATGTTGAAACCCTAATGCCCACTGGGATGGTGTTTGGAGGTGGGGCCTTTGGGAGGTGAGGCTGTGAGGGCAGAGCCCTCATGAATGGGATGAGTGCCCTTTTATTAATGAAAGAGACTCCCAGAGAACTCCCCTGCCTCTTCCAGCACACAAGGACACAGCCAGAGGTGGGCCGTCTGCAACCTGGAAGAGGGCCTCCACCAGAACCCAACCATGCTGGCCCCCTGATCTTGGACTTCCAGCTTCCAGAAGTGTGAGAAATAAATTTATTTGTCTGTAAGTCACCCAGTTTGCTGTAATTTTGTACAGCTGCCCAAATGGACTAAGACAACAACTTCCCCCAGTGCCTGAGAAAAAGGACCAGATCACCGCTGATGTCCTCTGTCCTGCAAACAACCATAACCTTGTATTCTCTGGAGTCTGACTTCCAAAGCCAGGAGAACAGAGGGTGGGGACCACCACCA
The DNA here is from genome assembly GCA_006410875.1 of Neotragus pygmaeus. NCBI lineage: Eukaryota > Metazoa > Chordata > Mammalia > Artiodactyla > Bovidae > Neotragus > Neotragus pygmaeus. Next base: position 1,114,658 of record SJYV01054212.1, read on the forward strand.
TTGTCCAAAAAAAAAAAACAATCAACCTTGAGTGAAAGCCCCCAACCAGGCAAACAAGAACTCTTAAAAAAAAATAAAGGTCCCACATCATAAAGCCTAAACGGCGTTCCTTCCATCTCAGAGCCTCTTTCAGGAAAGGGAAGAAGTAGTTCAGTTGTGGAGAGGGGGAGGGGACAGAGCTAGGACAGCTGACAAAGACACCAGAGTTCCTTTTAAAACACCGGGCTGCAAATGCTAGAGATTTGGAAACTGGTGTCATTAATCACCACAGCCTTCAGAGCCGCGCAGAGAGCAATCTGATGACTAGCAGAGTAGCCAAGGCTCGGGAGGCCGCCCAGGCCCTCCCCCACGCCCTCCCCCACGCCTGGGATGCTTCTGACAGAGCCACCTGAAGGGCACACACATGGAGCTCTGCAGAGAAGGCAAGAGGCTGGCTTGTAAACCAACTCCTGTTCAGTCCCAAGTGAGTGTTTCCAGCAGGTTACACATCTTCAGAGGGATGACAGAACGAAAGGATTTAAGCTATTCAGTGGTTCAGGATCACAGCTCAAAGTGACAGCCTGCCCTGAGCCTGCCTGGAGCCACAAACCCTGTGCGAGTCCTCCCAAAGGGGAGGTCTGTTTCTGAATGACAGCAACAGAACGCGGGCCTGGGCCACAGGGACTCGCCCACGAGACTCAAGAGTTCTGGAAGGTGTGGCTGGAGAACTTAGCACCTGAAATGCAGGAATGGTGATGAACCTCATCCTTCCAAATGGATAGTAAATTCCAAAGTAAATACCAAATTCGACCATTTTGGGCTCAGTCGAAAAGCATCAGGCAGAGGGTAGGAGAAGTATGAAGAAGCAGCTGCGGACCATTGCGGTCAGCTCCCAGGAGTCTCCCGGGTGGATTTCCCAGGTGCAGCTCCACCTCACCTGGCCCTGCAGGCTTCAGCAACTGTGACTCACCATCAAGAGGAGAAATGACTTGAGCCCCACCATGTAACTCCATATCAACGCAGCTGAGAGGAAGCATTTGCTAAAAAGGAGGGGCCCTGCAGGGCCAGCTGATTCTAGGACCAGTCCAGGAAACGCACAAGGTAAGCCTGAAGCACCCTGCAGGGCCAGAAAGTAAGGAAGTGCTTACAAAACTGAAAACCAAAACAGCCCAAGAGGATGGGGGTAGGCCAAAGGGAGCTGAAAGAGCTCCCAGGAACCAAAGCTGGGACAACCTGAACAATAAAGGAGCACTGGATTATAAACCGCAGTGTAAAATGAACACCCATGAGTCCATACTGATATAACTCACTGAACACATAAATGGGGGAGAATAGCCAAATTTTTTGTGTACGAGAATTCGAAACAACCCATGTAGATCCTCTGCCAAGGAGGCGAGGCGCATAACTCCCCACCTCTCCACTGTGGACTTCTCAGGGGGGCTTCCTTCCAAGGAGGAGAGCACGCAAAGGGGCAGGGGAGATGATGATGTGGGAAAGCCCGACAAACAGCTCTGCCGGCACAGAGCGTATGCATCCTTGATATGATGTGGTGAGAACGGCACTTTAGCTCTGGGGTCTTCCTTCCCAAAACCCATCGCCCCAGTATGGCCATGAAGAAAATGCTAGGCCAATCCCAACTGAAAGATATGCTATAAAATATCTACCAGTATTCCTCAAAACCATCAAGGTCATCAAGAACAAGGAGAGTCTAAGAAAAGGTACAGCTGAGAGGAACCTATGGAGATCTAACAGCTGAAGGTAGCACGGTGTCCTGTATGGGATCCTGGAACAGAAAAAGAACATTAGATAAAAACCAAGGAAATGTGGGATTTCCCTGGCAGTCCAGGGGTAAGATTCTTTGCTCCCGATGCAGGGGGCCCGGGTTCAATCCCCNTCATTCCGTATTCCAAGGCCAAATTTGCCTGTTACTCCAGGTGTTTCTTGACTTCCTACTTTAGCATTATTGCCTATACTAATTTAAATTTGACTTGGGAAAAACTGCTTCAGAGAATCAAAAGGAACATTCACTGAGTCTTACTATGTGCCATGTACTTTATACTAGGATCTTGTATTCTTCCAACAACTTTTGCCTTTGGGTCAGTTGTTAGGCAGTTTCTTGCTGCTTGCAGATGGGAGCCCTGGGAATCAGATGCTCTCACTGGAGAACACAAACTTTGTACCTGACAGAATCAGAATTTGAATGAGGTCCTTGACCTTAAGAGCTTATAGTTTACTATGAGACAAAATGTACAAAGGACACTTTTCATATCCACTGCTATGTATGATGAGATTAATGTTCAAATTATAACCCTGAGGATCTTAAGATCTTACACCTATAAAGAAATAGTCAGCTATAGTCAGGATATTGTACTTACCAACATGGGAATGTAGATGAATATGCATTTGAAAAACACTTTCAGTGAATAATGTTGAAAATGTATAGATGTCCAATCTCTCTTTAGTAAACAAAAATCTTAACCATTTAATTGAAGTTTGTATTTGATAATTCCTTACTTCAAAAGATTCCAGAATACTTGCCAATCATCAACATACAAGATGTATATCGATATACAAGATATACTATTCAAGTCAATATCTAGGGCGTAAAGATAATTTCTTTTAAACTGCTCAGAAGGCAAGAAGAAAATCTTTGAGAGAATATTAGAAAACTTCTTGCCTAAACATTTTCTTATGTCCTTTTATTCTCCCTCATCAGAATTCTTATCTTCTCCTTAAGCTTATGTATCCTGGTTAAGATATTCCAGGGTCTTTAAAAGAAAAAATATATTGGGCAAGGCTGAGGCCAAGGGAGTACAGTTAGTTTCAGAGTGATATTTGCAAGATGGGAAAAAACTCATTTGGGAAAAAATACCTTTCCATTGGTCTTTGTGGTTTAAAACTGCTTTATCCCATGACTCTGTAACCGATGTTTGGGTAATTCATTAGGAAAAACACTCAAAGATGTACAAGTGTATTCATTACCACACTTATTTAGATAATGAATGAATAGAGACAGACTAAATGATCATAATTGGGGGATAAATATAAACTATGATACATACATACTATGGAATAATATACAAAGTTAATTCTGTTCTGAATATAAGTTTTTTGTTAAATACATTTCTNAAGATGTACAAGTGTATTCATTACCACACTTATTTAGATAATGAATGAATAGAGACAGACTAAATGATCATAATTGGGGGATAAATATAAACTATGATACATACATACTATGGAATAATATACAAAGTTAATTCTGTTCTGAATATAAGTTTTTTGTTAAATACATTTCTTATAAATATTTTGTGTGGCTTGTTCTTTTCACTCTCTTAATGGTGCCTTTTGATAAACAGAAATTTAAAACTCTGTAACTTATTATTTTTATATATTATGTATATTTAATATATTATGTTTATATTATAGTTTTTATATCCTGTTTATGAAATGTTTTCTCTCTGCATGGTCATTGAGATATTTTTTTTTTCTGTAGAAAATGTATTGCTTTACTTTTTATAGTGAAATCTACAGTCTATCTAGGATTTATTTTTTATTATGGTGTGAGGTAGGGACTAAAATGTTTATTTTTCTGTATGAATATCGTTTTGACCCAACACGATTTACTGTAAAGACATTTTCCCCCTACTTTTCATCACTTTCAGTTTTATTACAAATCAAGTGGTTGTATATGTGTGGAATTTCTGTTTTTTCTATCCATCTATTCTTATGCCAATGCACACCATCTTAATTAACTGAAGCTTTAAAATAGATAAAGGACTTAAAATTTTCATAAAAGAGAATATTCAAATGTCCAACAAACTTATTAAAAAGCACTCAACCTTAATAATACTCAGGGAAAATATATACTAAAACCATAATGAGATATCACTACTTATCTACCAGAATGGTTAGAATGAAAATAAAAAGACTGACAGAAAATATCAGATGTTGATTAGGACGTGGAACAACTGGGACTGTCATTTACTTCTGAATGTACATTGGTACAATCATTTTGGAAAGGTGTTTGGTAGAAATATATGGATAATATATGTATATTACATCATTTAGCAATTTCATTCCTAGACATATACTCAACAGAAATGCTTATATACACAGGCCAAAATACATATATCCACATTACATAGAAACATACACGGGTACGAGTGCAAATGTATCCTTAATAGGACTTTCATGTCCATCAGTAGTAGAATGTGTAAATGACTTGTGTTGCAGTCAGTCAATGAAACTGAACAAGCTATTGCTCATTTGTATGGACAAGCTATGGTTTACTTGTATGGAAAAACATGGACGGATCTTCCAAGGATAAGGCTGAAAGAAAATAGACACAAAAGATTATGCTGTCTGTAATTTCACTGACATAAAGTACACAAACAGGCAAAACTAATACAACTTAGGTAGAGACTGGGGACTAGAAACAAGAAGAGTTGCTGAGGCAGGGTTCTTTGATGACATTAATTTCTATCTCTTGATTTTGGTGGGGATTACTGAAGGAATGCTCACCTTGCAAAAATTCTTAGAGCTGTACACTTGTGCCCTGCTTAGTGTATATTACTATCAATAAACATTTATTTTAAAAGTTAATCAGATATTTATATTATTGAGTACAAGTTACTGAAATATGTACAAGTATATATACATATATATATAGCACTGTTATGAGTACCCAAAAAGTTCAGTTCAGTTCAGTCACTCAGTCATGTCTGACTCTTTGTGACCCCGTGAACCACAGCATGCCAGGCCTCCCTGTCCATCACCAACTCCCAGAGTTCACCGAAACCCAAGTGCATCAAGTCGGTGATGCCATCCAACCATTTCATCNAATGTCTGCCCTTTCCTTGGACAACCACAGTGGGGGGCCTGCTATGCTGGGTGCCAGGATGGCACAGAGATAGAACAGGCCATGACTGGCGCCCCCACGGGGCTCATCCGCTAGGCAAGGAGGCAGACCACAAGCAATGAAAGGAAAGCTCAAGCAAGAGGAAAGCCCTCAGACTCCCTCGGGAGAGGAGGGCGTCACAGGGAAGAGATGTTCCAGCTGCGCTTTGAGAGAAAAGCTGGGCACGGCGGGAGGCAGAGATGGGCCTTCCATGCAAGGGGAAGAGTGCACAGTTCGCCCAGAGACGGGGTGAGGAGGGGCCCAAGCACAGACTTTCAACTTTCCCCCTGCTCTGCCACTCACTCCACCATAACCTGGGGACTGAATGCAGTCAGTCTGTCATTGCACACAGGAAGCACAATTCAAAAATGTAGCTTTTATTTGGATGATTGTTCCTATATACAGGAGACAGGATAGTTACTCTGAAAACCAACCTTCTACAGTACCAAGCTATTCACGCAGAGAACTTCTTAAGAAACTCTCCAAAAAAAAAAAAAGGAAACACTCCAGTTCTACTCTGTCAAGGCTCTTGAAAGCACAATTACCTGGGTTGGGGGACATCCTAGTTTACAAATCCTATCTGAAGTGATACTTCTCAGATGGCCCCAACAAAAGTACCCCTGACTCAACTCAAGCGGGAGAAAATGCAAAGGCCCAGAAATCTGGGAACTGAACCCAAAGCAGCCTGCAGGAACACAAATATTGTCCTCAAGTTTCCTGTTTTAGCTTAAATATATGCAAACTTTGCATTCCAATCTATAATAGATTCAGGATTGTTTGAATATAAAAACATCTAAAACTGAGTAAGACTGAATTCCCTAGGAGATGCAAAGATCCATGGTTCTGAGTATCCAGTGGGTCTGAGAACCCCCAGTGGGAGGAGCAGAATCAGGGCCTCTGCGTTCTCTTCTGTAAAATGGGAACACAACCCACATCAATTCTGTTCCCCATCCACAGAATGAGACAACATGGCAACCATCCAGCCAAGCACCAGGCATCACAGTAAAAACTGGCAGAAACACTGATTCAGAATCCTAGGGATAAATTACGATGTACTTCAAAACCCCATGGACCTTGTGAGTATCTATTCTGTGCCAGGGAACAGACTAACTTCTTTGTCCCCTTTGTTTCCACTTTGGCAAGATATTTTGTATCCCCATTTTACAGGAAGAAAGAAAGGCTCAGAGAGGTCAACAAGTCCAAATCCACACAGCTGGTACATGAGGGAGTCCAGATGACAACTCAGGCCTGGTTGACTCTAAAGCTCTCGTGCCTTCCACCTCACCACACTACCTCTGTTTACCAAGCAAGGGTTAGAGGAAGAAGGGTCCTTCTGAGAAGTACTTGGTTGGTGGGGCTGAATTTAAATTTCTGACCTTATTCTGTGTTTCCATGTAAACTCCAGTGAAAGGAGCCCCTGGTGGACAGCCACATTCTTCCCGCTGCAAGCAGTAGGCAGCACCAGGGGAGGATCGGGAGGCTAAGCAGAGGCCAGCTCCGCCAGCTCTCTGTGCCCTTCGCCGTGCCCAGAGGGACCATGAGTCCACTCACTTTTGCTTTCATTTTCCAGCCATCATGACTTTCAGATTCCCAAGAAATTAATGGCATGAAGATGCACACACTCTCAGGCCCTGAAGTGTCCTGACTTGGGACTCATAACTGCCATGGTCCCCAGAAACAGGGGTGAAAGAAGACAGGAGGGTAGGGTGAGGGTGGGGCGGAAAACCAGACGCAGAGGAGGCTGTCACTGGTGAGGATGCTAAAGGGTCTGCACCTGGCCCACTGCTTGCCCATCCGAATGTCCATTCCTTCCAAAAACAGACCAAAGGAGGACTCGCTATTAGGGAAGATGAGGCACATCAAATCCCAAAACAGACCCAGTTCTACCTTCTTCCGACTGTAATCTAAGGCTAGCCACTTAAGTTCCTTCATCATCGTCTCTAAAGTGGACATACAAGTCCCACAATCTTCCAGCACTCTTGTAAGGAACACGTGTGAAAAGAACTTGGCAACTTTAAACTGATTTATAAAAAATTAGTTGTTACCACCCTTCCACGGTATAAAGGCAGAAAAAGGCCTACTGTTTGTCAGAGGCAAGACAGGAGAAGAAGGACATCAGAGGGGATGGGCTTCTGTCCCACACACAGCCCTCCCTCTCTCTGCCAAGCAGTGTCACATCTCTGCTTGGACTCTATAATCTCTGGATGACAGAAGTGCATGTCTAACCCAAGACACTAATGCCTTCCTATCTCTCTGAAAGGGAGAGCTTCTCCTTCAAATGCCTGCGTTAGAATCCGGGCTGGGAGAACAAGCCCGGACAAAGAAGGTCCCCTCAGAAAGCTAGCTAGCCTCATCCCGGGACTCCCAGAGTTCCAGAAACTACACCCCAATACTGAGGAGGTAAGTTTGGTCAGAGACCAATGGCCAGCGAGCAGCCAGATTCTCTGGCTTTGCCCCTCAGGAACACAGACTGGCCAGACTAGAGAAACTAGGTTGGTCACGGAAGTCTCCAGCAACCTCCAAAGAAGTTCAGAGAGACAGAGAGAGAGCTTGCAACCTGACTGTTGACACTAACAAGGTTTTTTAGTTGTTCAATAAAAAATGAAATAAGTGCATCCTGGGTCTAGTTCGAAAGTTCAGAGGAGTCAGACACTGTCCAAAAGAGGTCAAAAAGATCTCAAGGCAAAACAACTGGAATACTTGTAAGGAGCATCCAAGGGCAGTAAAGATGGCCCAGAACACTGAAGAGCTTCAGAAATTCCCAAAGATTACATGGCCTTCCCTCCCTCCCTCCACTGTAGATAGCAAGGGTCAGTCATGGCCTTCAGAGTCAGGCTGCACTCACTAAGGTGCAGTCTCTGGCCTGTACTTTGGCCACATAACAAAGAACCTCCCAGCTTGGTCTGAGACAGCAGCCATTTCACACATCTAAGTCCTAAGCAGTGGACAAGGATCAGATGTCAGTACAGGCTGTCTCTTGGAAAAGCTAGGAGAAATCAGCACTTTCTGGCATGCATGGGAATTCCTTGGGCTACAAAAAATGAACACATTAAGAACCCAGAGGTGCTACTGTGACCTCAACTTAATTCTCTGTAACCTACGATTTACATGATCAAGCCCAGAGGGGAATGGAAATAGACCCTGGGACTACAAGTGGTGAGACCTGTTGATCAAGGAGGTAAGTGTGCTTGTATAGGGGTGGGAAGAGATAGCCCAGGACTCTTTAGTTCCAGACTCTTTCTTTTTGATCTTTTCCCTCTTCCCTAAAGACCAACAGACAGCAGTCCCAGGAGGAGCAGTCCCCTCTGAGGCAGCTTGGAACCACTCACGTGCTCTGGGAGGACAGGGCTGGGACTCCAGCAAGTGGGGAGGAGGAGGGGAGAGAGAAGATAATGAATGGGCAGAGCCACCCTGATCTATGTGATCTGTAGCTAGGATTGAGCAAACCTCAGCTAAATTGTTCAGAGGCAGGAAGAGTGAGCGATACCTCAAGAGAACAACACAACTAGAGGACAGGGGCTGAGGGGGCAAGACAAGAAGACAGCTCATTCCTAAAGAGTGATCCGGACTTTAAACTCTGCTGAGATCCTGGGTGGCTCTCTGGCTTCAGGAGAGAGAGGAAGTTAAGGAGTTGTGGGAGCAGTCTCACCCAGGACCCCCACCCCCACCCCGCCCCAGCCCCAGGAAATCGAGATAAAATTCTTCCAGGGCTGGAGGGACAACTGTTCTTATGGGATGGGGAGTGAGGGGCAGGAAAAAGGCGACAGACAACACTCCGGGCTACCTCTCAAAGAGAAGGGGGACAAGATCCTTCACACCTGACAAAGATTCCTCCAATTCTGGGAGCAGAGGGAGAGGAACTTAGGGTCTCTCCCTCCCACAATCGGACCAGACAGGCCAGAGAAGAGCCATAGACATTTCCAAAGGCTCAGGAAGGGCAGATAAGGGTAGGAAAGAAGAGATCTCCCAGCTTTGGCTCGATGCCTGGGGAGTCCCTTAAGAAGGGGCTACGGGTCGGGGGAGGGATCAGTATCTCCCTAAGCCAGGGTTGGGCGGGAGGAAAGGCTGCCCCGGAGAGGGTTCAACACGAAAGAGACACTGGGTCCCAAGTCAGGCACACTCACGGCGGCTCCGGGGCGGTGGCGTTACTTGGGGCCGGGGCTCGGACAGGCTCCGCTCCTCTCCCCCCGGCGGTGTCCCAGGCTCCGGCCTCCACTTCCGCCTTTCAGCCGCTCCGGATCCGGATCTCCACCTCTGACCCGCCCCTCAGTACTCTCAGGTGACTGACAGGGCAGAGAGACCAATGGGAGGTACTCGAGGCCGACTCACTGGCAGCACCGGCTTAGGGCGCGGGAGAGGCGGGAGACAGCGCGCGAAGGATGGCGGGACTTGTAGTTCGCAGCTTTGGGAGGAGTCGGTGGCAGGCTGGGACTTAGGCTTAGGGTGGAGCCGGCTGCCGGCTAGGCGGAGCCCGGCCGGGAACTCTTTAAGGCTAGGCCCGCCGACCGCGTCATCGCGGGTTCCTGGCGCCCCGAGGGGAGTCGAGCGTTGCGACAGGGCAGAAGGCTGTGTGTGCAGAACTGGGAAAGGAAAAACATGGTGTGAGTGAATATGCACGTGAGGCTGCGTGGACCAGTCTTCAGCATTCGCTAGCTCAGAGAAGCCTCTCGGCTCTTTAAGGCTAAGTCGGTTCTGGTAGCCCGACTGTTAGGGACATTCTGAGATGGGAAGATGATGGAATCGCTATCAGAAGGGCTCTCTGGAGGCTACTGGGTGGAAGGAGCTCTGTTGCCCAGCTGTTAACCAGGACGCTTCGCCTTTGGCTCAACCCCAACCTCCGCCTCTGCCCTGCCTCTCCCCTCCCCAACCAGAACCTGCTCTATTCTCTGATGCCAAATACAGAACCGGATCACTTGTGCCTTAGCTCTCCCCATCCTTCCATAAATGCAGATTGGAACCACTTCTGTTTGCCCCACTTTGCCCTTCATATGGATCAGGAGTATTTCTGTTTTTTCTGTTCCCGTGGTGTGCTTCAGTGTGTGGGGTTGCAGAGTCCGACACGGACACGACTTAGTGACTGAACAACAACACAATGTGAATCAGGACCATTTCTGCTTCTGCCCTCCCCCGCCCCTCAGAGCCTGACGCCTCAACACAAACCAGTATCTCTTCTACTTCTGCATCCCATCCCCTGGGACACTACTCAGAAACTGTATGGAATCAAAACTCACCCCAGAGATAGCTATGGACATTGTTCCTATGCTACCAGCCAACACCAATCACACTTTGGAGCCTGAGCTGGAGAATCGACCTGGCAACCTCTCTGGGACAACCTGCTACAAAACTGCCCACATCTAGTTCCAACTGGTCACCAGGGTGCCTCTTTCTAACAGAATCCATAACACCCACCCCTGTAGTGATCATCAAAGTAGTGAAAACTCAGAAGGAGGAGCAAGCTTAGAGCAGAGGGAATGGGGCAGAGTGAGATTTCTAGCAGGTTCTTGATTGGTGACAAGTGTTTCCTCCAGACTCTGCTGTACCTTGCCTGCAAGAAGGACAGGATCAGTTACTGCAGGATTGGTGGGGAGTACCGTGGGCCACCTTTCCAGGGCTGGAGGTGTACCTGAGTCGGGGCTCTGTCCCTCCCACACACTGTGTCTGAATCTGTGGCTCTGACCAAATTGGGGGGAGAGTGGGTATAACGGGCCCATAGTGACTCATTAAGGTTTCTGCTTCATCCCAGGGGCTCCTGGTGGTGTGAATGTGGTGCCAAGTGGATTGGTTGGCACCTTTGCCCTCCTAGAGACAGTAACAGGGCCCTGGGGTACTGTGTGGGAGTGAATATCACGTAGGCTCCTCCAAAGCCCTGGGGCTATCACACCAGCCCCGAGAAACAGCCGGAGCCAGTAACTACAAAAATAAAAGAGTTTATTTCCTATCCAAAAGTGAGCCCAGGGTGGTGGGTGGTAAAGGAGAGCTGGAAACCAGGGTGCATATTCGAGAAGGCCCTGAGTGAGACCATGTTGGAAGCGGGAGAACAGGCATGGCTGAGGTCTAGGGGAGGGGAAGGGGAAGGAGTGCTGCTGGGACTGTTTCAGGTTGATGGCAGCAGAAGAGACCACTCTCATTGTTGGCCTGCAGAGAGACAGAAACAGAGATGTGGACAGGCCCCAGGCCCAGGGGTAGAAATAGATATTACTTGACCTGAAAAGCACCCACTGGGGCAAAGGAACCTGGAAGCACACTATAAGGCAGGGTTTACAAACTCAGATACCAACAGAGATCAGATAAAGAATTCAAAGGAGGGAAGCTAGCTAGGTGTCAGGAAATGATCAAGGAACCTGGGGACTGCAGAGACGTGAAGGATGCAGGCCTCATCCAAAGAGGACAGCTCCCCCTCCCCCCACCACTAATTATTGCCAAGTGCAATGTTGGTCCAGAATTGCCAGATCTCTGTAATTTGTTTAGAGAAGCTGGAATATCTGGATTTTTTTGGCTGTGCTGGGTCTTAGTTGCAGCATGTGGGGTCCACTTCCCTGGCCAGGGATTGAACGGACCAGGGCCCCCTGCATTGGGAGTGTGGAGTCTTAACCACTGGACTGCCAAGGAAGTTCCCAGAATATCTGGATTTTTATATGAACTTTCCTGATTTTGAATATGGCAACTCATTCGTATTTTGGGAAAAAAATACTGTGCAAGTCAAAGAATACATATCTAGGGTCATTGGTTCATTTCCTATGTGGGCTGTGGGGTAAAGTAAGCCCCTCCACCTTGGGCTGATGGTGGGAGCCCTAAGAAGTCTTGGGTTACTCAAATGCAAGTCTGGGGACTTCCCAGTGGTTAGGACTCCCGTCTCCAGCAGAGGCNATTGGTTCATTTCCTATGTGGGCTGTGGGGTAAAGTAAGCCCCTCCACCTTGGGCTGATGGTGGGAGCCCTAAGAAGTCTTGGGTTACTCAAATGCAAGTCTGGGGACTTCCCAGTGGTTAGGACTCCCGTCTCCAGCAGAGGCCTGGGGGCTGGGACAAAAGACCTCACAGTATCACTAGCTATCTCCGCACCAGAATCCCTTGCTGTAGACACCAAGAGCCTGCCTGCTCTTTCCTCAGTCTTCATTTCCTAGGCTGGATCTGGGGCCCTTCCCCTCCCCCACCCCCATCTCTACCTGCCTCCAGGTCCTGGGGAGAAAGCCAGACATCTCATCTGCCCAGCTTAATGGGCACTGCGGTCCATCTCATGCCTGTTGGGTTCCACGGCCTCAGGTGGCTCCCCTCACAGAGGAGAAGAGAGGAAGGTTTGGGAAAAGGGAGGAGTCACAAGTGACCAGACTTGGTTAAAAAAGATCAGAGAATCCAGAGCCAACCAGACCCGCTGGTGGCTGCTGACCCAAGGCAGGAGGCCAAGGGGCCCAGCCCCTCCCTGGATGGCAAGCAGCAGCACCCACCCCAGACAGGCCTGGGCCCGTGGCCAGTGTCAGTGGATCGTGTCTGACCTGGACCGGAAGTTGTGCCTCATGAGGCTTGAGTTCGGAGGCGGGGCCTCTGGCACTGGGGAGGGTCCCAGAGGGTCAGGCTCAGAGAGGTAGGGGGACCGTACAGAGGGTCTCAGGTCGGGGGGGGCAGCCCCCATCTCTGCTGTCCCCACACTGGCTGGGCAGTGGACCTCAGCCCGAGTAGTATCGTGGAGGCCAGGTGGTGGTCCGGACATGTAAGGAGAACTGCAGGGAGGCCTCTGCGGTGGGCAAGGAGGGTGTGGGGGCCAAGCCGAGACTGCTGGGTGGCCCGGGGGACCCAGTCTGGCCTGCAGCAGGCCCATCATTTGTCGAAGTTCCTGGCTAAGCTGAGACACTTCTCGGTTGAGACGGGAAATCTGTTGAAAACACATCAGATTGTCTCCCAGGTGCTGCAACAGTCACCACCCCTCCTAGCTGCGCTCCCCTCCCCAGTTAACAAAGGGCTTTCATATCCACTCTCTGCTCATGGCCACCCTCCGAAGAAGAAGACAGGACAGGGGTTATTTTTGTCTAGATGTAAATACCCCGGCCTCTTTCCAAAAAAGGATTTGGGACGACAGCTATTGCTATTCCCACCCCCTCACCCCTGCCACGCACACACTTTTATAAGATGTAGAAGAATGTGCTCAAAGAGACTGCACAGCTGTGAAGTGACAGACGCAGGCTTACTCTCAGGTGATACATCACAGGCGCTCAAGTGTCTATTCAGCATTTTTCAAATTTCAGGAACTACAGAATCAACTGAAAAACTTGTCAAAATGCCAATTTCTGGGCCCCACCCCAGACATTCCAAACTGGGTGAAGCCCAGGAGTCCGCATTTTAACAGGTTCTCTGGAGAATGATGCTGAAGCTGGGGGACCACTGGTCTAGAACTGCCAGCTGAAGCAGGACTGACATGAATCCTGCAGAACCAGGGCTGNCCCGGGGTTGACAGATGATGTTTTCAGGGTGGAAGGAATTCATGAGGCTCTCTCTGGGGCTGGGCGAGGGTCTACTTTGAAGGAGGTAACCTTGGAGGAGGTGGAGGCCATAGGGGTCTACATACATTGGTCTCAGAGCCGTGGCGCAGGTTGAAGGTGAGGTCCCGGGGCAGGCCAGCTCGGAAGGCAGCTCCATACTCAGGATAGAGCCTCAGGACCTCGGCCAGCCCTTGGCTGCTCAGTTGCTGCAGGCCACAGTAGGTGAGTGCCTTCACGTCAGCACTGGTCTTCAGCACACAGCTTGGAACTGTGCCTGACCCAGGCTCGGGGATATCTGCCCCAATCAGGTCTCCTTTTCCTGTGGGTGAGGAATATGGACAGTCAGCTAGGGGACAGGGACCCAGAGGATATTAGTGGATGTGAGAGATAGATGTGTATAAGAGACAGGCCCCACCCAGGTGCACCCCTGGGGATGCCTGATGTTTATCAGAACCCAGGGAAGGCCCATTCCCAAGGGCTGGGCCTGGCTGCGCTGTGGATGTGGCTTTCAGATCCCTGAGGGGGATGGGGAGACACAGTCTCAGCAAACAGGATCTGAGCTCTTTCCCAACAGGATTCAGATGGGAGGGTCCAGGCCCCCCAGGTTATGCCTCACAGTCGCTGTCCAGACAGGTGGTGGCAGGGAGGGGAAGGAGACGGGGAGGGAAGGACTGGAGCATGTGACTTGGTGGGGTAGGGGTAATGGCCCCTGCAGAAGCAAATCCCTTGTCAGTGGAGAGGCCCTCTTTTTCCGGCCAGACCTCCTGAGTCAGCTGGAAGGCAGGGATGCAGCCCTCCCTGAGTACTTACAACCCACTAAGGATCAACTGGGCACGTATGCGCCCTCATCTCATGAATACGAGATGGGAAGAACTATCTCCCCATTTTCAGATGAGGAGATTGACGTCCAGAGTGGTTGTGGGGCTTGCCCAAGGTCACACAGCTAACATGAATGTCTGAAATCAGGACCTTGGCTCCAAACCCTTTGCAATGCTGTTCTATGAGGCACATCTCTGATCCCAAGGTTGGAGGAGAGGAACGGACCCCAACTAACCTCCTGGTTCAGTCTGCAGACCTTCTCCTTCACCTCCTCAGCCTCAGGGGCAGCTTCCTGGCTGGGCATGGGCCCTGCAGACAGAGTGGGGAGAAAGGCTGTTGGGTGAGTGCAGGGAGCTTGAGTCCGCAGCCTGGGCTGGGCCCTTCCTGTCACTGGGCACGCTGAGAGCAAGGGTAGAGGAAGCTCTGGGGTCAGGATGATGGGAAACCCAAGCTCCTCAGGCTGGTTTTGAGGCCATATCACTTCCCCAACAGCTCCCCTGCCTCACCCACCTCCCACCTACCCCCAGCTCTAGGCATGAAGTTTCTCCTTGGAATCTGAACACAACCACTCTTCATGCCTATGTGCCTTTCACCAACTGCCTTGTTCTGCAACTCAAACTCCTACCCATCCTTTAAGGCCCACCTCAAGTGTCCCCTCCTCTAAGAAGGAGAGTTAGAGGCTCTCTCTTCTCGCTCTTGTCTCGGTTGTGGCTCTTAGCACTCTGATCTGGAACCATTTGTCTGAGAACACAGGTATTGCCTCCACTAGACTGGGCACTTGCTAAGCGTGGTTTGTCTGTATGCTCTGAGCAGAGCACCCGGCAGCTGGTAGACCCTTACTATGTGTGGGATGGGTGGATAGCTGGATGGATGGTGGGTGAGTGACTGTGAGTTGAAGTCCACTGTTGGCCCTTACCTATAGGAGGGGCCTGCGAGCGAGATCTAGGGTGCTCAGGCCTCCTGCTGAACCGGAACGTAGTGGCCTCTGCCGTGCTGCCAGAGTCCTCAATGCCATCCACTATCCTGGGATGGATGCAGTGGTCATCAGTCCCATGGGCAGAGAGTAAGGGCCAGAGCAGGGCAGAGCAGGCAGAGGGTGAAAGGGACTGCAGCACCAGGGAGCTGGGGAGGAGCAGCTGTCACAGAGGGGTGGGGTTGCAAGCTGTGGTGGATCAGGAAGGGCGGGGTGGAGCACTGGTCAGAATGCTAGGGACAGAGCCCAGAGAAGGTTCTGGAAGCCAGCAGGGGTATAGGGAAGGCAGAGGAGGCTGGCATCTCACCGGGGACTGAGGTCCGGAGGTCCACAGGTTCCCAGTGGGGGAATGAGAAGCTGGGGGGGCTTCCAGGCAGCAGAGCCCCTGGGGGGGCCATGAGGGGAGGGGCTGTGGCCCCAGCCAGCCAGGGCAGGGGAAGGGGCTGGGGACAGGGAAGGAGAGGAGACAAGGGCTGAGAAAGGGGGCAGCTCCTCCCCCAAGAGGCTGACCAGGGAGCCCCGGGGCCGCGCTGGACTGAGGTTGGGCAGCAGGATGGGCCGCCGGGGCCTGGGACCACCGCCAGGCTCGGCCCCAGCCTCGGCCTCTGTGACGGATGGCTGGGTCTTGTCTGAGGAGGAGCCCAGGCTATCCGAACGGGGCTGTGGGCAGAGGATGCAGCTGATGTCACAGAGCAATCGACAACGGGCCCCTACGGTGAGCAACAGGCTCCACTGGTATTGCTGCCCCCCATTGCCTCTCCTTTCACCCTGCAGCCGGGTAGTCAAGGAATGATGAGCCCACCCCTGCACCCCCACCTCTGCATGCGACTTTAACCCTACCCAGGAAGGATGTGTTACCTGGGAGAGGCGAGGGGATCGGGAAAAGCGGCAGAGGCCCTGCAGGGACAGAGGGGAGTTCTGGCTGACTCACACCTCCCCACTCCCCCAGGGTAGCACCTCCTAGTCCCGCCCATCAGAGTAGTGGGGTTGGAGAATGTGAGGTCTTTTTGTGGAATTTAGTCAGAGATACCCCCAACTCCGACTCAGACAACTCCTGAGCGGCAACAGAAGTATGAAAAGCAGTAAAAGACCAAGGTCTAGGGTGTAAACTAAAGATTTGGCCCAGAGCCTAAACCAAAAATGGGCCCAGAAAACATTTGCTGAGTGGAGCAGAGGAAGGCCCAAGGGAGGAGACCCAGTCCAAAGGGGGAGGGAATTGATGGAGAAGGAGCACACAGAGGGGACTGTTTTCAAAGTGGGGGTCCTTTGAGGAGTCTGGGGCTTCCCTGGTGGCTCAGAGGATAAAGCATCTGCCTGCAATGCAAGAGACCTGGCTGCGATCCCTGGGTTGGGAAGATCCCCTGGAGAAGGAAATGGCAACCCACTCCAGTATTCTTGCCTGGAGAATCCCATGGACAGAGGAGCCTGGCAGGCTACAGTCCATGGGGTCGCAGAGAGTCGGACATGACTGAGCGACTTGACTTTTGAGGAGTCTGGATTGAGCAGAAGGGGGACCAACAGGAGATGTGTCAGTTGAGTTGGAAGAGTTGGTGAGAGATGGTCCAGGGGGTTGGATGATGGTTCATTGAGTAGGGTCAGTGGGTTGAAGATGTTAAGTATGGCGGGGCAATGGAAGGGGTGCCCGGGGTTGACAGATGATGTTTTCAGGGTGGAAGGAATTCATGAGGCTCTCTCTGGGGCTGGGCGAGGGTCTACTTTGAAGGAGGTAACCTTGGAGGAGGTGGAGGCCATAGGGGTCTACATACATTGGTCTCAGAGCCGTGGCGCAGGTTGAAGGTGAGGTCCCGGGGCAGGCCAGCTCGGAAGGCAGCTCCATACTCAGGATAGAGCCTCAGGACCTCGGCCAGCCCTTGGCTGCTCAGTTGCTGCAGGCCACAGTAGGTGAGTGCCTTCACGTCAGCACTGGTCTTCAGCACACAGCTTGGAACTGTGCCTGACCCAGGCTCGGGGATATCTGCCCCAATCAGGTCTCCTTTTCCTGTGGGTGAGGAATATGGACAGTCAGCTAGGGGACAGGGACCCAGAGGATATTAGTGGATGTGAGAGATGGTCAGTGTGTTTGAAGGATGGTTGAAGGTGGGTCAGTCAATGGAATTGGAGGAAATTATCAATGGGGTTGGCAGGTCGGTGGAGAATGGCTGGTGAAGTTGGGAGACAGTCAGTTGGGGATGTCAGTAAGGCTGGAGGAATGATCCATGGAATTGGATGATCAATATAGAATGGCCAGAGGGGTCAGTTAAAGTGTGGTGGGTCAGTGGAGCTGAAAGTTGATGGAGAAGGGTCAGGGGAGTTGGGAGACGGTATGGTGGGAGAGTTGATTTGGGGGAACAGACACGGGGGAAGGGTTGATGGGTTCAGGGATGGCCAATGGGATGAGGTAAGGGTCTGAGAGGAATGGTCAAAAAGGGATGGTGGTAGGTACTGGGACCAAGAGAGAGTACTCCTTTGCCAGAACGCCAGCTATCCCGTCCCCAGATTCCTGGCCCCTCCCAAGGCCTTTGGGGGAAGGATCCGGTGTACGTAGAAAGTGGAGGTGGGATCCTCACCCAGGATGGCCAGCACCATGTTGTCACGGAGCACCTCCAGCGAGCCGGAGCAGACGTAGTAGTGCGCCTGCAGGGCGTCCCCGCGGCGCAGCAGGTATTCGCCAGGGGCGCAGAATGAGGTCTTGATGTGCAGGGAGAGGGCCCGCAGGCAGCCCCTGCTCGCTGCTCCAAACAGCGGCAGCTGCAGGATCTCCCGATTCAGGTGCATAGCAATATCAGCTCTCAGCTCGTCTGGGAAGTCACGCAGTAACTGCATAAGGGGCAAAGGTCATTCCGGCCATTTTTCCCCCTGGCAGCAGCTACTTGAGCTCTACAGATGTGTTGAGCTGTCTTTAAGGACAGAGATCAAATTACCCATTTCTGACCTTCAGGGAGACCTCCGTGTGTCTCATCTCAGTTTGACCTCCCAACACAAGTCATGGGGCAGAGGCTAGATCTTCTGTCTGTCCACTGCCTGTGGCTACACACACTGGTCACACACACACACATCCTAGTTACTCAACCCCGCGGATGCACGGACCATCCCTGGTGAGTCAGTCTTCAAGCCAGGAGACTAGAAGTCAGCTCTGCATAAATCCCTGTGGGCTCTAGACAACCCTTTCCTCTCTCTAGGCCTCAGTGTCCCCATCTGTAAAATGCAGGGTTACACTAGACCTTGGAGGTTAGCAGTGACCTCTTGGGGGCCGAACTTAATGTTCATGGTTCTACCCTCATCTCCTGGAGCCCCTTGGCCACTCAGGCTTGCTGACCTCTCCCTTTTGTTCCACTTGCTTCCTTCAGGCTCCTCTTCCTCAGCCAACCTACTTCCTCAGCTCTCCTCTTAGTTTGTACGTTCTCCCTGCATCATAGCGACCAGCTCCACGACTTTCCCCACTTCCTGTGAGTGTGGAGTCCTACCTCCAGGTCCAGACCTGTGGGTTCAACTACCCATGGGGCAGCCTCCACCTGGATCCCCCACAGGCATGACACCCTCATCATGGCCCAGCCCTGACCTCTCAGTTTCACCCCTAAATCCAATCTTCCCTGGGTAATGCCTCCATCCCACCCTTTGGCTGAAGCCAGAAACCCAGGAATCCCTTGGAGCTTCTTTCCTGCAACCAGGTGATCACCAAGTCCCAAGGCTCCTGCTCTCAGAAACACCTCCTGGGGGACTTTCCTGGTGGGTCAGTGGATTGGACTCCACACTCTCAATGCAGGGGGCCAGAGTTTGAATCCCTGATGGGGGAACTAAGATCCCACATGCCACAACTAAGCCCGCAAGCACTCCTACGCCACCGTGACTTCAGAGCCCATGCACTTCAAGTAGAGAATCCTGTGGACCACAACAAAGACCCAGCGCAGCCAAAATAAATAATTTTAAAAAAAGACTTTCTGGATCTGCGGGTGACTCCTGAGCCTAAAAATGTGGTAGGACAAAATCTAAATCCAAGGCCATCCCTGAGTTGGGCCTGCCCCCCTCCCAAGCCCCTCTCTCCACCCTCTGCTGCTCCCTCCTCCGCAGTGCTCACACACCTTTTCCTGAAAGCTCGCGGAACTACTTTCAGTTCCCTGAACTTGTCCTGCTCCTTGGCGTCAGTAGTTCCAGACCTGCGTTCCTACTGCGCTTTCTGCCTGGAATGGCCTTCTGGTAGCAGGCCAGTTTCCTCCTCGTCCTTCATGATGTTCACTTTTCTGGGCCACCTCCCCTGACGCTTCGAGTTTCAGACACAATGATGGCACTGCTGCACCCACTCTCTCTAGTAGAGTCCTATTCACTTCGTAACTCTTTGTTTACCAGGCTGTCTGCCTCACCAGGCTGCTGTCTCCCCGAGGGTAAGGGCTGGGGGCAATCCTCCCCAGGACTCCTGTGTCCAGCACAGAGGCTGGCTGCAAGCAGATGCTCGACCATGGCATTAGCCACGTGTAAAGGAAAAGGGATGTGGACGCCGGTAGGTGTGTGTCCTTGTGAACATCATTTCGTTTCCCTGCAACCCGGTTGCTTCCATCCCAAACCTTGAGAGGCCTCGACCCCATTCCCCGCTCCTGCACCTCTGCGCTGCGGGTACAGGGCGCCCCCCAGCCACGCACTACCTCGTTGGCGTCAATGCCGCTGTTGACCGCCCACGTGGTCTGGAAGTACTCGAGCATGCGCTGCTTGAGCGGCCGCGGTAGGCGGTGCACACGGATGAAGTCCTTGAGGTCCTTCATGCGGCTGTGGTAGAGCGAGCGGCGCGAGTACATGCGCTGGATGATGGCCGTCACGTTCCCGAACACCACGGCGTGCATCAGCGCTATGGCGCGCAGCGGGCAGTCAGGGGCGGCCACCCCTCCGGCCTCCGCCCCCCACGCCCGCCCTCCACGGCGAGCCCCCTGCCCTGGATCAGTCTCTGAGCTCCTGGGGAGGGGCAGGAGAGCCAGAGGGCCCCTGAGTGCCTACCTGATGCCAGGTTCTGGGTTTGGGGCAGGGAATAGCAGGTGGTCCTGAGACGGGTCACACCTGATGCTTCTCTCATGCCCTACCCCATTAGGTCATGAACTTGGGCTTCCCATCCCTTTCGCAAGCAACCCTCCAGTTTGTGGCCGTTCCCCTCAAGGCCACCACGTAGTAGGTGCTGAGCAAACATCTATGAACGAATGTTCTCCCAGTGTCTGGTCATGGGTGGACACCTTGCCTTCTCTGGGCCTCAGTTTCCCCATCTGCACGCTGGGCTTGGTAGGCCCCGCCTCACCGCCTATGAGCATGGTGCAGATGGAGAAGATCTTCTCGGCGTCAGTGTTGGCGCACACGTTGCCGAAGCCCACGCTCGTGAGGCTGCTCAGCGTGAAGTAGAGCGCAGCGATGTAGGCGCTGCGCCGCGATGGGCCGCCGGCTGAGCCGTTGACATAGGGCACCTCCAGCCGCTTGCCCAGCTCGTGCAACCAGCCTAGCGGGTGGAGGGATGCAAGGAGCCCCGGCTGCTCGAGCAGTGGAGAATGGGGTTTCCCTGAGCTGTCTGCACTTGACCTTGGGTGAGGGGAGTATTTACAGAGGTGAGGGGAGGTTTGCACAGGAAATGTGAGGAGCAGCCGGTGTCTGGGCCTCCCGGCCCTGAAGTGGTTACAGTTGCAGTTCAAGGCTACCAGCTCCCTACACTGCTGACTGTTTAGCGGCCCCTTCCATTCTCTAAGAGATTATAAGTGCTTCCTGTGCACAAGACTTGATCGCCTATTTGACTGCATGTTATTGGAGGGATGGAGGAATATGGGGGGGGGTTCCTGATAGGGGTGGGGGTGTCAGCNTTCCTGAAAGCTCGCGGAACTACTTTCAGTTCCCTGAACTTGTCCTGCTCCTTGGCGTCAGTAGTTCCAGACCTGCGTTCCTACTGCGCTTTCTGCCTGGAATGGCCTTCTGGTAGCAGGCCAGTTTCCTCCTCGTCCTTCATGATGTTCACTTTTCTGGGCCACCTCCCCTGACACTTCGAGTTTCAGACACAATGATGGCACTGCTGCACCCACTCTCTCTAGTAGAGTCCTATTCACTTCGTAACTCTTTGTTTACCAGGCTGTCTGCCTCACCAGGCTGCTGTCTCCCCGAGGGTAAGGGCTGGGGGCAATCCTCCCCAGGACTCCTGTGTCCAGCACAGAGGCTGGCTGCAAGCAGATGCTCGACCATGGCATTAGCCACGTGTAAAGGAAAAGGGATGTGGACGCCGGTAGGTGTGTGTCCTTGTGAACATCATTTCGTTTCCCTGCAACCCGGTTGCTTCCATCCCAAACCTTGAGAGGCCTCGACCCCATTCCCCGCTCCTGCACCTCTGCGCTGCGGGTACAGGGCGCCCCCCAGCCACGCACTACCTCGTTGGCGTCAATGCCGCTGTTGACCGCCCACGTGGTCTGGAAGTACTCGAGCATGCGCTGCTTGAGCGGCCGCGGTAGGCGGTGCACACGGATGAAGTCCTTGAGGTCCTTCATGCGGCTGTGGTAGAGCGAGCGGCGCGAGTACATGCGCTGGATGATGGCCGTCACGTTCCCGAACACCACGGCGTGCATCAGCGCTATGGCGCGCAGCGGGCAGTCAGGGGCGGCCACCCCTCCGGCCTCCGCCCCCCACGCCCGCCCTCCACGGCGAGCCCCCTGCCCTGGATCAGTCTCTGAGCTCCTGGGGAGGGGCAGGAGAGCCAGAGGGCCCCTGAGTGCCTACCTGATGCCAGGTTCTGGGTTTGGGGCAGGGAATAGCAGGTGGTCCTGAGACGGGTCACACCTGATGCTTCTCTCATGCCCTACCCCATTAGGTCATGAACTTGGGCTTCCCATCCCTTTCGCAAGCAACCCTCCAGTTTGTGGCCGTTCCCCTCAAGGCCACCACGTAGTAGGTGCTGAGCAAACATCTATGAACGAATGTTCTCCCAGTGTCTGGTCATGGGTGGACACCTTGCCTTCTCTGGGCCTCAGTTTCCCCATCTGCACGCTGGGCTTGGTAGGCCCCGCCTCACCGCCTATGAGCATGGTGCAGATGGAGAAGATCTTCTCGGCGTCAGTGTTGGCGCACACGTTGCCGAAGCCCACGCTCGTGAGGCTGCTCAGCGTGAAGTAGAGCGCAGCGATGTAGGCGCTGCGCCGCGATGGGCCGCCGGCTGAGCCGTTGACATAGGGCACCTCCAGCCGCTTGCCCAGCTCGTGCAACCAGCCTAGCGGGTGGAGGGATGCAAGGAGCCCCGGCTGCTCGAGCAGTGGAGAATGGGGTTTCCCTGAGCTGTCTGCACTTGACCTTGGGTGAGGGGAGTATTTACAGAGGTGAGGGGAGGTTTGCACAGGAAATGTGAGGAGCAGCCGGTGTCTGGGCCTCCCGGCCCTGAAGTGGTTACAGTTGCAGTTCAAGGCTACCAGCTCCCTACACTGCTGACTGTTTAGCGGCCCCTTCCATTCTCTAAGAGATTATAAGTGCTTCCTGTGCACAAGACTTGATCGCCTATTTGACTGCATGTTATTGGAGGGATGGAGGAATATGGGGGGGGTGTCCTGATAGGGGTGGGGGTGTCAGCCTGGGGGCCTGCCTGGACAGGGCAGGTGAATGGGTAGTTGGTGAAAGCCTGGGGGTCAGTGGCTCACCGATGTCCCAGAGCAGGGGGTCGTTGGCCTCCATCTCCCGACGCCCGATGACATACCAGACGCAGGCCATCCAGTGGGCAAGGAGCGCAAAGACCGACATGAGCAGCGTGAGCACCACGGCGCTGCACTGCGAGTACCGCTCTAGCTTCTGCAGCAGCCGCAGCAGCCGCAGCAGCCTCACCGTCTTCAGCAGGTGCACCAGCGATGTCTGTGGAGTGGGTGCAGCAGGGGAGGCTGTCAGCAGGCCCCCCAACGTTCCCCCCTCCCCCAAGCGCCCTGGAGCTAGGGGAGGCTGCCTGAGGAAAAGGATCCTTGTTGTGCTGAGAAGGTGACCAGTGTAAGGTCGTTTTACCTAACAACCAGGAAATGCAAGGGGGACAGGATGATACTAAAACTAATCATGGGGACTTCCCTAAGCGGTCCTCTGCACTTCTGCTGCAGGGGGCGAGAGGTCAATTCCTGGTCAGGGAACTAAGATTCCACAAGCCATGCAGTGCGGCAACCAATACAACAACAACACAGCCCTAATAATGGCTAACAGCAAGTACTATGTGTGTCAGGCACTGGGCTAAATAACTGTGATCCTCATAAAAACAAACAGACTTATGCCTTCAGTCCAATTTTCATCACCATTCTCAGTGTGCAGATGAGTATACTAAGGTTCAGAGAGGCTGGTGGCTTGCTCAGGGTCACAGACCAAGGAAATCATGGACTGGGATTCAAATCTGAGTTGACACCAGAGTCCATTTTGTGCTATACTGCCTCTTAGCACCTTGGCTGGTAAAAGGGCAAGTCAGAGGCAAGACAGCAGACATAATGATTTCTGGTCCTTGCTCAAAGCCCCCAGTGTCTTAGGTACCATCAGCTGTGGACAGGGGAAGGTTTAGGGACCTCATCCCTTGTGGATCAGCTACAGCTGGGATGCTGAGAGAGGAGAGCCGGGTACTTAGACTGTGAGGCCCCAGCCCTTGCAGGGTTTGCTGTGGGTTGCTGAAGTTAGTCAGGGTCCTGTAAAGGTTAGCTGGTATTAACCATGACTGTTTTGGTTGTGTTTTGATAAGCCCTTATAGTCTTGGACATGATGCGCAGGTGGGAGCTTATGTTCTCACTGCTCTGGGTGGGGCAGCCTGGAGGCTAGGGCTGGGGGCTCTGGGGTAGCACATGCGGAACTTTGTATGAAGGCCCCTCACTGTCCCTTCAGGGGCTTCCAGGAGCATCCCCCTTAGCCCTGGCCCTACACAGCTCCTGAGTCACATGCCATTTTCTCTAATTTTAGACAAAGGAGTTGGAAAGGAGGTGACTCTGATCGACCCTCTCCAGAATTTAGGAGCTTCCCAGGGAGCTCAGTGGTAAAGCATCTGCCCACCAGTGCAAGAGACTCAGGCTCGATCCCTGGGTCAGAAAGATCCCCTGGAGAAGGAAATGGGAAACCATTCCAGTATTCTTGCCTGGAGAATTCTATGGACAGAGGAACCTGGTAGGCTATAGTCCATGGGGTCTCAAAGAGGCTGACACAACTTAGCTACTGAACATGCACTCCAGGGCTTAATGCCTGCCCCTAGCTCTCAGAGCTCCTGACTCCAACCTTGAGTTCTTTAAGGCTTCCCCTTGTCACCTACCCCTGGGCCCTTCTCCCTTGGGGCCCTCCTCTCACTGGACCAGGATGTCTCAGGCCTGGTTCCTTCACATGGTTCTGCCAGTGCCTACTTAGCCTCCATCTTTGCTCAGCTTCCCTCTAGCCCCAGCATGGCTCCTCCTCTCTCCTTGTGCCAGGCCATCTACTCAGGCACGCTGGTTTCCTGGGAAGCAGGGTGGCATGCTGGAAAGAATTCTAGACCGGGAGTCTAGGGACCTGGATCTAGTCTCTTGCCTGCCATTGCTAGCTGTGTGACTTTCAACAAGCCACTCGACCTCTCTGAGCCTCTACATCTACCTCTGAGAAAGAGAGATATGAGAATCTGACCTGAAAGGTTACTGTGAGGTTCCTATGTGATGATGTGTGAAAGAACTTAGAAAACTGTAAAGTGCTCCTGAAGCTACCAGAGAAGGGGGGACTGCCTGGTGGGCACAAACCAGGTGGGATGCACCCAGGGGAGAAGTGGGGAGCTCCACTTGGAAGGGCCAGAGCCTCAGGGCAGACACACCCACATGCACGTGTGTGGGAGCATGCACACACGTGTACACAGCCAGGAGAAGAGGCCCACAGCCCGTTGGCGGCTAGTTAAATCCGGCTGCGTGTAGGTGGTTTCCCGCTATAGCTGAGTGTGGCAGGCAGAGGAGCACACGGGGAGACTGCTCTCCACCTCCCCACTCAAGGGGGTCTGGGGACACAGGGTGGGACTCCCTCTCCCTGGGCCATAGAAGACCTAGCATCTGCTGGTTGGGTGCAGAGCTGACCACTGAGGGTGCCTCCAGGCAGTTCTGGGACTCCCTGCATCCAAGTCCGCCCCGCAGCCTCTACCTCATCTTGGCTTGCTACGTTCCCCCTAAATGTTCCCTCTCCCTGTCTCCCGCCAGCTGGGGCCTATTCTGTCTAGGGTCTAGCTCAGCTCTCACCTCCTCCCTCGGGAACCCTTCCTAGACCATGCCAGCCTCTGCCCAACTGCCATGCCCAACTTCCTCGCAACAGCCAGATTTCAGATCAGTTTTGTGGGAGCCCGTGTTCCAGCCTGGAATTCCAAGGTTGGTTAGTTCTGCGTCCAGCCCCTGCGCAGCACTACCTGGGCCCCGTCTTGCAGTCCATTCACCTCTTCTGCTCCTGCTGTCTCTACCAGCTTAGCTGCCGAGTGGCTGAATCCTTATCCCTCTCCTCCACAGTGACCATGCCTTACACAGTGCTTTGCAGACAGCTAAATGCTCATCCGTTGTTTGTTAAATAAAAATGTGAAAAGTGCCACTCATTTGGCTGCAGACCAATGCCGCCTTGGTAGCCCTAGTTAGCT
Organism: Neotragus pygmaeus; assembly: GCA_006410875.1. Classification (NCBI taxonomy): domain Eukaryota; kingdom Metazoa; phylum Chordata; class Mammalia; order Artiodactyla; family Bovidae; genus Neotragus; species Neotragus pygmaeus. Next base: position 1,140,377 of record SJYV01054212.1, read on the forward strand.
TTTCATTTGTCTCAGCTTCCCTCAGAGACTGTGAGCTGAACTCCCCAAGAAGGCAGACGCTCTTGGATCCTTCTTGGTTTCTAATGCTGGGCTCTGCCCATCACAGATGCCTGGCAAATATTCGCTGATGACTGAGTCTGGGACGAGGAGGGTCCCTTAATGGGAGATGCTGTGTTGAAGTTGCCAGGCTAGGCTGCAAGGCAGGACAGGGATCACTCACCACGGTGATGTTGAAGACGTAAAGCAGGTCAAAAGGTAGAGCAGCAATAAGGTCAACAAAGAACCAGGTGGCCAGATAGTGGAGGCCAATGGAACGAGGAGCAGAGACCACCTGGCCAGACTGGGACACATAGGTGGTGCGGAAGTTCAGGATGATATCTGGGGATGCAAGAAGCTGTTACTAAGGGACCTTGGCCAAGGTACCTTGGGTAAGACTCAGAATAGTGTTGGAGGCAGGAATGGGGATGATGGATTGGGCTTCAGACTGGTTCTTAAAAGAGGAGAGGTCTAAAGGCTGAAGGCTCCAGGGATCAGGGGCAGAGCTCATGGACCATGAGGACATAAAGACCCGGAAATAGGTGGGCTCTAAACATCTGGGTCCGGCAAGCCCAGGATGAAACGAGGCTTGGGTGAGTGGGTCCCTCCACCCCACCCACCAGGGTACATGGGGCAGAGGGTCTAACCCAGGATGAAGAGCATCTCCACGGCGATGTCGCTGACAAGGGTGTGTCGGGACGTGATGGGCGTGTCGTCATCGCCCGAGAAGCAGACGTTGTAGGGGACAGTGACGGCAACGTAGAAGGTGGCAAGGAGGATGAGGCCGTCCCAGACGGCCTTGGGGACGCTGTAGTGGAGGAGGAGGCAGCGGGACCCCCCCACGGAGGCCACCTTGTATTCGGGCACTGATGGCTTTGGCTCAAACACGTTCTAAGGGGAGAGGGGTGGCGGTTGGGGACACTTGGGGAAAAGAGGAGCCAAAGCAGGGGGAGGGACAGGTAAGGGACGGGGAAAGGGGTGGAGTGGGCACTGCAAGCACAACCACAAGAGGATGTAGACCGTGCAGGAGGTGGGGGTTGGCAGCTGACACCTGATACTTCCTTCCTCTGCCAACTTACTGCTCTTTGGAATCACACGTTTTGTGTGTGTGTGTGTGTGTGTGTGTGTGTGTGTGTGTGTGTGTGTGTGTGTGTGCGCACGCAAGGTTTCTAAGGTTTGACCTTTACCCTTCTTGAGAAGGTGATTATGACCAGTCAGACAATGCCCTAGCTAGAGGGGTCACTAGCTTCTCCCTCAAGATCCTCTTGGGTTCTAGGGATGCAGCAGAGGATAAGCATATCCCAGGGGCGAGGGGAGGCTGGCATGGTATACCCCATTCCCTCTTGCCATAACAGTCTGCTCAGAAGGTTGGAGACCCATGAGTGGGTCCTAGGAGTGGTACACAGAGTCAGATGCCAGACCCCAATGGGGGCTTTCTCGCTGGGACCACTAACGTGGTTTCATACCCCCCAGGAGGTAACCCTAAGACCCAAAGGTGGGTGATGTAATTGCTGCTAGAGCCCCACCTTTGTGGCATCATCAGAGCAGCGTAATGTCAATCACAAGGAAGCAAGGAAGAGGGGGATGAAAGGAGACGTAGGGGAACACGGGATAGAGCAGGGAGCCATACGTGAAGAACGGCGGACAAAAGAACAAGCCACTTGAGGGAGATTGGACAGACAGGGAAACAGGGACACAGTAGCAAGAGTGCCTCAGAAACATGTCTGGGAGATGTTGGGGTGGAAGTTGGACTCACATTAGTTTTCATGCCTCCCTGGCCCCGGCGGCCAAAGTGGCCAGTCAGTCGGTGTAGGACAGTACGGCTCTGCCTCCTGGCAGATCGAAGTCTTGAGCTGGCTCCCCTCCTGCCAAGGGAGTTTTCTGTTGGGAAGAAGGGTACAGCAATAACTGGGGGCACATCCATGATGCTGAGTAGGGAGAGGGCTTGGGTGCCCTTGGGCAAGGGCTTCTGACCAGTCACGCCATCTCCCCAGAGTTGCAGACTTGAGGTTACCATGATTACTATCGCCACGGCCTCCTGGGGGGCCAAGTCCTGGGCCTCCGCTCTGAGTGATGTCCTTGAAGGAGAAGAGGAAAAGTACGACCTCTCCCATCTCATTCTTGATGGGCATCATATCCAGGAGGCACCAAAAGGCTGAGCCTGTAGGTGTGGAGAGGTAAGAGGAGGAGGGTGAGCAGCCCACGGCATTTCCTTCTCTCTCATCCCTCTTTGTTCCTGGGCATAATCAAAGGACTTGGCCAAGGATTAGAGCTGGAAAGCCCAGAAATTTTGTCAGCCATCTCCTTCACCTTCCTGATGGGAAAACCATGGCTCAGAGAGGGTCAGGGATACACTCCATGTTACACGGTCAGCTTGTGGCAGTGTGGGGACCAGCAACCAGGTTTCCACGGTCCCAGTGGACTCTGCGTAAGGTCTGGGGTCTGGGCAGGATGACAGGGCAGGCCAGATCCCCTCACCATCCTTTCTGTAGAAGCAGATTTCAGCGCGGTGCTCCTGATGGCCCTCCAGAGCCTTGTGCAGCCTCTGCAGGGCTGGCTCACTGGTCTCTGGACCATAGAGGAAGCGGCAGCTGCAGGTTTTCTGCATGACCTCGGTGCGGCCGTAGCCTGTGAGCTCGCAGAAGCCGTCAGAACAGTAGACAATGGGAAAGCCCCGTGGGCCCTGTGCGTTAGCCAGCAGGAAGTTGCTGTCTGTGGGAAGAAGGGGTTAAGGTCAGGCCAAGGCCAGGAGGGAAGCTCAGTTTCCAGGTGAGCCATACCTCCCCCAAGCTGAGGTCAGAGATCCTAGAGACAGGAGCTTCCCAGGTTTCCGTGGGATTCCTGGATCCCCTTTGGGATGTCCTGAAATGAGAGTAAGAAGAGATAGAGCAAAAGGACAAGGACTTAAGGGTGGCCTGGGACTGGGACAGGGTAGTCTAGGAGATTGGAAAAGGAACTCCAAGAGGTCCTGACTTCTGCCTTAAAGCAGCACAGCATGGTGAGTGAGGGCATGGGCTCCAGCACCCTATCCCTGCCACTTGCTGACTGCGTAACTTTGAACAAGTTAATGAACTCCCCTGTGCCTCAGTTGCCTTATCTGAAAAGTGAGGGATTATATATCTTCCTCAAAACGTTTGGTATGAGTTACATGGGTCACCTGGGAAGAGCAAATCCTGGCACACAGTAAGTGTTACACTGAGAAGGTGAAATGATGCCCCACATTTGCCCAGTTTTCAAAGCACAACTCATAGATGCTATCCTGGATAAGGCAGAGATTCTGGGGTTATCACACCCATTTTATTGATAGGAAACCAAAAGGCAGAGGTTATCCAAACTCACAGAGTTTATTGTCCAGTCTCCTTTGTGGAGGGAGGAAGACAGTGATGAATAGCATCCTCATCCCCTGCCTTCCAGGAAAAGTCCTCTTTTAGCATCCCTTAGCTAAGTTCAGGGGGTCTGTCCCCGTTCTCAAAGTTTGACAGGCTTGAGCAATGAAGTTGTGGCTCCAGCAAACCCAGCAACAGAACCTGAGCTGGCTCCCCTCCAGTTCCACTGGGTGGGAGGCCTCAGGGGGGCTCGGTAGGCCATCTAGGGACAGTCTCAGCTGAAGAAAGGGATCTGAGAAGAAACCAGTCCTGGGGTGCTAGGAGGGGTGAATGTCTGGGGATGGAGCAGCTGATGGGGATACTGAAGGTGTCTGGGAGGTGCTGGGCCCTGGGCAAGCAGCCTCCTTCTTCCATCCCAGGTCCGTTGCCCTGGTGATAGGCACTATGGAAACAAGGGAGGTGTGTGTGGGGGCTGGGTGGGGAGGCGGGTAGGGCCCCGGCGTCTGTTTCCTCCTTCAGGTACCGCTCCCCACACCTTCCAGATCTCAACTTGGTTGTCCAAGCCGGGCAAGGGGAGACCGTTCAGTTCCAAAGTAGGAAAAGGGAATGGCGGGAGAAGAGGAGAGGAAGCGGGATGGTGGCTGTCCAAGGTGCTGAACCTGGAACTCAAGCTCGGTTGGGAGGGCAGGCAGTTCTCTCCGTTACACAGCCCACTCCCTGCCTTCCTGCCATACCTACCCCCAGACAGGGACGCGCTACAATCTGGGGGTGCGTGACCTTAATCCAAGCAGGGTCCTGCAAAAGTCTGACCTTTTCTATGTCTCTTTCTGTTTTATTTTGTTTTGTTTTGTTTTTTTTCTGGGGAAAGGAAATGCTGCAGTCGTCGGGGAGCAGACCCCAAAGCACCTGGCCACTTCGTCCCACCTCCGCGTCTTGGATACTCCCGTACACGCCCCCTGCAGAGCCCTGCTCGAGAGTGGGTGGCTCTCAAGGACTCCTCCGCTTTGCTGCACAAAGAACCTTTCCTGCCTCCTGTCACACACCCCCAACCTTGGCTGCCCGCACTTTTGGTCCTCTCCGCGTCTCCCCTCCCAGGGCGCTGCCAGTCCTGCTCCTTTACTGGGGCTCTGGGAGTTCCTAGCCCCTCCTAGCCCATTCTCCTCGCCTTGGGTCTCTCTCATCATATTCAGGAGTCCCACGCGAGCGCCAAAGGAGACTTGACCTCTAGCTCAAACCCTCAGCTCCGGCCTCCACCCCACTCACGCGTGCCGTCGAAGCGGGTGGCGATGGTGTCCAGGAAGGTGTTCTGCGGGGCCAGCAACCCCTTCATGACCGGCATGGCCTCGGGGCGCAGATTCCAGGCGCAGCGCTGGGGGTGTTCAGCGCGGCCGAGCCGAAGGGGGCGCGCTGGCGGCGGGGCCGGGGCACCCCATGCGCCCGCCTGCCTCTTCCCCTCCCTCTCGGCGCCGCAGCCGCCGCCGCCTCTCTGTTCCAAACCCAGTAGCTTTCCGCTTGTCTCGGCGCCGCCTCGGTCCCCCCACCTCCCCACGGGCTAGGTTCTTTCCCTAGGGCTCGCCCGGAGCCCGCCACGTGGCCCCAAACGGGGAGGGGCCGCCAGCGACACCCTCACTCCCCTCCGCTGCCCTCCTCCGGGTGGGGAGCGGCCCACGCGTGTCTCTCCCGCAGAGAATTTGGGACACGCCCACCCGAGGCCGAAGCGCCAAGGGATGGGGCGGGGCTTGAATGACAGACACGCCCACCTTCCAGGGTGGCCACGCCCCCACGCGTGTTTCCCTGGCGGCTCCTTGTGTCTCCTCCCCTCGGGTTCCCCCTCTAGCCGCCCACGCTGGGACTCGTGTCTGGTTCACAGCGCCGCCTGCTGGAGTTGGGATATCTCGCAGCAACCTCAGCTTCCTGCGCTCCAGTCTGAGACAGCAGAGTTTAAGAGGTTAGTTTTGCCGGTGGAGGATCGATGACAGGGCAGGAAACTCAAATGCTAGAATACTTAACCGTCACTTGTGCCTTAGTTTGCATAGGATACCTGGCTAACTCTGCCTCTCACCTCAACAGGATGGATGAAAAGAGCTCTGGAGTCCACTGGGTAGAAATCCCAGCTCTGCCACTTATTAATTGTGTGACTCAGCCTCCAGCACCATCGCTTTCTTTACCTGTCAAATGGAGCTAGTAATTTTTACCTTGTATGGTTGTGTGAATTTAATAGCATAATGCATATCGTTGGCACACAATGTGTTGGAGAGCAATTGTCTCCTTACTCGCCCCCTCTTCCTATCATTTTGATTTAACTCTCCTTCTCTCTGCAACCATTCAAGTGGAAGAGAGGTTGGAGGNTAGCTTTCCGCTTGTCTCGGCGCCGCCTCGGTCCCCCCACCTCCCCACGGGCTAGGTTCTTTCCCTAGGGCTCGCCCGGAGCCCGCCACGTGGCCCCAAACGGGGAGGGGCCGCCAGCGACACCCTCACTCCCCTCCGCTGCCCTCCTCCGGGTGGGGAGCGGCCCACGCGTGTCTCTCCCGCAGAGAATTTGGGACACGCCCACCCGAGGCCGAAGCGCCAAGGGATGGGGCGGGGCTTGAATGACAGACACGCCCACCTTCCAGGGTGGCCACGCCCCCACGCGTGTTTCCCTGGCGGCTCCTTGTGTCTCCTCCCCTCGGGTTCCCCCTCTAGCCGCCCACGCTGGGACTCGTGTCTGGTTCACAGCGCCGCCTGCTGGAGTTGGGATATCTCGCAGCAACCTCAGCTTCCTGCGCTCCAGTCTGAGACAGCAGAGTTTAAGAGGTTAGTTTTGCCGGTGGAGGATCGATGACAGGGCAGGAAACTCAAATGCTAGAATACTTAACCGTCACTTGTGCCTTAGTTTGCATAGGATACCTGGCTAACTCTGCCTCTCACCTCAACAGGATGGATGAAAAGAGCTCTGGAGTCCACTGGGTAGAAATCCCAGCTCTGCCACTTATTAATTGTGTGACTCAGCCTCCAGCACCATCGCTTTCTTTACCTGTCAAATGGAGCTAGTAATTTTTACCTTGTATGGTTGTGTGAATTTAATAGCATAATGCATATCGTTGGCACACAATGTGTTGGAGAGCAATTGTCTCCTTACTCGCCCCCTCTTCCTATCATTTTGATTTAACTCTCCTTCTCTCTGCAACCATTCAAGTGGAAGAGAGGTTGGAGGTAAATTTGGGGCTGAGAAAGATGGTTTCAAGGTGAGCAGTCAGTTTATAAATCCCCAACGTGCACCGGTGAACTTTGTTCTTCATCTTCCCCAAAACGAAACCAGTGCAGCAAGAAGGACCCAGGTGAGACCAGACACGGGACTTTTCACTATGGAAGCAGAAAATTACTGTGGCAACTGAGTGTGGTGGCTTAGGGTGGCTGCTTCCTGGGGAAAAAAAAACAAACAAACAGCTAAAGCCAATGACAGAGGGAAGATGGGGTGGGGAGAGGGCAGGCCAGTTCTCCTCACCCTCAGCCCAAGTCTGAGCTGGGCGTTATCTGGGACGTTATATGCTAAAAAAGTGCCACATCTTTCTGCACCTCTGCTTTTGAGTTTTAGTTTCTTAGGGCTGCTGTAACAAAGTACCACAAGCTGGATGACTTAAACAACAGAAATATGTTGTTTCCGTTCTGGAGGCTGAAAGTCCAAGACCAAAATGACTGCAGGGTTGGCTCCTTTTGAAGGCTGTGGATGAATATTTGTTGCATGCCTATTTTCTAGCTTCTGGTGGCTTATTGGCACTTTTTGGCCTGTAGATCCATCACTCATCTCTGCCTTCATGTTCACATGGATTCTCCTCATGTGCATTTGTGTCCAAATCCCCCCTTTTTATAAGGACACGTCATATTAGATTAGAGGCTCACCTTACTCCAGTATGATAGATTTTTTTCCCAGTATGACTGAATTTTAACTAATTTCATCCACAAAGACTCTATTTCCAAATAAGGTCATGTTCTGAAGTGCTGGGGGTTAGGACTTCAAATGTAAATGGGGAAAGGGGAGGGGTTGCACAGTTCAACTTGTCACAGATGTGTTCCGTTGAAATTGCTGGAAAAATCTTGCCTCATCCCTGCTTAAGAACTTCTCCTGACTCTCAGCTACCTACGGAATAAAGTGCAAAGCCTGATGATCTGTGAGGGCTTTCACAATCTGGGCCGCACAAGCCTAACCGCCTCCCCTTCAGTGCCTCACCGCTCCCCCAAACGCCCAATCCCACACTGTAGCCCTCTGGAAGATTCCTGTTGAACCTCATATTCCCTGCCTTTTCGGTGAGCGCGGCTCCCTCCTTCCCAGCCGCATCCCGCTTCTCTGCTTGCACTTTCCTCCGCGATTCTCAGGAAAGGCCTGGCGATTCAGAATGACTGGTGGAGCACCGAGGACCGTGTCTGCCCCCATTCTCCCCTCCTAGCACTCACATATGCGATTCTCTCCGCTCTCCAGGGCCTTGCAGTTTCTCGCCCTAAGAGCGCCCAACCTAGAGTGGTTCAAAGACTCCCAAACCGAACTCTAGGTTTTCCGGGTCTTTACGGTTCGAAAGACTCTCACGCCCCCTGGAGGGCGGGACGCGACCGCACAGGGACAGAGAGCAGCCACACTAACCGAGGGAGACTTTATTCCCCTTTTCCCTGCGAGCTGACACATTTTTTCTTCCCCCTGCAGGGGTGAGGGAGGGGCCAGGGTAGGGCCAGGACTGGACCCGAGCAAGAGCTCAGACCCCGGACCGTCCCCCAGGTGCCACGGACTAGGCGGCCTCGGACGCACACCGGCGGCCGAAGCAGGGGCGCAGCGCTGGCTCTGCGCCTGCGCGGCGGCCCATGGTCAGGATGCCGGCCGCGTGGTTGCCGCTGGCCTGCAGGAGGCGCTGCAGCCGGCCCTGGAGGCCCGGGGGCCCGGGCCGCCGCTTGCCCAGCGTGAGGATGCCGGCCGCGTGATTGCCCGCGCCGTGCAGCAGCTCGTAGAGGCGGCAGGAGCACGTCTTCTGACGGCAGCAGTCGGGCAGGGGCTGCGCGGCCGCCCCGGGTGACAGCAGCGCTGGCGGCAGCAACAGGAGCAGGAGCAGCAGCGTCACGGTGGCCCAGGAGACCTATGGAAGGCGGAGACCCGGCGCTGAGGGTCGCCCGCATGCCAGCCCCGACGTCCGGGTCCTGCCCAGCTGGCTCCGCGCCCCCTCGTGGCCGGCGCTTCTCGCTCGCTATCGCCTGGCTTTCCTGCCTCTGTTCAAAGCTGTCTGAAGGGCTCTGTCTGACACGACTGAGCGACTGAACTGACTGACCTTAAGATCCAACATAGCATCTCCTCCAGTAAGCTCTTTGAAACCCCCTGGGCAGAATGAATCTCTCTCTCCTCTGGGTGCCCTTAGTCCCTTGGACCCTCATTAGAGCGCTGACCACTCCATTTGAAACAGGCATGTCTGAATTTGCCCCAGAAGTTTATGGAGACTTTGCTCAGGGAAACAGAAGCCCCATTTATCCGCTCCTCCTCCCCACAGAGGGCAAACACGGGAAAATCAAGGACTGGCAGGATCCAGACTGTTGCCTGATCCCTTGCAGGGGAAATGATTCTGTGGGTTTGGACCCGTTTCCTACCCTTTCATGGGGCACAACGTCGTCACTTGTAAACTGGGTATTAAGTAATTCCTGCTGTGCAGGGCTGCTGGGAGGATGAGATAAGATGACAGGTGCAAATTGTACCTGATACATAGCAAAAGCTCGATAAACATGAACTCTTAGGAGAACAGGGCACAGTCCAGTGTTAGGTAAGGCAGATTCTCTGTCAAGGGTCCACCCTGCATCCTGCCTCAGAACCCATATAGGAAAAGACACTTTCAACCTTCCTTCTAGCTCCCCGAGCAAGCATTCTCACTGTCCCCGATCTCATTGCCCCTAAGAAACGCCTCTATCCCTGCGTCTTTACCTTTGTAGAGGAAGGATTCATGGTGTCTGGAGCTCAAAGTGGGGTAGCCGGGAAAGGTGTCATCTGCAGCGGTCCCAATAGCCAGGAACTTTGAGGCTGTCAACTGCAACCCACTAGCAGGAGCCTGGGGTTTATAGTGCTCAGAGGTGGTAGGCAGGAAGGGGGGAGAGATGGGTGCTTGTATCTACTCCGGGAACAGACAAAGGCAAATCTAAGATTAGCCTCCCGCAGGAGGGCCGTCTCCAGGCTGGGCCCCAGGAATGACCGCCAAGGCGATCAGAGTCTTGAGTTGGATCTCTGTGCCCCTGGTCCCCCGCTTTGTCTGTCTGCCTGCTCCCTGGAGATGGGGCGGTCTCCAGGCACTAATGAGGCCACCTTACTCCTAGGAATCTGGGAGCACAAAAGAGGTCTTGCCTGGGGGCTGGCGTGGGACAATGCATAGGGGGCGCTGCTAATTAAAGGCAGGAAAGGAAGCAGTCGTGAGACCCACCCTCCATAGGATGTGTGTGTCTGGGGGAGGGCAACCAGGCAACAGCTTCTCTCCCCTGCTTCTATCTCTGCCCCTGGGGCCTTTATGCTTCAGGGCCTTCTTCCTCTGTGGAAAAGGTGTTTTAGCTGACTTTCCCTCCCCTCTGGCTCTTCTTCTTCTGCCCCTTCCATCATCCTCCAAGATGGAGAACCTCGAAAAGCCACTCCTGGGTAGTGGAAGAACACCAGCCAAAACTGATGTTATCCTTCCACCTCGCCAGCTTTCTACCTGGTTGGACTGCCTCAACGGGATTGATTGAGTCCCATCCCACCACTGGCAGGAGGAGAGCCACCATGGGGAGAAGGACATGTGCCATCTCTAGGCTGAAGTTTCTCTTATCTAGGGCACTGTCTGCTGAGCACCGGTTCCGTGCCAGGCTCTGCTCTGAGCACAGGAGTGAGAGTGTGCATAAGATACTGCCTGGTTTTCTTAAAAAAAAAATTATTATTATTATTATTTATTTATTTACTGGCTGCACTGAGGCTACCCGGGTGGCACTGTGGCAAAGAATCTGTCTGCCAATGCAGGAGACATGGGTTGGATCCCTGGGGCGGGAACATTCCCTGGAAAAGGAAGTGGCAACAACCCACTCCAGTATTCTTGCCTGGAAAATTCCATGGCCAGAGGAGCCTGGCGGACTACAGTCCGTGGGGTTGCAAAGAGTCAGACACGACTGACAAAGTGGCTACACGCAGTGCAGCTTAGGCTGCACTGGGTCTTCATTGCTGCGCACGGGCTGTCTGTAGTTGGGTGCTAGGCGGTGGGCTACTCTTTGTCTCTTGGTTGTTGTCCTTGGGCTTCTCGTTTCGTTGACTTCTCTTGTTGCAGAGCACGGGCTCTAGGCATGTGGGTTTCAGTAGCTGCAACTTGCAGGCTCAGTAGTTGTGGTTCACGGGCCCAGTTGCTTTCCTGCATGTGAAATCATCCTGCGCCAGGGATCGAACCTGTGTCCCCTGCATTGGCAGACAGATTCTTAATCACTGGACCACCAGGGAAGCCCTGGCCCAGTTTTGCTGGGAGGTGACCCAGCAAAAGTATAGCTCAATGGAGAGAGGACTCTGCAAAAGCCTTCCATGAAAAGTCGGTTTCCATCAAGTAAGCTTGGGAGAGAAGGCTTTACCTAGAAGGGAAAGCCTGAGCAGAGACCTAGCGGTGATCGTGCTATACTCATGCAGGAAGCAGAGTGTGGTCCACTGATCACAACTTCTCTTAGAAGAGAGAGGTGGCTGGACAGGTAAGTGAGGTCAGAGTGGGTCAAAGGGTCTTATCAGCTAAGCTGATTAGTCTTGATGGCACAGGTGCTGGGGGCACTATGGGAGGATTTTAGCAGTAAGGAGTCATGGGCTGAGGTGGGGGCCAGGCAGATGGGGGCAGGGGCCTGGATTTGGGGTGTGGAATCCAGAAGTGGAAAATTCTTAAAGAGATGAGAATACCAGACCATCTTACCTGCCTCCTGAGAAATGTGTATGCAGGTTAAGAAGCAACAGTTAGAACTGGACATGAACGACAGACTGGTTCCAAATTAGGAAACGAGTACATCAAGGCTGTATATGGTCACTCTGCTTATTTAATTTCTAAGCAGAGTACATCATGAAAAATGCCAGGCTAGATGAAGCACAAGCTGGAATCAAGATTGCTGGGAGAAATATTAATAATCCCAGATATGCAGATGATACCACCCTTATGGCAGAAAGCAAAGAGGAACTAACGAGCCTCTTGAAAATGAAAGAGGAGAGTGAAAGAGCTGCCTTAAACTCAACATTCAAAAAACTAAGATCATGGCATCCAGTCCCATAACTTCATGGCAAATAGATGGGGGAGTAATGGAAACAGTGACAGACTTTATTTTCTTGAGCTCCAAAATCACTACAGATGGTGACTGCAGCCATGAAATTAAAAGATGCTTGCTCCTTGGAAGAAAAGCTATGACAAACTTAGACAGCATATTAAAAAGCAGAGACATTACTTTGCCAACAAATGTCCGTCTAGTCAAAGCTATGGTTTTTCCAGTAGCCATGTATGGATGTGAGAGTTGGACCATAAAGAAAGCTGAGCCGAAGAACTGATGCTTTTGAACTGTGGTGTTGGAGAAGACTTTTGAGAGTCCCTNATGTCCGTCTAGTCAAAGCTATGGTTTTTCCAGTAGTCATGTATGGATGTGAGAGTTGGACCATAAAGAAAGCTGAGCCGAAGAACTGATGCTTTTGAACTGTGGTGTTGGAGAAGACTTTTGAGAGTCCCTTGGACTGCAAGGAAATCCAACCAGTCCCTCCTAAAGGAAATCAGTCCTGAATATTCACTGGAAGGACTGATGCTGAAGCTGAAACTCCAATACTTTGGCCACCTGATGGGAAGAACTGACTCACTGGAAAATACCCTGATGCTGGAAAAGATTGAAGACAGGAGGAGAAGGGGACGACAGAGCCTGGTACGCTGCAGTCCATGGGGTTGCAAAGAGTTGGACACAATTGAGCGACCAAACTGAACTGAACTGATTCAGAAGTAGTAATTCAGAGTCAGAATCTGAGGCTTGGACTTGCCTGGTGGTCCAGTGACTAAACTGTGCTCCCAATGCAGGGGGCCCCGGGTTCAGTCCCTGCTCAGGGGACTAGACCCCACATGTTGTAACTAAGACCCGGCCCAGACAAATAAATAAATAAATATTAAACGAACGAACGAACAAAGAATCTGAGGCTTGGCAGCTGATTGGAATTAGGTGCCATGTTATTTAGGAGATGCTGCGAGGTTTGGACAAGACTCATGAGCCTGCTGCAACTGAAGGCCAGCCCGTTTCCCCTGTGGTAAGATGGACAGTCAACCCAGATGGTCTCTGAGGCTGCTTCCTGCTGTGATTCTTTATGATCTGCAGCATAGGTCCTGCCCATGGAGGTGATTTGTGGGTTTTGGGCCAGGAAGGGAGACTTGTGCTAAGCCTGGGCAAGGGGAGTTGGGGAGCAGCCCCTCCGCACTTAGGGAAGGCTTGGGATGGGGAGTGGTCGGGGGGCGCTCAGTGTCTCCTAGGTGGACCTAGGCTGTGGTAGGGGTCCCCCAGTTCTCCAAGGGCACACACTCAGGGCCCACCCCAGCTTGGAGCAGAAGTGACAGGGAAAGCCCTGGTGTCCAGAACTGAAGCGGAGAGGGCAATCCAGGCTGCAGCAGGAGCAGAGTGAATGGGGTCCCTGGTTTCCCCAAAAGCAGACCCCGAGCCAAGATTCTGGGTGTAAGAAGTTTATTTGGCAGGTGACCCTAGAAAGCACGTGGGAGGAAGGACAGGAGAGACAGGAAGAAAACCAGTAAGAACCCTGTTAACGAGAGGGTTACCACTGCGGGCTACTGGTGAGGACCCTCGGAGGGAGATGGTACAGAATACACTTCAGAGCTGCTCTATGGAGGGACGACACAGCTGGGGTCTGTGGTCACCAGCCCCTGCTCCGTGCCAACTGAGGGTCACTCCTGGGAGCCTGAACTTCCCACACTTCCAGCCTGCCTGGTGCACAGGCTGAGAAACATGCATTGCCAGCATGGATTGGAACTCCCGTGTTCTCTAGGGTGGGCTGGGGGCTCCAGGCGGGGCGCTGCTGGTGTCTGCTCTGTCCTTGAAGTCAACTCCTCAGAACTGATGGACCAGGTCGGGCCTCCCTAAGGGCAGCAGCTCTCATGGGCAGCTGTCAGCTGACACATGAAGACCCTGGCCAAGGGCTCCACATCCAGAGGGGCCCCAACGGAAAGAGCGAGGCAGCCCATGGGGGTGAACAGGCCCAGGGGCAGGCCTCAGCTCAGGACACCACCCTCCTCTGCAGGCACTGGGCCAGGGATCTGTGCCTGAGGACCCGGGGCATCTCAGGAGGGAAAGAGGCCGAGGGGCAGGCGGCGAGGGCTGCCCGCAGTTCCCTGAAGGCCGCCTGCCCCACCAGGTGGACTTGGGCGGGGCCCATGCTGCCCCGGAACCGCAGGTGCTTGTAGCGAGTCGAGGTTTCCTGAAGGCAGTGGTCAAGCTGGGAACAGAACGGCTGAAGTGAGGCTGATGTGGGGCTGGGCAGCATGTGGGTGAGGCGTGCACAGCTGTGCCCAGGGTATGCGTGGCTAGAAGTTTCGTATGTACGTGTGTGTTTGTGGGGCTCAACCCTCCCTTCCCAGAGCTCCAGGGAGGCTCTCCTCCCCTCCCCACTTCCCCACGGCACACGGGGCAGTGTGTAGAGTGAAGGGGACGCTCGGTTGCATCCTGTCCCTGTCTCCGGTTTACCTTGTCTCGATTTTCCTCTGACAAGTTCCTCAGCCCCTTCAGTGCCACAAATACCTCATAGTGGGGAGCGGAGCCCTCAGAGGAATCTGCGGACAAACCGCCTATTACGGACACATGTTTTGTGAATGGGGCATCTTCGAAAGCCCAAGCCCACGGCCCCTACTCCAAGGTTCACAGAGGAGAGGATTTTCTTGGCCAGGAGTGGGGTCAATGGAGAGGAAACAGGTAGAGACTGCAGCAGGACTGAGCAGGGTTAGATATGCGGAAGGACTTTTGCTAGGAGCAGCAGAAAAGGCTGGGTCTTTCCTCCTTCCTAGAGGTCTCCCAGCGGGGTGGGTATGGGTGAGGGATGGTCAGCCAGTGGAAAAGCTTACCCAGAATCCTGCTCTCCACCCAGCCATGGTCCAACAGCTTGGCCCCCGGCCACTGCCCCACGGCCCGGCTCAGGGCCTCAGAGAACACGTCCTCACCAGTGTCTTCGCCTCGAACACTCAGGGTCTGGCCCAGCCTGGGGAGAAGGAAGCAGGAGGCAGAGGAACCCAGGGCAGGAGCACGGTCCCTCAGTGACCCGGGGGGTGACTTACCTGCAGATGAATTTGACGACCGGACACTGATTGTAGACACCCGCTACCTGTACCACATCACCGAGCCGGCACCTGATGGGGAGGGCGTGGGGATGAGGTCAGGCCCAAGGGCCCATTAACTTCAACAGCATGCGCATGGCCTTTAACCGGTTCACCAGAGTGGGGAGACGTGGGCAGACAGATGCTCACCTGGTGAGGCTGGTGTGGTTGGTCAGCACCAGCTCGTACTCCTTGCCCTTCTGGGCCTCAGCCAGCAGGACAGTGGGAGTAGCCTCTTCCCGAGTTCCTTCCTTGAGTGGGAGCAGCTCAATAAAGGGGGCTCCAGGGGGCAGAAGGTACAGGCCATGGGGCTGCTCTGGCCACAGACTCAGGCCCAACACCCCTGTGGGGAGCAAGCAGCCTCTTCATATGCTAGGCAATCGCCCAGGCCCCAACCCTCTGCGCATCTGAGCCCCCTGCTGCCCCTCCACTCCATCCTTCCCGGCTCCCCCAGGCTCAGCCCTCTGCTTCTAAGGCCCTAACTGGGAAGGTGATGGACCTGGAGAAAATGCTGGTGTGGTATAAATCTGTGTAAGTCTCTTAACCTGAGCCTCAGTTTTTTCGTCTGTAAAATGGAGCTGGTGTTGGGGAGGAATCAATGAGATGACTATATAGGGCTTGCTGCAGTTCATGGGGTCGCAAAAAGTTGAACACAATTTAGCAACTCAACAACAACTTGGCAGCTAACTATGTGCCCCTCACCACCCTTGAGTCTTGCTGACCTCCAGAAGCAGCGTAAGCGGGTGAGAAGAAGGTGAGCCCTTGGCACCACAAGGCCCCCAGGGCGGCCACAGCCTCAGCCTGGCCTCCTGCATCCAGAGTCACCACCACCTGCAGTTTTGGCCAGAGCCGAAGGGCCAGTCCGCGGGTTCCCTGCTCCAGGGCCTCCCGCAGCGCGGCTGCCCGTCTGGGGAGAGGTGCTCCTGGGTTCCCAGCAGCGATGGCCTCAGCCAGCTCTTCCCCATGCGCCTCCAGGTCCAAGAAGACATCTAGGAGCTCTGCTGCCGTCCCAGCTTCCAGAGCCCGCAGCCCTGGGGACCTCAGAGCCTCCAGTAGCAGGACCCTTGGGTCCTTGGCTCCAGTGGGGCTCACCGGGCCCAGGACATGCCAAGGCCAAGGGAGGGGGTAGGGCCAAGGGGAGGAAGCAGTTACACGAGCCGTGCCTCCTGGAGCCAGCACTTCTGGGTAGGCCTTGTTTAGGGCTGCCAGACCCAGCAAGGTGGCCTGGAGGGAGACAAGAGACAGTGTCGGCCCTGGGCCTGAGCCAGACTCTGAGCCCCCAGATTTTTTTTTTTTTTTTTTGGTCACCAGGGATCGAACCCGCACCCTCTGCACTGAAAGCGGGGAGTCTTAACCCCTGGACCATCATGGAAATCCCCCAGTTTTGTCTTGAGGTTTTTGTTGCTGTTGTTGCTGTTTGCTTTTTTCCCATCCTGATGGGAGGCTTTTGGCTCCACTTAGGGACCTCTGATGGGGTTGGGTTCCAGCCTTCCCCGTTTACCTGCAGAGAGGCCTCGCCATGGTACCGGTTTGAGGTGGGGGGCAAGGGCTGCCCGCCACTTTCTTCCTCCTGGGCCTGGCTGGCCTTGGTCAGAGGGAGATGATTCCGGAAGGTGCTTATATCTGTAGCCCCAAAGACATCATAAAATCCCCATGAAGCCACAGAGTTTCCCAAGGGTTCAAACCAGACTGGTGAGATCTTCGGTGAAGGAATCCAAAACAGGCCTGAGGGGAGAGAGGCTATCAGGGGCCAGGATGGCAAAACTCATCTTGAACAATCCGGCCTCGGGAGGTTCTCTGGGTCAGACCTCTCTCTGTGCTGGCGGTAGAAGGGGAAAGGGTGGTCTTTGGGTTCTGGAATCTGACTCTCCTGTGGGGTTTCCTTCTCTTTGGGCCACTTCCCCAGACCCTGGGAAACACACCTGTGCTCCCTCTGAGGGGACAGCGGGGACCCTGGGCTCTGCGCAGACACCGCCTCAGGGCCTGCTGCTGGCTCTGGCCCGCGTGCAACGTGCTCTGCGCTAGTCTCTTCTGCTGCCAGGCGGCTGCCCAGCGCAGGGCCCCCCACGCCACACGGTGCTGGAGGCGGACAAGCCAGGACTGCCTGGCATCCTGGGACCGCGGCCGCCACAGGAGCACGGCCAGCGGCAGCAGCAGCAACAGGGTCAGCAGCAGCAGCAGCATCTCCAAGCAGCTCCTGGAAGGAGGAAGGCCTCCAAGTACTGGTACTGCAGGGAGGAGGGGAAACACATTTCCTCCCTTCACTCTGCCAACCACAGGAAAATCAAGTTCAAAGGGAAGTTGGGGAAGAAGCTTGGACCCGTCAGGCGCGTGATGTGGAGGAGACAACGGCCAGGCTTTGGGGTCACACTGACCTGAGTTCGGATCCCGGCTCTACCCTTGGTTAGCTGTCTGGCCCTGGGGCACTCAGTCAGCTGCTTTGAGCCCAGTACCCTTGCCCCACCTGTAAAATGGAAATAATGATACCCCTGAGAAGGAGCATGGAGGGCACAGCAGAGCACCTGGCTCAGAGCAGTTCCTTAACTGATGACAGGTCTGGTCTACGCCCAAGGGGCTCTGCTCTGTCCAGGATCCACCCCGTCCCAGCATCGTGTCCCTTCCCCGCCAACCCCCAGCCCCCTACAAGCCCTGAGCCCCTAGCAGTGGTTCCACGTCCCCCAGGCACCTGTCACAGCCCACTTGTGCCTCTGCCCGGCACCCAAGGGCCCCTCAAGGCTCCGGAACAGCCTCAGTACACAGCTACCCAGAAAGATGGAGCCCAGGCTTTAAGGGGAAGTCCTGCCGCTGGGCCTGAGGGTGGAGCTGGAGGCGGCGTTCAGGGGGAGCTCTTAAAGGGACAGGTTGCCTAAGGGCCGCGGTGCTGGGAGGTGGCCCAAGCCTGCTAGTGGAGGGAAGTTACAGCCAGAGTAGAATAGTCCATAGGGTTGCAAAGAGTCGGACACAACTGAAGTGACTTAGCATGCAGAGTGGTCGGTGAAGGAAGAGAAACCTGAGTGCAGAAAGAGTGTCTCAGATCAGCTTGAACGGGGAGTGGGCACATCCCATCCTGGAGCAGGGCACTGTCAAAAAGCAACATTTTTCCAGTCTAGAATTGCCCTCCACAAAGGTAGTAGAGAAAGAAAATCCTTTTGTTATTCAGTAAACATTAAAGCAGCGTGTGACGCATCACAGGCGAACTACCAGGACTGCAAAGAGAGAAAAGAATCTCATTCTCACCCCTCCCCTTATTTTTGTAGTTATAATTTGTTAACTTGTCATCCGGATTTTGTATGGGCTTACTTTCTGTTTTCATTTTATTACCTTTTTATTTTTAGCTTTAAAAATATTTAATTGGAGTATAATTACTTTACAATGTTATGTTAGTTTCTACTGTACAACAAAGTGAATCAGCTATATGGATACATATACCCCCTCCCTGCTGAGCCTCCCTCCCTTCCCCCCATCTCACCCCTCACCGACTCTTCACTGAGTACCCAGGTGAGCTCCCTGTGCTATACAGCAGCCTCCCACTAGCTATCTGTTTAACACATGGTAGGGTATATATGTTGGGCTTCGCAGATGGCGCTAGTGGTAAAGAACCTGCTTGATGATGCAGGAGACATAAGAGACACGGGTTCAATCCCTGCGTCAGGAAGAACTCCTGGAGGAGGTCATGGCAACCCACTCCAGTATGCTTGCCAGGAGAATCCCATGAACAGAGGAGGCTGGCGGGCTACAGTCCACGGGCTCACAAAGAGTCGGACATGACTGACGTCACTTAGCACGCACACACACATTGTACATGAATGTTAGTGCTCCTTTCCCAGGTCATCCTACTCTCTCCTCCCTGTGTCTGCATGACCGTTTTCTATGTCTGTGTTCTGCCAATAGATTCATCAGTATCACTCCCTTTTAAAGCTAGAGCCCAACAGACACAACCTGTTAACACATGTTCTCGATAAATAACTTTACCTGGTAACTGGGGTCCCCACCTGTGTTAGTATATTGGCTTTATCCCAGGAAACACAAACTTCTCCCATCTTTATGGCAAGAGGTAGTTTTGCAGCTTGGAGTAAGGTGCTCTCCAGAGCTCGGATGTCCCTGCTGACACTGAAAGACTTGAGAAGCTGTGCTCGGGACGGCGATCTTCTATCCCATGTGAAGCCCTCTCTCCCGCTGTGTTCTCCACCCAGGCTCTCAGACACTCTCCCTTCGCCCTCAACTGTCTCACCATATTGCAGTCTCTTCTCAAAACTGAGCTTTTAAGAATTTTTATTTACTTATTTCTTTTTGGCCATACTGCTTTCAGGATCTTAGTTCCCTGATCAGGGATTGAACTAGGGTCCTTAGCAGTGTAAGAACTGAGTCCTAACCACCGGACCACCAGGGAATTCCCATCACAGCTTAACACTTAAAGTGTGCAATTCAGTGGTTTCTAGTGTATTCATAGATATGAATGCCAACAGTCAATTTTATAACATTTTCATCACCATGGAAGTAACCCTAGGTCCTTTAACTATTAATCCCCAGTCCCTTCCCACCTTCCACCCCCCAGCCCTAAGCAACCACAAATCTACTTCCTCTGTATATAGATTTAACTATTCTGGATATTTCATGTAAGTGGAATCATATAATATGTGATTGTTTGAGTCTGGCTTCTTTCATTTAACAGGTTTGCAAGGTTCTTCCATGTAGTTCATCCTTTTTACCACCAAATGATGTTTCATCATATGGATGAAACTCACTTGATTATCCATTCATCAGTGGATAAACCTGGGTTATTTCTGCTCTTTGACTATTGTGTATATTGCTAGTGTACAAGTTTTTCTGTGGATATATATCTTCATTTTTCTTGCATAAAAATGGAATGCAAGGCGTTCACTGTGTTCCAGTGAGTGGAATGGCTGGGTTATAAGGTAACTGGAACTGCTAAACTGGTTTCCAAGGTGGCTTCACCGTTTTACATTCCCACCACCGGTATATGAGGGATTTAGTTTCTCTACATCCTTGTTAACACTTGTTATTATTCTGACCTTTTGATTATAGCTATCCTGCCCTCCTCATTCATCCATCTGAGTGAGATTTTGCATTTTCCTAATGACTAATGATGTCACACCTTTTAATGTGTTTATTGGCCATCTGTGTACTTTCTTAGGGAAATGTCTTATCAGATTCTTTACCCATTTTTAACTGAACCACTTGTCTTTTTATTATTAAGTTGTAAGAGTTCTTTATATATTTTATATACAAGTCCATATAGTAGATATATATGANCCATCTGTGTACTTTCTTAGGGAAATGTCTTATCAGATTCTTTACCCATTTTTAACTGAACCACTTGTCTTTTTATTATTAAGTTGTAAGAGTTCTTTATATATTTTATATACAAGTCCATATAGTAGATATATATGATCTGCAAATATGATTTTTCTCCTATCTTATGGAGTATTTTTCCTTTTTATTTTGACTTGGAGTAAAAAAATCTTTTTAAAATTTTTTAAAATTTCATTTTTAAAAACTTGTTTTTTAACTGGAGTATGATTGCTGTACAATGTTGTGTTAGTTTCTGCTGTACAACATGAATCACCTATAAATATATGTATATCCCTCTTGAGCCTCCCTGCCACCCCAGATCCCACACCTCCTTTTATTTTCTTGATCGTGTCCTTGAAGCACACATTTTTTAGCTTTATTTATTTATTTACCTGCTGGGTCTGCATGGCTGCGCGCAGGCCACTCTCCAGCTGCGGAGTACGGGCTTCTCATCACGGCGGCTTCTCTTTTTGTGGGCACAGGCTGGCGGGCACACGGGCTTCAGTAGTTGTGGTGCAGGGCCTTCTTGCCCTGTGGCATGTGGAGTCTTCCCAGACCAGGGCTTGAACCCGGTCCTCTGCACTAGCAGGTGGATTCTTAACCACTGGACCACCGGGAAAGTCCAAAATATTTGATTCAATGAAGTTTAACAACCTATTTTTTCCTTTTGTCGCTTATGCTTTTGGAGTCATATCTAAGAATATATTGTCAAATTTGAGGTTATGCAGATTTACCCTTATATTTCCTTGGCTTTTACATTTAAGTCTTTGATCCATTTTTCTTTTTATTATAGTAAAATATACATGAGTTACCGTTTTAACTGTATTTAGTTATCCACTTCAGGGTCATTAAGTACATTCCCATTGTTGTGAAACCATCACCATCATCTCTCTCCAAAACCTTTCATCTTCTTAAACTAAAACTCTGTGCTCATCAAACAGTAACTCCCCATGGCTCCTTCCCACAGCCTTTGAAAACTATCACCCTATTTGCTGTCTTTATGAATTTGACTACTCTAGGTGCCTAATATAAGAGGAATTATACAATATTTGTCCTTTTGTGTCTGTCTTATTTCACTTAGCATAATGTCTGTTTTTGTCCATGTGGTAGCGTGTGTCAGAATTTAAGGAAGGAAATATACTATATATATATATATATCTAAACCATATTTTGTTTATCCACTCATTCATTGATGGACATTCACTGTTTGGCTATTATGAATAATGCTACTATAAACACAGGTGTACAAAGATCTGAATCCCCCCTTTGAATTCTTTTTTTTTATTTATTTTTTTACTTTATTTTACTTTACAATACTCTGTTGGCTTTGCCATACATCGACATGAATCCACCACAGGTGTACTTCTTCTTAGAATATTCCCAGAAGGTGAAGTGCTAAATCATATGGTAATTCACACATTTACCTTTTTGAGGGACCACCATACTATTTTCACAGCAGCTGCACTATTTCACAAGCCTACTGCAGTGTATAAGGATTCCAGCTTTTCCACATCCCCTCAACAGTTGCTGTTTTCTGAGTTTTTGGTTTTTGTAGTAGCCAAGCCGATGGGTATCTCTTTGTGGGTCTGAGTTGCATTTCCCTAACAACTGAGCATCTTTTTGTGTGCTCGTTGTCTACCTGTATATCTTCTTTGGGAAAATGTCTATTCACGTCATGTTCCCATTTAAAAGTTTTTGTTGTTTTGTTTATTTTGGCTATTAATCCCCTATCAGACATATGGTTTGCAAACATTTTCTTCCATTCTGTACGTCGCCTTTTCATTCTGTTCACAGTGTCTTTCTTCTTCTTTTTTCTTTTTTTAAAAGTACTTATTTTTTTGGCTGACTGGGTCTTAGTTGTAGCATGTGAGATCTTTAGTTGCAGCATGCGAACTTTTATTTGCAGCCTGCGGGATCTAGTTTCCTGAGCAGGGATTGAACTCAGGCCTCCTGTATTGGAAGCTTGGACTCTTAGCCACTGGACCACCAGGGAAGTCCCAACAGTGTCTTTTGATGCACAATTAAAACACTGTTTTTGGCTGTGTCACAGTGCCAAAATGCTTAGTTGCAGCACTGTGGGACCTTAGTTCCCCGACCAGGGATTGAACCTGGGCTTGGTTCAATGAAAGCTCGGAGTCCTAACCACTGGGCAGCCAGGGAATTCCCCAAAGCTTTTACTTTTGATGAAGTCCAATTTACCTTCTGCTGCCTATGCTTTTAGTATCATGGCCAAAAAAATCATTGCCAAATCCCACGTCATGAAGCTCTGTTTTCTTCTTTGAATTTTACAGTTTTACCTCTTACATTTAGATCTTTGATCCACTTTGAATTGATTTTTATATACGATGTAAGGTAAGGTTCCAAATTCATTCTTTCACATGTGGCTATCCAGTTGTCCCAGCATTCTTTGTTGAAAAGACTATTCTTTTCCCACTGAACGGTCTTGGCACCCTTGTCAAAAATTTGTTGACCACAGACACATAGGTTTCTTTCTAGACTCTGAATTCTATTCCACTTATCTATAGGTCTATCCTCCTGCCAGCACTACACTTCATTGATTACTATTTCTTTGTAGTAAGTTTTGAAATGGCTAAGTGTGACTACTTCAACTTAATTCTTTTTCAATTGGTTTTGTAGGAGTGTATGATCTGGTTTTCAGATATTTGTGAATTTTCCAGGGCTTCTGATGAAGCTGCTCAACACCATTAGTCTTCAGGGAAATGCAAAGTAGAATTGACTCAAGTCATGTCACATTCCACTAGGATGGCGATCATCAAAAAGGTCAGAAAATAGCAAGTGTTGGCAAGGATGTAGAGGAATTAGAACCCTCATGTAAAATAGTGCAGCCACCTTGGAAACCAGTTTAGCAATTCCTTGTTTCTGGTCCAGGTAAACAAGTTTCCTTGTTTAGTGAATGGCTGGATTATTTTAGTGAGTCTGTCTGCTCCCCACTGCCCACCCCGCTACACTGTGTGGAGCCTCTGATGTTGCTCCTTAGGTGGGTGCAAACCTGAGTTAAGCCCACAGTCACCCTAGCATGACAGTGACTTGCAAGGATCTCTCTGTGTCTCTTTCCCTGACCGCACCCAGCTGTTAAAGCTGCACTAGTTGTTGGCTGATCTGCCAACAATGCGCTGGGGAATAAATGACTCCACAAATTGATCCAATCAAATGCAGGCTTCTTTGAAGGGATAGTTTCAAAGGTCAGTATTTGAGATTTGTTCTAACCCCAAGAGAGAAAGTTCCTTCCTGCTTTATCTTTCCCCATTTCTAGCAAACTAGCCAGTTCAGTTTAGCCTCTGTCTCCAATGTAGCTGTGGGTCTCCTGCCAATAGCCTTTCCCCACAACCTCCAGTTTTTGAGAGCACAGTTAAGCTTGAGCTTGCAAATGGAGTCAGTTCCCTGTTTCAAACCTGACTCTCCTCTCTGGAGCAAAATCTTCTGAGTGATGGGCCCACTTCAAAAGCTGAGTGCTCAAACTTCCCTGGTGGTCCAGCGGTTGACTCTACAAGCTTCCAACACAGCGGGTGCAGGTTTGATCTGTGGTTGGGGAACGAAGATCCCACACACAAGGTGCAGCCAAAAAAGGGGGGAAAAAAAAGCTGAGGGGTGGGGGTAATGGTAGCCTCAGTCCTTCCCGGCCTGCCGCTCCCATGGTGGAATCACTACCTTATGGACCTAGGCACATGTGATCAGGGCTCCAGGACTCTCAGCAGCACTGGCCCAAGGTAAAGTGTCCTTCCTACCAGAAGGGGCCAAGCAGAAGGGAGTACCTTACCTTTCAGCAGCATCACCCAGAACTTAGCATCAGCTACAGGGGTCTGGGGGCAGGATGAGAGATGCTGGCACCCAGATGATAACCCTCTGAGACTGGGAGCTATGGGGAGAGGAAGCTGTGTTCTTGGCTGCACTGGTCTGGAGTTTCTGTCCTTCTAGGTCTTGGTTCAAATACCACGCTCACTCTTCTTATTGCATTTTGAATTTTCTTGAGTAAACATTTCTTCATTTGCTGTATACCCTTAGGAGACTTCAAACGGGTGGGTTTAAGAAAACACTTGGGGCCCAGCTTCACTGTGGGGGCGGGTGTGCAGAGCTGTTCGCCCTGTCACACCAGGAGTGGAACTCCTGTCACGCTTCAGCGCTCGGCAACTCAGCTTGGCTCCCTGTCTTTACAGACTGTTCTCACCAAGGTCATCAACAGCCCCGTTAGTGCCAACCCAGACAGTATTCCCAGTTACCATGCTTGACGCTGTCACCCTTCCCTGGGCTTTGTTGGCTGTAGCCTTTCAGATTTTCCCTACCTCTTCCATCATTTTTTTTTTTTTTAAGCTTATCGGTGATACTTTTTTTTGAAGATTTACTTGTTTTGGCTGTGCTGGGTCTTTGTTGCTGCACGTTGGCTTTCTCTAGTTGTGGTGAGCGGGGGCTACTCTTGGCCGCGGTGCACAGGCTTCTCACTGCTGCAGCTTCTCTTGTTGCGGGGCACGGGCTCTAGGAGCCTGGGCTTCAGTCGTTGCAGTGTGGGGTGTACAAGCTTACTTGCTCTGCAGCATGTGGGATCTTCCTGAACCAGGGGTCAAACCAGTGTCCCCTGCATTGCAAGGTGGACTGTTAACTACTGAACCACCAGCAAAGCCCCAGTGACACTTAAAAAAAAACATTTTTCTGGCCGTGCCGGGTCTTAGCCACAGCACACAGGATTTCTGACCTCACTGTGGCACGAGGGATCTTTAGTTGTGGAATGTGAACTCCTAGTTGTAGCGTGTGGGATCTAGTTCCCTGACCAGGTATTGAACTTGGGGCCCCCTGCATTGGGAGCTCAGAGTCTTAGCCCAGGGTCACCAGGGAAGTCCCCCGAGCACGCTGATTTTAAAGGATGAGCTTTCTAACAGGAATAGGAGATAAAGACTATCATTCCAATTTTCAAAACCTCATGTGAACAAAAACGTAAGAAATGCCCCCGTCAGCCATCAAAGCTGGTGACACACACATGCTCTGAGGCAGCCAGCGCCCAATTAGTTCCTTTTTTCAGAGTCACACTGATGATTTCAAATATTTCCCCATCAAAACCACCCTATCTCAGCACCTGGCAGAACGAAATAAAAAAAGCACTCCATATTGTCCACTGAGAGGAAGTATTTATTTGTAACATAAAATACACAATTTTGTGACTATCCCAAATTGTACACAATAATTTTTTTGGGCAGCTATATACTAATCTGCGTCAAGACTAAAATATGTATCTGAAATAATTTCACAAAGTTTTATAAAGAAAAATTATAAAAAAGTATGCTGCTATTTTAAGTTATATTCACTTTTAGTCTCCCCCCTCACCCGCCACAAAGCCCTGCACACACCGTACATTGAAACGTTTTGATGACTTGTGTGTGTGTGTGTCTGGGAGCGAGCGAGGGGCCGAGGCAGTCGAGGCTTGCCGTCGCCTCTCCTTGTGGTCTGCAGAACAGGGAGGAGGGAGAAGCTATATGCAGACAGCGAGCGTGCCTTTCAGTCACGATCTCTCCTATCAGGAGACACGGTCTCAGGAAAACTGAGGACAGCTCAGCCGTGGGACACGTGCAGGAACCCCCAGGCTCCGGGCAGCCACTCTCCTGGGTACCCGTTCTCCCAACCTGGTAAAACTCTGCAGTGAGAGCTCTGCCCTGGGCCTGCCTGGGGCCGGGCCAGCCGCTCACCTGCAAGTGTGTCACTCCCTGCCCCCGGAATTGCTGGGACCACCAGGGTTGGCTCTTAAGGTGCCTGGGTGACGGGGGCAACCAGGCTTCCTTTCCACCTTTCTCCAACACGCCCATTCTCNAAACAATAGAAATTTATTTTTTCACAGTTCTGGAGGCTGGAAGTCCAAGATCATTGCATTGGCAGGTTTGATTTCTTTTGGGGCCTCTCTCCTTGGTTCACAGATTTCCATCTTCTTGCTCTGTCCTCTCAGGGTTTCTCTTCTGTGCATACACATCCCTGTTGTCTTTATGGCCCATCTCTCACATCCATACATGACCACTGGAAAAACTATAGCTTTGACTAGACGGACCTTTATTGGCAAAGTAATGTCTCTTCTTTTTAATATGCTAAGTTTGTCATTGGAAAAGGAAATGGCAAACCACTCCAGTATTCTTGCCTAGAGAATCCTGTGGACAGAGGAGCCTGGTAACTGCTGTCCATAGGGTCGCACAGAGGTGGACATGACTGAAGTGACTTAGCAGCAAGTTTGTCCTTTCTTCCAAGGAGCAAGCTTTTCTTCTCAACATTGTTTTGGCCAAATGAGGTCTTTGTGGTTCCATAACTTTAGGATTGTTTGTTCTAGTTCTGTGAAATGTCATTGGAGGTTTTTGGGTTTTTTTTTTTTTCCACTTTACAAATATATTATATTTTATTCTTTTTTAAAGTTTTACTTTAGGTTGAATTTAGTTGATTAACAATGCTGTGTTGCTTTCACTACAGCAAAATGATTCAATTATATGTATATATGTATTTATTCTTTTTCAAATTCTTTAACCATTTTGGTTACTATGGAATGTTGAGCAGGGTTCCCTGTGCTATATAATTTGTCCTTGTTGGTTATCTATTTTCAATATAGCAGTGTGTGCATGTCAATCTCAGACTCCAAATCTATCCCTAAAATCCCCTTCCCCTCTGGTAACCATAAGGGCATTCTCTAAGTCTTTTCCTGTTTCATTAATAGGTTTATTTCTATAATTTTTAAGAGTCTGCATATAAGTGATATAATTTGATATTTGTCTTTTTCTGTCTGACTTACTTCACTTGGTATGATAATCTCAGGTCCTTCCATGTTGCTGCAAGTGGCAATATTTCATTATTTTAAATAAATATGACTGAGTAAAATTCTATTGTACATATGTATCACAACTTTATCCATATCCCTGTTGATGGACATTTAGGTTGTTTTCATGTCTTGATTACTGTAAACATTTCTGCAATGAACATTGGGATGAATGTATCTTTTCATACCATGTGTTTCCTCCAGGTATATGTCCAACAGTGGGATTGCAGGATCATATGGTAGTTCTATTTTTAATTTTTAAAGAAGCCTCCTTACTGTTCTTCATGGTGGCTGTACCAATTTACATTTTCATCAGCNTGAATGTATCTTTTCATACCATGTGTTTCCTCCAGGTATATGTCCAACAGTGGGGTTGCAGGATCATATGGTAGTTCTATTTTTAATTTTTAAAGAAGCCTCCTTACTGTTCTTCATGGTGGCTGTACCAATTTACATTTTCATCAGCAGTGCAGAAGAATGCCCTTTTCTCCACACCCTCTCCAGCATTTATTTTTTGTAGATTTTTTGATGACAGTCATTCTGACTGCTGTGAGATAATGTGAGATGATACCTCATTTTAGTTTTGATTTCCATTTTTCTATCAATTAGCAATATTTAACTTTTTTTTTTTCTTTTTTAATGTGCCACTTGGTCATCTGTATATCTTTTTTGGAGTACTAAGGAGAATTTTGGATCTTTGGTTTAATGGCATGGGCTGTTAGTATATTTTACAGACAAACCTTTTTCTGGTCACATCATTTGCAAATATTTTCTCCCATTCTGTGGACTGGCACTTTGTAAAATTGTTTCTTTTGCTGTGCAAAAGCTAGGGAGGGAATATATGTATACCTATGGTTGATTGATGTTGAGTTTTGACAGAAAACAACAAAATTCTGCAAAGCAATTATCCTTCAAAAAATAAATTGAAGAGAAAAGCTTTTAAGTTTAATTAGGTCTCATTTGTTTATTTCTGTTTTTATTCCCATTACTCTGAGGGATGGATCAAAAACAATATTTCTGGGACTTATGTGAGAGAATGTGCTGCCTATGTTTTCCTCTAAGAGTTTTATGGTATTCAGTTTTACATTTAGGTCTTTAATAAAAGCAGTAGGACCAAACAACTACAAAAACAACAACAACAAATAGCATACAAGGGAACTCCCATAAGGTCGTTAGCTGATTTCTCAGCAGAAACAAGGAAGGAAGTGGCATATTTAAAGTGGTTTAAGGGAAGAAACGACAACCAAGAACACCCTACGCTGCAAGGTTCTCATTCAGGCTCAATGGAGAAATCGAAAGCTTCACACAAGTAAAAGCTAAAAGAATTCAGCCCCACCAGACTTGCTTTGCAACAAATGCTAAAGGAACTTCTCAAAGCAGAAAAGGCCACAGCTAGAAACAAGAAAATTCCAAATGGAAAAGCTTACCAGTAAAGGCAGGAAATCATCGACACAGAAATATATCAAAACCAGTTGTGAGAAGGAAGAATACAAATTCAAAATATTGGAAATGCATTTGAAATTAAAAGAAAAACAACTTTAAACAATCTTTATATATAGGCTACTGTTTAAAAACTTCTTGGTAATTGCAAACTGAAAATCTACTCTAGATACACACACACACAAAGAGAAAGGAGTCAAAATGTAACACTAAAAATCAAACCACAAGAGAACAACAGAGGAAGGGAAGAAAAAAAAAATACAGAAACAAATCCAAAACAATCAATAAGATGGCAATAGGAACAAACACACTGATAATTACCTTAAACTTAAATGAATTAAATGCTTCAACAAAAAGACATAAACTGGCTGAATGGATGCAGAAACAAGACCTGTATATATGCTATCTAGGAGAAACCCTGTATATATGCTATCTAGAATAGATGGGGAAACAATGGATACAGTGAGAGATTTTATTTTTGGTGGCTTCAAAACCACTGCAGATGATGACTGCAGTGATTAAGAGAAGCTTGCTCCTTGGAAGAAAAGATATGACCATCCTAGACAGCATATTAAAAAGCAAAGATATTACTTTGCCAACAAAGTTCCATCTAGTCAAGGCTACGGTTTTTTCAGTAGTCATATGTGGATGTGAGACTTGGACTATAAAGAAAGCTGAGGGCTGAAGAATTGATGCTTTTGAACTGTGGTGTTGGAGAAGATTCTTGAGAGTCCCTTGGACAGCAAGGAGATCCAACCAGTCAGTCCTAAAGAAAATAAGTCCTGAATATTCACTGGAAGGACTGATGCTGAAGATGAAGCTCCAATACTTTGGCCACATGATAGGAAGANGCTTTTGAACTGTGGTGTTGGAGAAGATTCTTGAGAGTCCCTTGGACAGCAAGGAGATCCAACCAGTCAGTCCTAAAGAAAATAAGTCCTGAATATTCACTGGAAGGACTGATGCTGAAGATGAAGCTCCAATACTTTGGCCACATGATAGGAAGAACTGATTCATTGGAAAAGACCCTGATGCTGGGAAAGATTGAAGGCAGGAAGAGAATGGGTTGACAGAGGATAAGATCGTTGGATGGTATCACTGACTCAGTGGACATGAGTTTGAGTAAACTCACAAGAGTTTGTGACAGACAGGAAGGCCTGGCATGCTGTAGTCCACAGGGTCACAAAGAGTTGGACAAAACTGAGCAACTGAAGTGAAGTGAACTGAACTGAATGTCATGCCTGGCTGATGCTTCAGCGAAATAACTTAAAATATAATCTGTAAAACAAAGGACTTAAAAATAAATTCTTTTTTGTGACACACTTAAATCTTTATACTCTTTGTATAAATTGGTTTTGATTTAAAAAAAAAGTTTGCCATGAAACTGTGTGACTCTTGAATAATCATTTATGATAATGGAATTTCAAATGCTTGTGAATTAATCTTGTCTTTTAGCAACAGGCTTTTTCCTTGTGTTAAGTTTAGTTCATAATTCTCCTTATTGCAATGACCAGTTCATCAAGTTGCCATTTATCCTATGATCATGACGAAAAATGATGATATTCAAATTACTACATTTATCTTTCCACTTGAGTGAACTAATTGCAATAATTCCACATCTGCATCTTCCATGGATGCAGAGAGAAGTACAAGAAAATATAAGGAGAATTGACTGAATACTTAAACATCTATGCAGCTGCTGAACAAAATGAAATTTCTATACCTTACATTTTGTGAATATTCTAGCCATAATCTACCTAATCTAGGCTGCTGCACAAAATTAAGATGGTTTTCTTTTTCAAATCTATTCTTAATTGTATTTAATTCTGCATAGTGGAAGTTTAATGGTTCTGTAGAGACCTAAAAGACCTTCTAGAACTAATACCCCCAAAAGATGTCCTTTTCATTATAGGGGACAGTAATGCAAAAGTAAGAAATCAAGATATACCTGCAGGAACAGGCAAATTTGGCCTTGGAGTACACAATGAAGCAGAACAAAGGCTAATAGAATTTTGCCAAAAGAACACATTGGTCATAGCAAACATCCTCTTCCAACAACACAAGAGAAGACTCTACACGTGTACATCACCATATGTTCAATACCCAAATCATGTTGATTATATTCTTTGCAGCCAAATATGGAGAAATTCTATACAATCAGCAAAAACAAGACCAGCAGCTGACTGTGGCTCAGATCATGAAATCATTATTTCCAACTTCAAACTTAAATTGAAGAAAGCAGGGAAAACCACTAGAACATTCAGGTATGACCTAAATCAAATTCCTTATGACTATACAGTGGAAATAACCAATAGATTCAAGAGATTAGATCTGATAGACAGAGTGCTTGAGGAACTATGGATGGAGGTTTGTGACATTGTATAGGAGGCAGTGATCATGTCCATCACCCAAAAAGAGAAATGCAAAAAGGTAAAATGGTTGTCTGAGGAGGTCTTACAAATATCCAAAAAAAGGAAAGAGGCAAAAGGCAAAGAAGAAAAGGAGGGATATACCCATTTGAGCAGAGATACAAAGAATAGCAAGGAGAGATAAGAAAGCATTCCTCAGTGATCAATGCAAATAAATAGAGGAAAACAATAGAATGGGAAAGACCAGAGCTCTCTTCAAGAAAATTACAGATACCAAGGAAATATTTCATGCAAACATGGGCACAATAAAGGACAGAAATGGAATGGACCTAACAGAAGCAGAATATATTGAGAAGAGGAGGCAAGAATACACAGAACTATACAAAAAGACCTTCATGATCCAGATAACCATGATGATGTGGTCACTCATCTAGAGCCAGACATCCTTGAATGTGAACTAAAGTTAGTCTTAGGAAGCATAACTATTAACAAAGCTAGTGGAAGTGATGGAATTTCAGTTGAGCTATTTCAAATCCTAAAGGATGATGCCGTGAAAGTGCTACACTCAATATGCCAGCAAATTTGGAAAGCTCAGTAGTGGCCACAGGACTGAAAAAGGTCAGTTTTCATTCCAATCCCAAAGAAAGGCAATGCCAAAGAATGCTCAAACTACTGCACAATTGTACTCATCTCACACACCAGTATATTAATGCTCAAAATTCTCCAACCGGCCTTCAACAGTACATGAACCATGAACTTCTAGATGTTCAAGCTGGAATTAGAAAAGGCAGAGAAACCAGAGATCAAATTGCCAACATCCGCTGGATCCTCAAAAAAGAAAAAAAGTTCCANCAGTATATTAATGCTCAAAATTCTCCAACCGGCCTTCAACAGTACATGAACCATGAACTTCTAGATGTTCAAGCTGGAATTAGAAAAGGCAGAGAAACCAGAGATCAAATTGCCAACATCCGCTGGATCCTCAAAAAAGAAAAAAAGTTCCAGTAAAACATCTACTCCTGCTTTATTGACTATACCAATGCCTTTGAAACTGTGGGTCACAACAAATTGTGGAAAATTCTTCAAGAGATGAGAATACAAGATCACCTGACCTGCCTCCTGAGAAATCTGTGTGCCAGTCAAGAAGCAACAGTTAGAAGTAGACATGGAATAATAGCCTGGTTCCAAATCAGGAAAGGAGTATGTCAAGGTTGTATATTGTCACCCTGCTTATTTAACTTACATGCAGAGTACATCATAAGAAATGCTGGACTGGATGAAGTACAAGCTAGAATCAAGATGGCTGGGAGAAACCTCAGATATGCAGATGACACCAAGTGAAGAACCAAAGAACCTCTTTTTTTTTTTAATATATATTTTTTCAAAGAGCCTCTTGATGAAAGTGAAAGAGGAGGGTGAAAAACTTGACTTAAAACTCAACATTCAGAAAATTAAGATCATGGCATCTGTTCCCATCACTTCATGCCAAATAGATGAGGAAACAGTGGGAACAATAAGAGACTATTTTGGGGGGCTCTAAAGAGTTGACTCACTGGAAAAGACTCTGATGCTGGGAGGGATTGGGGGCAGGAGGAGAAGGGGACGNATGTCTTAAATAAAATAGAAAACAAATACCTCTTTCTGATTATCTTCTTCCTCAGAATATGGAATCTGAAAATATGGAAAAAGAAAATATGGATTTTGAAAATATGGAAATTGGAACAATTTCTTCAGTTTCAGCATTACAGGCTCTCTCTAAGCTACTTTATCCTGAAGAGGATGACTTTGAGTTCGGACAGGTGGTCGTATACTTAGAGATGAATTAGTTCTAATCACACTAAGTCGTGAAACTGTATTTGAACAACTTGTTCCAACCTTGCTATGGGAGCAGGGCTGTGCCATCTAATACATTCACAGGGGGTTGCAGGGCTCATTAAGCATGAGAGTATAACATTTAAAGGGGGTGGGGAGGGGAGGCGGGGATTTTAATCCGACC
The DNA here is from genome assembly GCA_006410875.1 of Neotragus pygmaeus. Taxonomy (NCBI): domain Eukaryota; kingdom Metazoa; phylum Chordata; class Mammalia; order Artiodactyla; family Bovidae; genus Neotragus; species Neotragus pygmaeus. The sequence continues at coordinate 1,172,980 of SJYV01054212.1, forward strand.
TTGAGGACATGAGGGGCGGGTACGTCAGTGCTGGTATCCATGGAGGGGTCAGCCTGGTCATCAGAAGCAGAGACAGTCTACCGCCCGGCATAGAAAAATATCGATAAATCACTGTACGAAACTAAGCTAGGGCAAAGAGCAGCTTTTAAAAAGTCATCTTCCAATAAATACTTACTAAAGAGAAATATTTTCCTTTAACATTAAAACACTGATAAATTCAGAAGTTAATTTTGTAAAAAAAATATGTTCATTTCCCCACATGTATAAAAATAATGTTTTTAGGGCCATTCCCTCCTGGGTGTGGTCAGGTCCTTCTTTTTGAGGGGAGCTGGGGTGACCTTAGGGCTTAAACTCCAAAGCTATACCTGCCTCCCCCTTTGCCCACCTGCCTGCCACAGCCCATTCCTTCCTTCTGGTGTAAAGCTATGGAAGAAATTTTGGACAAAATTATGCTGAGGATTTTTTGTTTTGCTTTGTTTTTGCATCTTACCAAACTTCCCAGCAAACCTGCTGACTGCGTTTCCCCAAATTACCCCAATGCTGACACCCAGCACCCTGCCCAGGTGGGCAACACAAAGGTCCTTGGTTCAGCCCACACTCTAGCCACCCACTCCCCAAGACACTGGGTGCGGACAGTGAAGGGAAAAGACACGACCTGCGGTGAGTCAAAGGCACAGGCCCTGATGCGGGGAGAGAGAATTCCAACATCAAATTAGGCTGAGAAGGGGAAACCGAGAAGTCTCGATTCAGAAACAAAAACAGAAGTCAACATCTGCAAAAAGCCGTCATCAATGTGCCTTTAGAAAACCTTGCTTGCACCTCCACCAGCGCAGAGGAGGGCGGGCAGACTGATGGTTGCTCCCGGGGAACAAGGCGACATTCTCAGAGCCCGTGAGCCAGGGCCGAGCCATTCAATCCGGCCACAACATAAAGGACATCAACACTGTGAGCGCTGGTTATGCGACCCTTGTGTCTTTCCTCTACTTCATCAAACGCGTCTGCACATGTGTACACATACAGGAACTAAGTGGCAATTCCACGGGGCGTGGGAGTGAGCGTGGGAGGCAGAGAACAGAAGACGGGCTACCAGTTATTTAGAAAGCCACTACCCACTGCCAGAGCCACAACTTCCCTTGCCCCGGCCACTACTGTATGGGCCTCCTTTTCCCATCCCAACCCAGGAAAATGGGGCTTGGGGGAGAGGGAAGGACGGAGGATTGACCTCCTTCATCACAAGGCAGTGTCTACATTTCAGAAGAAAAGCAGAGACCATCACGGTTATAGATCAATGGCTTGGCAAACACGGTGACACAGATTCACCAGACAGGAGGTGTTTCCACCTCCCTCTGTCCTTCCCTCACTTGAAGAGCCACGTGTCAGAGCCACTGGACCTCAAGACACACGGCCCAGTTCCAGGGTTCATGGAACTAACTGTCATTCTGCACAAGGTTAAAACAACCAGAGCCTCTGTCTGTGGCCCCAGTGCTGCAGCTAAACTCTGGACAGCAAGGGGGAGAAGCAGCACAACGTGCAGTCTCACACTCACACACACACACTCACACGCCCTTCACTGGTGCCTCCATGCACAGAAACACTAAAGTCACAACTAGTATTAACACTTCACATTATGAATATTGTTTCCAAAGAGAAGCGATTCATGGAATTAAAACATCCACAAAAGTAACTCCTCTGGCGAGGATGAAGAAGCTAGAGATGGCGACGGGGCGGGGGGTGGGGCGTCACGACTGTGCGTGGGGGATCCACTGACTGTCCATGGGTCGGCCTAGGAGCTCCTCCACACGCCGCGCCACGTCGATCGTGTCGTCCAGATCGAAGTCACCATCATTGTCAAGGACGGGGTCGGGGCTTGGGAGGAAAAGAGGAGAGGTTGAGGGAAGGGAGAGGTCAGAGGCCAACAAGGTGCAGCAGCGACCACCCTGCACCCCACCAGGTGAGCGGCTCAGGCTGCCTGTACCCTTAGTCCAAGCCTGGCGGGCAGCTAGTAAGGTGACCTGAACCCTGGGGCAGAGTCGGCTGCCAGTCGCTTGGACACAGTGACCCAGGCTAAAATGCCCAGCCTACCTAGCCTCAACATGGGCTGCCTGCACATACTTAAAACCCATCTGCTTTGTGCACAGAGCCAGGAAAGTCCCACTTCAGAAGAGCGGAGCAGGGGACATTGCCCAACCTGTTCCATACTACCCATGCCTGCTGGTCAAATCTCTCCCTCCCACCTGGGCATGCGCCTGAGCCTGCCTGGCCTGGGTGGTCTCAGACCCAGACCAGCCCTGGTGTCCTCGCCCGTCAGTCCTCTGGGCACCCAGCCTGAGGCCAGGTGCCCAGTTCCTCCCCATGGAGCCCCAGGAGAACACAACCTACTTCTGTGGGTACATGTTATAGTGAGGCTGGGGGCACACGGCTGGGGAGGGAGCCTGGTCCATGTACGTGGCGCTGCCTCCGGCAGAGTCTGCAGAGGCGCTCACAAACCTGTGGGAGGAAGCGGAGCCTTAGCAAGGGGTAGTGGGGAGGGAGCACTTTTGTGTCTTTCTCGGGTGGGGAAGGACAAAGGGCCCACTGAGCCTGGGGCTTTGGCTGTGGGAGCGGGGCCCTGGGTACCAGGTCCCCTCATGACCAAGGCCCAGTTCCCTCCCCAGGGCTGGGCCAGGTATGTGTGTATGTGGCGGGGGAGGCGGTGGGGGGTGAGGAGAGCCAGGTGGAGGCACAGGGAGGAGAAAAGAGGCCGCAGGAGACCAGAGCTGGACCCGGACACTTACTCAGGGACCACTTGCTTGATCTGCGGCTTCACGTATCCGTCCACTGCTTTAGCTGCCGAGGAGGGAAGATGGTGATGAGAACCAAAGTTCTCAAAGGAAATGAAGATGCCGTCTCCCTTAAGAATCCCGTATTTTCTTAAGATAAGACACAACCACCTCATTTTATCTTAGGATTTGGTACAAGCGTGTCTTTCATTTTTCTCTCATTTCTTTTGGTCTTGTGGCATGCGGGGTCTTAGTTCCCCAACTCGGGATCGAAACCATAACCCTTGTGTTGGGAGCGTGGAGTCTTTTAAAATAATTAATTAATTCTGGCTTAGTTGTGGCATGTGGGATCTCATTCTTTGATCAGGGCTCAAACCTAGGCCCCCTGCATCGGGAATGCAGACTCAGCCACTGGAGCACCAGGGAAGTCCCACAAGCACAGATTTTAATTCATTAGGAAGACCCGGGAGAGGAGAAGCCTCAATACTGACACTGGAAGTTAAAACAGCTTCCAAGTTGGCTTGGATGTGTTAATACATTCTTCAAACCATAAAAAAGGTAAACTTCAATACAAATCTAAATCAAGCATTAACTGCACACTCACTGTAAAAAGAAAACGCATCTTCAAAAGTTTCAAGCTGCAGATACAGAAGGACTGGCAACAAAACGAGGACTAGCATGGGGAGGTCACAACTGGACAACTTCTCAGTCATACAAGGAAGAACAGTGTCACCACTGGAACCCTAGAGAAACAGCCTCGGGAGGCCCTGACTTCCTTATCCCTGGAGGTGTTCACATGCAAGGTGGACCAACACTTGCCAGGGGTCATGCGGAAAAACCTAAGTATCAGAAGGGAATTAATCTCACTCAGGGATCCTGGGAGTTACTCTAGCTCTGAGCTTCTACTCTTTTAGGAAATGGAAAGCCGCTCTGTCAGGTGTCTGCGTCTTCGTGTGGGTTTCTGCACTTGGGAGTCATGCGATGGCCGTGCCTCCCAGTGGGTGCCGTTTCTGCTGCATGGCTGGTTAGGAAAAAAGCACTGCTGCTGCAGTGCCTCACTCGCCAAAGCATCCTCGCTGGGGTGTGGTAGGATAGGGATCACCCGAGAGGATAAGGCAGAGTTACCTTCTCAAAAGGCTGCTTACGGAAATCCAGCTAAGGTCGGTGGTAAGACTGTGAGAGTCTGAAGTCAGTGAAGTCCTGTTTCCTGGGTGTGTGAGGAAGGCAACAAGTATGTCTTAACTCTATTAGACAGTGAAGATTCCGCTGAGGTCAGAAGGATGACTCAGTCTAAGAGCCTGAACCGCGCCATGGGTCATACATCGCTTGTTATCCTGACCTGCTTCTTCTGGGGCTTCAAATGTCAGTGGCTGCCTTTTCATAATATTGCATGCTTTTTGTGCTTTACTGTCTACAGGGAATTTTAGAAAACGGCAGAAAAGATAAGCAACAAAGAAATGCTATAAAAATAACATTTGAAAACCTAGATTAGCTGGGCTCATAAAAAGAAGCAGTGGCAGGTTTAATCCAAAATACCACATAAGTCTAAAAATATTTTGGCTTACTTCCCCACCTAGAAATATAATCAGGTGGGAAGGCATGCTACAGAAGGCAGAATCTCTAAAGGAAAAAGGTTAACAGATTGGGCTATGTAGAAAATACACATCTTTGCACTTCAGCAAAACAAAACCTAAATGTTAAAAGAACCATGACACAAAGAGAAAAAAAAATCTCTGCTATGTATGATAAAGGAGTTATTTACTATATAAAGATCCTCGCACGTTATTAAGGAAAAAGGAACTCCGAAAGAAAAATGAGCAAGGAATTGGAACGTATAGGAAAAAATACAAATGGCCAATAACGTGGAGGCTAAGAAGCACAGGCTAGACTGGGCTCAAACCCTGGCTTGGCCTCTTCCTAGCTGTGAGACTGCTGACCAGTTACTTCACTCCTCTGGGCCTCGGCTCCTCAAATGAAACCTGGGGATGGGAACGGTAGCTACTGCACAGGCCTGTTCTGAAGATTAACAGAGAAACTATTTGAAACGTGCTCAGAAAAGTGTCTGGTACGCAAGTAAGCATTCAACAAACATTAGCTGCTATTATTACTTCATTTCTTATCACTATTATTGCCATTACATGAAAAGATGTTTTGAGTTTATGAAGAATCAAAGAAATGAAAAAGAAGAACTAAGACCTCATGTGTATGCCCTGACATGTAAGATCTCACGTCAGGCTGGCAAACAGGAAGCTGATGAAGAGAGTCTATGCCTGGCAGGCGGAGGATGGAGAAACAGACACTCAGACAGGCGTCTGTGGGAGTGGAAACAGACTTCACTCTCGGCAGGGCAGTTCTGGAAAGATGTGTCAAAATGCTTGAAAAGCACCTACCACGTGTCTCAAATTCGACTTTAGGAATCTGTCCTAAGGAAACAAGTTGAAAGAGATGCAGGTACCCGGTTATCTCAATATTAATCATCACAAAAAAAACTGTGACCAACTTCAAAGTATCTTAAATAACCAACACAGAATCACTGCACAGTGAAGTCCAGGCTATTGTTAAAACGATGCTGTTAGTTTATATTTACTAGCCTGTAACTCTGCCTGTGATGTGTTTTCCAGTGAAAGAGTAATCAGGTCATAAATGATGAGGTACGGTATGACCCAAACCCGCCACGACCTGCTCCTTCCTGCTGCTCTGGCCTCGCCTCCTGCCATTTCTCCCCTACTCATCCAGTTCCAGCCTCCCGGGTCCTTGTGAGATTTTCTAAACATGCCAACTTCACTCCCATCTCAGAGTCTCTGCTCTTGTTCTCTCGGCCTAGAGCGTTCTCTCTTGAGAGCTGTGTGTGGCCTCCTCACTTCATTCAGGTCTACTCTGATGTCGCATCCTCAGGGAAGCCTTCTCTGACCACCCGAGTGAAGTGCCTCCTCCCTTGGACTCCCTATCCCTTCACCTTATTTGTTTTCATAATGGCCATCACTAAATAGATATATTTATTTACTTGTTTATTGTCTTCCTTCTGCTATTAGATTGTAATCCCCACACAGGAAGTACTCAATAAGCCTCTGGTGACTGAACACAGAAAACTTAGCTATGTGGACTGAAGAACATTTACTAAATTGTTTACATGGATGAGGTAAGACTGTTGTGTGATATCTATTTTCTTTTCTATATTTTTCTGGAAATTTTTACAATAAATACATAATACTTTCATGCTCAGAAAGCAATAAAACCATCTCTGTTTTAAAATACAAAATTTTACCTTCCTAATTTTGTTTGATCTAAACTTGTACATTGTAACACAGTGTAGCTGCTAGAAAAACACTATGGTGGTTCCTCAAAAAATTAAACATATGAATTACTATATAAACCAGTCCTTTCCCTTCTGGGAAAATACTCAAAAGAATTAAAAGCCAGGATACAAACAGACACTTGTTCCCTTCAGTTTGGTATTTGGGGCTGGTGGTGGATTTGTTTTTTGTTTGACTAATGAAAACAGCCTGGGATTTATATCTGCCCTGCATAAAGCTCAAACAGCAACAACTGAGTATTAATTGTATAGATTTTCATACAGACAGACAGACAGACAGACAGACAGACACACATCTAAAACAAAGCCCTGAATCAACAAAACCAAATCAGAATGCGAACATTGTTACCAGTGGCAGGCTCGCATGGAACTGGGGTGTAATACTTGGAGTACACTTCATCTTTGGGCCGGTCAGGAAACACGTAGATAAGGTAGCTCAGATCTCCCAGGCGGTCAGCCAGGGACCGGATGGAGAAATCTCTGGTGGTAAAAGGCATCAGATTCCAAAACATTCTTTCCTCTAGATCAACAGACAGAATAATCATGGTCTAAATATGACTTCTGAACAGGAAATCTTAAAACCCAAAGAGACTACAAATAAAGCTCTCCATGAAAACTGTCCTAATAAAAATCTCCATTTAAAAATAACCGTGGGTTGTGGATGAAGCAGTTTTAAAAGTCATGGGTAGATAAGCGGGTACCACATACCCTACTTCCCTTGAGATCTAATGATCTCAGGCAGTTTCCAGTTCAAACAGTATTCTCTCCCTTTCTATAAGAAACTTGTTGCTGACTCCAGTCCCTGATTCCCTGTACAAAAGCATGTAAGAGAGATAGGAAGTGTGTCCATAGCCAGAGGGTGTGTGAGAGTTATTAAAAGCTATTAAAATCTTTAAGTTACCAAAAACAATTACGCTACTCTTGTTTGACTGTGAGGATCAGAGGAAAGAACTAATATTTCTAGATGGAAATGGTCAATAGCCGTAAACCCTTAGCTTAGGATAAAGGAGCAATGAAAACAGCATGTTATTTCCACTCTAATGAATCCAAACAACAGAGTAATTCTTTATTGAAATAAGCCCAAGCTTGAATAATAAGAAGGCAAAAAGTTCAAAGGTGAAGCAGCTGAGACTTTGGGCAGGATACTGTATTACAAAGGTAGCCATGTCGGGCTGTCCATTTGTGTTTCTCAAAATTAGTGCTTGTGTTTCCCATAATACTCTACACCAGCTGCAGTTGTGTCAGGGTTACACACTTGTGCTTCCCGTAATTAGTACTGGCCCCAAGGAATAATAAGTACTCCATGAACTGGTGGTTACAGTATAATAATTTTCCAACGTAAGCACCTAACCAGAGACAAGATGTCCTCAAGAGGGAGACACTCACGAGAATCAAACTTCCAAGCAATGGTGATGCCACCGATTTCAGAGTCACTGAACCTCAGCAGGAAGGTCCCGTCTGGCTTGTTGATAAGCAGGTCGTGGGCCTGTTGCTTGTTCACGAAACCCAAGATAGCCCTGGATCATAAAGGCCGAAGGAGCAGAAGCAGAGTACGATGTTTCAATGCGAGAAGGAAGACCTTACCACTCTACTGCCAACTTAACAAATGACGATTCTCACCCGTCATTCCAATGAGGCTTGAGATGTTTCTTTAGCACTTCCATAACACCGTCAAACCACTGCCAGAAAGTGTAATTCCGTCCGGGTAAATTCTCCTGGTTGGAGAGACAACAGTGAACCCAAGAAGGCAAAAGCCACGCTCAGGGTCTGATTACCTGGATACGCTTTAACTGGACAAATTAAATGGAAAACATCCACACTGTCAGGATCACACAAATATACACACCTGCCTGAGTTTGACCAAAGGGCCCTACAACCAAAATACAATGCAGAGAGGAAAAGATGGAAGAAGGGAAAACACCACAAAGCAATTACCAACAAGTAGTTGTGGGCCTGGCCACACACACTTTCCCCTGCATCTGGGCTGACTAGTCCTTTGTTGGTTGTGATTTGTGGCCTGTGATGAACAGCAGCAGCATCGCCCAGGAGCTTCTGAGAAATGCAGAACATCAGGCCACATCTCAGGCCTGCTGTGTCCAAGCCCGCCCCTTAACAAGATGCTCCGGTGATGCGTAAATGTGAATTGCATCAGATCACACTACAAGGCTGCAGAGAACACTCCATCATCTGGGTGTTACTGACAATTATCAGCCAAATGCAGTGATCTGATTCTGCTGGAAGGCAGGAGCCATACTGTAACGGCAAAGACAGACTATGGGGGCCTCCTGCTTCTCCTAGCAAAGCTCCTCTGATCACCAGCAAACCTCTTAGCCAGCTGGTTGGCACACAACCGTTCAAAAAAAGACATACTCAGAGACTATGAAATCTCTGAATTAGGGCACTTAAAATAAGTGGAATGGGGGTGTAAGCGAAGAAATTAAAGTTCAATTTAAAATCAACTTAAATTTCCTTCATCAGCATCCTCTGTCTTGGGCCAAGGGTTCCATGGGAACCTGACTTTGTATTACATATCAAGGAACATCAGAGGCTCAAGGGGACAGAGCCATGGAGCTCTGATCGTCACAAAAGCTTTACTTCTCAAGAGTCACATTACTTTTTTGTTTGCTTTTCTGTTTCCTTCACAAAGGAGAAAACACACTAGCTGCATGCTAGTCCACCCTATTTGCTTAAATATTCAAGCACGTAATTTTGTACATAAGATGTATGAGGCTGTCCATTTGTTCAAAAGCTTCCTAATATCATGGGCACATCACGTTAGAGACGCGAAGAGTGAGGGCCTGGTGCAGGGTGGCTCCTGAGGGGTCGGGTTTGCAGGGGCCCATCTAACCGCTGCGGGTGGCGCGTCCCTCACCCGGTTGAACTGGGACCAGGACACGGACATGCCGTTGTAGTCCTCGAGGTGGCTGCTGCTGCTGTTGAACAGCTTCTGCGCCAGGAACACCAGGTTCTCCTTGGTCAGGCCCCGGTTGCTCTGCACCTCGGCCTTGAATTTCATGTTGAGCGCCTCGCACAGCTGTGGCCACAGGACTTTGTCGGGCACCGCAAACGGCACCCTGCCCTGAGGGGGAGAGAAGCCAGAAACCTTAGGAGCAAACATTCACATGATTTATACCCTTGATGCGCAAGCGAAAAACACCAGGGACTGGATGGAGGTACAAACACTTGTCTGGCTGAGCCTGAGTGTCAACTCAAACTTCCTTGGGGTGTGCAGCTTCGTGAAATTCAGAAGGTTCCATCTTAGCTTCTTCACACACAGCTTGGAAGGTAACCTCGTGCTTTCTGTGGGGTTCTGTAAGTGAGCTGCTGGATGTCTCATGTTTCAACAGTCATGAAAAAAAAAAAGATGACCCAGGTCTGGCTCTGATACTGGAAATTCAAAGGGAGTCGAAGTCTACAAGTCTATAAGGTTCTCTAGGTATATCCTTGCTCTTGACTCCTTCTGCCAAGAACGTTGGCTCAAAGTGAAATAACTTGTATGGAAGAGTAGAAACTATGAGCTGACAATTTTACTGAGAAACAGATTAGAATATAAATCTATTAAAAACTGCTTTCATCCCATTCAGACACAGTACTTCATTTTATTATAAATTTTGTTGGAAAAGGCAATTCTTTCACATGATATAAAACTTAAAAAGCACAGAAGGGTATACAGTGAAGTCACTTTCCTATCTGTGTCTGCCAGCAATCTAGTTCCTCTCCCCAAAGCATGTAATCTAGTTTACTGTGTATACTAACAAAGATATTCTATGCCTGTCAGCAAATATGTTTAATGTCTTTAAAATATAAACCCCACATACTCTGCATCTCCTTTTTTTCACTTAATAGTTTATCTAGAAGACCTCACATTAGCACATAAAGAAAATTTTCATTTTCTTTTGTGGCTGCTAAATATTCTACAGTGTGGAGGAACAATAATATATTTAACCAGATCTCCATTGGTGGACATCTATGTACCATCCTTAAGTCTTTGGCTATTGTTACAAGCAACGCTGCAGTGTATTCATGTCATTTCACATATAGGCAAATACCTCTGTAGAATAATTCCCACAGGTATGTATTTGCTCTAAAACAGCATAATGGAGAGGATGTGGAGAGAGGGGACCCCTCCTACAGTGCTGGTGAAAATATAAATTGGTGCAGGCACCATGGAAAACAGTATGGAGGTTCCTTAAGAAAAACTAAAAAGAGTTGCCATAAGATCCAGCAATCCCACTCCTGGGTATATATCAAAAGAAAACTCTAATTCAAAAAGATACATGCGTCCTTATGTTCAGAGAAGCATTATTTACAATAGCCAAGACATGGACACAGCCTACATGTCCACTGAAAGGTGAAGAGGTAACGATGTGGTGGACACATACAATGGAATACTACTCAGCCATTAACAACATCGCCATCTGTAGCAAGATGAATGGACCTAGAGCTAAGCACACTAAGTGAAGTCAGAAAGAGAACGACAAATACCATATGATGTTACTTATATGTGGGATCTAAAATATGACACAAACTTGTTTACGAAACAGAAACAGACTCACAAAGAAAACCTTAGAAAGGGGAGAGGGATAAATCAGGAGTTTGGGATTAGCAGATACAAGCTACTATATATAAAACAGATAAACAACAAGGTCCTACTGTATAGCACAGGGAACTATATTCAACATCCTGCAATAAACCATGATAGAAAAGAATATTTATGTATGTGTATATATATATATATATATATATATAAACACTTTGCTTCAAGAGTGGGAATACCAGACCACCTTAATTGCCTCCTGAGAAATGTGTATGGAGTTCAAGAAGCAACAGTTAGAACCAGACATGAAACAACAGACTGGTTCCAAACTGGGAAAGGAGTACGTCAAGGCTGTATATTGTCACCCTGCTTATTTAACTTATATGCAGAGTACATCATGTGAAATGCCAGGCTGGATGAAGCACAAGCTGGAATCAAGATTGCCGGGAGAAATATCAATAACCTCAGATACTCAGACGATACCATCCTTGTGGCAGAAAGCGAAGAGGAACAAAAGAACCTCTTGATGAAAGTAAAAGAGGAGAGTGAAAAAGTTGGCTTAAAATTCAACATTCAAAAAACTTAAGAACATGGCATCCAGTCCCATCACTTCATGGCAAATCGATGGGGAAATAATGGAAACAGTGACAGACTTTATTTTCTTGGGCTCCAAAATCACTGCAGATGGTGACTGCAGCCATGAAATTAAACGACATTTGCTCCTTGGAAGAAAAGCTATGACAAACCTCGAGGCATATTAAAAAGTAGAGACGTTACTTTGCCAACAAAGGTNTGGGACATGGCATCGGCGAGACTTCCAGCCGGAGAAGTACCCTGGAGACAGAGCAGAGAGACAGAGCAGGTGGCAGTGAGCTGGGCAGAGAGGATGGGAGGAAGCCTCAGGCCTTAGTCCCAGAGAAAGGGCGATGCTCGCACTATAACTGGGCCGAGATGCCAAAGGCTAAATTTTGAGTCAGAGAACTGCAAATGTTATTTGTGAGAGCTGGGGCAGAGTGGGAAGAAGAGGAGCAACAGGAGGCCTGGTGGACTACGGTGTCTTCATAAAGTGCTGCAGAAAGGCTCTGACCTACACGCAGGAGACATCTGAGTTCTCTTTGGAGACCAGAACTCAACGTGTCTCAGGAGTTTTCCTACTAATAATGATGACCCCTCATTTCAGAGTCATTCACTGGACGCCAACTGTGCCAGGTGCTGAGGGCATAGCGGGGGACACGGCTGTGTGAACACATGTCATCTGTGTCCTCCCTCAAGACCTCGTGACTGGGAGAAGAGTGTGAACTGCTCAGGGGCGGCATCCTGGAGACCCCATGTGAGGTGACGGGCGAGGCATCAACAAGCGCTGTGTGGATCAAGTCATTGACCTGGCCTGGGTGGGTCTACTCCTTCAACACTAGGTTGAGGGGGGCTGAGAAGGGGCTGTTTTTAAGCAATCTCACCTGAATATAAGCATGTGTGTGTGAGTCACTCAGCTGCGTCCAGCTCTTTGTGACCACATGGACTGTAGCCCACCAGGCTCCTTGGTCCACGGAATTCTCCAGACAAGAACTCTGGAGTGGGTAGCCATTCTCTTCTCCAGGGGATCTTCCCGACACAGGGAAGCAACCCAGGTTTCTCACACTGTGGGCAGATTCTTTACCAACTGAACCACCAGGGATCCCTGAATATCCCTGCCTCTCCTCAAATACTATTCAATTGGGGTTAAATTATTTTGCACTTGTTCACATTGTTCTGTGGTTGCGATTTCATCAAGGTTACAAGCCAGTCAAGATCAGAGATCAGTTTTCTATTTCCTTTGCACTCTTAGGACAAGGCTCTGTTTATAGAGACACCAACAGATGCACCCTGAGAGATCCTGACAAAGCTGGGCCCAGAAAGAGCTGGGCAAGAAAGGACTTCCCAAGCCCACCGGGCACTCACATTGTTGGCTTCTCGGACCAGCCTCTGCTCATTGTACAGAATATGGCGGATGCAGCGCACCAGCTCCATGGGGCAGCGGTCGTACGTGTTCTGAAAGAATCCAAGAGCAAACAGCACTTTGTTCTGCTTCATGCTATGGGGCAGAACCTCACCTCAGAGCAGAGGACCAGACCTCAGGATGGAGGAGACGCTTGGTAACACAACCATGAGAACTGCTGCCCTTCCAGTGTGAATGGGGACAAGAAAAGCATGTTGTGGGAAACTCAATTACAAGAGGAAGGTAAAAGTACTTTATTTCTTGCATCTTAAATTGCTTAAAGTAAGGGAACCATGCATGGAAACAGAATACATTTTTAAAAGGCCATATCAGAGGAGAAACTGGACATCACCTTGACTGGGCAACCAAAATTACTGCCACCAAGGAGGACAAGGCAGATGCGGTACACCTCTGGATGTGATAGTCTGAGGAGGACACAACATCACTTATTTCCAATTCTGATCAGGGGTGTGTACCCTGAATCCAATCATGAGGAAATGTCATACAAACCCCAAATAAGGTACATTTTACCTTTAAAAAACAGAGGAGCTGAATTATTTTTTAAATGTCAATGCAATGAAAGACAAAGGGAGACTGACAAATGGTTCCTTAAAGAGACATGACAACTATCTGCAATAAGCGATCTTGAATGCGAGCCTGGACTGGAGGGGGAGAAAAATGTCCCAAAGGATGTTAGTAAGTCAGCTGGTAACTGTACTATAACTACATAAGAGAAGGTTCATATGCTTAGAAAATGGACACTGGAGTACTTTACGGACAAAGGGGCATGATGCATACAACTTTCGAGTGATGAAAAACTGTGTGCACGTCTATTCACGTGTGTGCATTTGTGCGTGTGTGTGCGTGCACCTGCGTGTGTTGTGTGTACATGCATGTGCACAAAGGGAGAATGTTGTAAAGCAAATGTTAATAATGGTGAGTCTGAGCATATGTTCTTAGTATCAATCTTGTAATTGTCTATAAATTTGAAATGGTTTTCAAATAAAAGGTTTAAAAATGGCAGCTACGATCACAAAACCAAACAATAAGAACTTTACACGTGTCACATGTGGCTTGGCAACATGTGAAAGGAGAGAGAGAAAACCTCTGAATGAAGGAAGGAAGAGCCCCTGCAGGGAAGAGAAGGCAGTGTGGCCTGGGGCTCCCATGGAGTATGGCCCCGAACTCACGCCCACCTGGAGCTGCGTGGCGTAGTGCCCCAGCTTGATCTTCAGGAGGAACCCATCTTCCCCGACCTGGTGCTCTGCCTTCTTCTGCAACTCCTGCACCAGGCCCTCCAGGAGCTGGGTGGCCTTAATGTTCTCCTGTGGATTATCAAGATCTATTGAGTCCCTAGGGGAAAGAAATTACATACATATGTATACATACATGCACACAGCCTGTATAAATGCAGCCTCAATGCACCATACCTTTTCTGGGGCTCAAGTGATTTCTTTATAATGCTCACTGCAAATTTTAGGCAACTGTCCAATTCAAACTGACTAGATATCTACATAAATCTATTTCCAATCCACTAGTTACCTTAGTGGAAGGTATAGTATATTTTCTCTTTTTTCTTTGCAGTGGACTGTCCATTCTCCTACTGACTCGCTCTGGTGCTTATGCTATTTGATTCTAGGAATGAAGGGAAAAGGAAAGGGCTTTGTGTGCTCTGAAGGAAATAAGGACTCTGATAATTTCCTATTTATAGTCACCCCTTCAAGGGTGGAAGGGAGCACAGGGTCAAGAATGCTCTGTGTGTTTTTGCCAGCCTCGACTTGTATGTGTTGCTAATTTCACAGGGAGTATTTCTTTAGTAAAGACAGGTGAGTTAACGGAGTTACTTCTAAGAAGCCCTGGAAATATGATATTAAGACAGATGAAGCTACAAGTATTCACATAAGGCAGGCATTTGTATCACTAGCTGCAGATTTGGGACATGTAGGCAGTGCTGACTCCTCCAATGAACCAGAAAAATCACTTCACAGGCTTCACAGTAATTCAGAGCCACTTAACTGGTGGCGGGGCTTGGGTGGTCTCCCTCCCTCCCTTCCTCCTCCTTTCTCTTCCTTCCTGGACTCTTCCTCCTCTCCCCATCTCTGACTCTCTTTCTTTTTTTAAACAACTTAATCAACAATTGCTATTGGGCAGTACTAAGTTACTTAACTCTGCTCGCTGAAGAAACCTAACAGCTGTCAGACTGAAATAACATTCATTACTGCTGGTGAGTCTGCAGCCAAACAAGAGATCTGGTGATAGCTAAGCAGCTCTGTCATCCCTACAGAGCCCTGAAGTTAGGAAGAAACTAATTTCTAACAGGGGCACAGACAGGTACACCAAAGCACTGGTAACATTACTTCATCAAATAACATGCTTGAATCTGCCCTCTTGAGAAGGCAGTACAGAAAGCCAAAATTAAAAATATGTGCTATGTACCAAATATGTCTAAATAAAAGCCTTGAAGGAATGGAGGCAGCCCTGCACCTCTGTTCTGAATGGCAATAATGCTCCTCGTCTGAGGAATCCACTCTTCAAAAGAATATTTTGGAGAATAGTTGCTTTAGAATGGTGTGTTTGTTTCTATCGTAGAGCAAAGTGAATCAGCTCTATGTATACATATATCCCCTCTTTTTTGGATTTATTTACCACTGAGGTCACCACAGATCACTGAGTAGTGAATCCACTCTTGAGAAGAGCCAATCTCTGAGCAAAACTCATGGTAATCAAGTACTACCAGTTCTCATACTTTAAAACTTAATTCTCTTCCATAAATGTATACATATACATACAGACACACACACACACATATATAAACTTTCTTAGCTTAAACATGAAAAGAACTGAAGACATTTTACTTAAAATCTTTATATTCTTAAACCCAAAACTGACTAAAATTCAGGTTTTCGTTGACATAAACACAAGTCTTTTAATGTTTGTTTGGTAAGAAGACTACACGGGAAATCTACTAAATGAAATTTTAGATCAACAAAAACTTCCTACTAATGTTTTCCTGAACTCTCCAAATCTTTAAAAGAAAATGAAAATGAAATGGAAAAGCACCAGATGAGGTGCAGTTGACATGCTCACATTCAGTACCTTTTTTTTTTCTCACTTAATTGCATGAGGCTGAGATTTTTTTAATTGCCTAGAAAATTGCCTTCCTTTGGTGCGCTCCAGCTTTGGAACAGAAGTCTGCTACTGGCACAAGATCGCAATGATTCTGAGGCAACATCACTGATAAGTACACAGCTCGCCTCAAACAGCAGCATAAAGGCTGGTTTCTCCTGTTCTCCTGGCCATGATGATGGAGGCCTGAAGTATCTGACGAACATGACAGATCAGCTCAAGACTGGTAACTGGCATGTGCCCAGGTCCTGCTCAGAGCAGCAGACAGCCTGCGGCCTGGCGTGCAACAGCACTGTTGATTATAAGGCTTTGTCAACAATCTACTGCAATGTACTAATTTTGAAATAATTTAAAAACAATTTCCCCCTGGATATCTAAACAGTAATTTGAGAAATCAGAAAAATAAACATAGTTGTTGAATCTGCCATTAAGAGTAATTATTATTAACATTTTGGTGTCTTGTCTTTTAGTCTATATGCATATATATATATACACATATTACATATAAATTTGAAGGCACCAAAGTCATCATTGTTAATAATATACTTTATTAAATTTTATGCATATGCATACCTTATCTGACCCATTAAATACTAAACTCTGAGGACAAGGGCTTCAGTGTTTTCATACGAACTCCACTAACTACAACACTGCTTGGTGCTCAGTTTTGTTGACTTTTTAAAATTTTTTATTTTTAATTTGAGGATAATTACTTTACAATATTGTGATGGTTTCTGTCATACATCAATATGAATCAGCCATAAGTATACTCATGTTCCCTCCCTCTTAAACCTCCCTCCTTCCTACCTCCCTCCCCATCCCACCCCCACTAGGATGTCACCGGCTTTGGGTTCCCTGAGTCATACAACAAATTCCCACTGGCTATCTGTTTTACATATCGTAATGCATGTTTCAATGCTATTCTCTGAAATCATCCCACCCTCTCCTACCCCTGTGTCCAAAAGTCTGTCCTTTGTGTCTCTAGAGAAGTTGTGGTTACACGTACACAATGGAATATTACTCAGCTATAAAACGGAACACATTTGAGTAAATTCTAATAAGATGGATGAACCCAGAGCCTATGATACACAGTAAAGTAAGCCATAAAGAGAAAGACAGATACCATATATTAACGTGTATATATGGAATCTAGAAAGATGGTACTGATGTGTTAGTACCATAGTACATAGTACCATAGATGGTACCTATGTGTTAACTGTTTTTTATGAGCAGCAATATTATAATGCTTTTATCCAGAATTTATTATTAAAGGAAACAAACCCTATTAAAAAAAAAAATCCCAGTAGTTATTCCATCTTCTTAAAATTTAAGATAGAATACCTTTTCATGAGTCACATAGTTTTCTTTACAAATGTACAACTTTGAGAGTCTTCATTATGTTATCTTTCTGATAAAACTTCAATATGCTTGTGCCTCACAAAATGTGACAGAAGAATCTTTGTTCACTTACCAGGCCTGGCTCTCGATCCACTGGGATAAGTAATGGCGCACCTCGATGGGGAAGTGCTGACCGTACAGTGCCTGCATCTGATGGAGCGCGTCTCCCTGGAGCTGCTGAGCTTGAATCCACACAGCCATGGTTTACAATCTGTTAAACAGACAGAGGTTTGCACTGGGTTTTTTTCCCCCTTTTAAATCCACTAGAGTAAATACTCGATTATAAAGGCTGGCGACAAATGCATTTAAGCCCTTTTTGATAGACTGAAGGTTGGTATTCTTAAACTGAGTTTTAGCTTCAAAATGCTTTCAAAATGTAGACATTCAGTGTGGCCATGGAAAGGTATACAACTGGGTCTATGAAGCTCTGCCTACAAAATGTACAGAAATCCTGTAATGAAAAATACAAATTCAGCATTAAGGAAAGAACCGCTTATAGTTTTGATATCACAGACATATTCTTTCTTTTACATGTGTTCCAAACTTGAAGTAACAGTAAGCAGCATTTCAACAGTAATGATAAATAAGTAGCATAGGGATTTTGTTAAGTAATCACTTATTTTAGATTTCGTATTTTTACTTTTAAAAGGTGCAATAAACACATTGCCATTTTGAAAAAGACCCAGTCAAAGAAAAGTGGTAATATCTAATGCATGGATTGAACCCTTCGTATTATTACTATTTACCTAAACAGTAATTATTTGTACATCAAAGGAACAGACTTATCTGGAAAATAACCCCAAGGTTCACCTTCTGAGTTACTGCTAAGAAATTTATGAAGCAATGTTCTGTTAAAATTAAAGCATTTAAAAATCTTTCAGACATTGAAAACAATATATTCCAGCTAAGAGTTAGAAACAAAACCCATTATATTCCAATAGTGGGTAGATTTTTAAAACACTCACTTGATTTCAGGAAAACAGTTTCATAAAACTGCCACGATACCTTTGCAGACTCACCTAAGAATTTTTAATTCATTTGGCAGAACTCTTTGGGATGAAACCAGACTGTGGCAGCAGCATTACTTTCATGAGCACAGAGGCCTCCCTGCTGGCCCAGTGGTTAAGACTCTGCACTTCCACTGCAGGGAGCTTCTGAGTTTGGTCACTGATCAGGGAACTAAAATCCCACACGCCGAGTGGCCAAAAAAAAGTTGTACTTTCACGTACAAAAAGGGGACTAAAACTGAATCTTGCTCTAACACTATGATCCACAGTGTGGAGTTTGATACAAGGCAGGGATATCTTGAATCCCTTCCAGAACTATCTGACGACTGATTTGTACAATTCTCCTATTAACTTGTGCTACAGTCAGGGTCTGGTGAAGTAGAACTTTGGTTTTGTTGAATACCAGAGACCACACAAGTGTGCTATGAAACAGAAGTCCCCTCTCTGTTAGTTGTAGCTGTCTGATCACATAACCCAGAGCTATTTATGCGACAAGTTAGTTAGCCAACAAGGAGGTGTGGGGTGGCTGCCAGTTACCTATTTTAGATTTGTGCTATGCTATAGAACATTTGTGCAGTGTACAACTTTGATTAGGGCTTTTGAGCATTAAGGCTGGGATCACTGTAAGATCACCCAAGACATCAAATTCCAGCCATGAAATTTGATGAAAATTTTCAAATTCTCACTACAAAGAGAAAGACCTGGATAAAACAGTTCTCTCCAGAAGGAATCTCACAGTAAAATCAAACATCTGGAAGACATTTAATTGTACAATATAATTTCTAATCAAATGACTCATCATATCCCAAGATTTTCGAAAATTGGAACAGATACCAAGGCATATTTTTTGGACAAAAGGTAAAGGGATGGATGTCATGGTTGAAGGTGCTTAGGCAAGAATGATATAGGAATAAAGAAAATAATTCAGTACTATTAATCTCTCTTAGTGGTAAGGAACTGGAAAGAAGCAGGACCTCCTCATAGATCTCTTAATGAATATGTGGATAATGCCAACAGATACAAAAATGATCTTGCATCCTGCGTTCATTTACTGAATTGACCCTAGAGACAAAAGAAGGAAAACTGTGGGAAAATGTTTATCTTCAAAAAATCTCCTCAGTCTACCCAAATAAAATAGCAGTCTGCTAACTCTCTATCCTCTCAGTTCACTTTCTTTTTCTTGGTATCATTTATCACTTCCTGATGTTTTTGAACTGTGGTGTTGAAGAAGACTCTTGAGAGTCCCTTGGACTGCAAGGAGATCCAACCAGTCCATTCTGAAGGAGATCAGCCCTGGGTGTCCTTTGGAAGGAATGATGCTAAAGCTGAAACTCCAGGATTTTGGCCACCTCATGTGAAGAGTTGACTCATTGAAAAAGATTCTGATACTGGGAGGGATTGGGGGCAGGAGGAGAAGGGGACCACCGAGGATGAGATGGCTGGATGGCATCACTGACCCGATGGACGTGGGTTTGAGTGAACTCCGGGAGTTGGTGATGGACAGGGAGGCCTGGCGTGCTGCGATTCATGCGGTCGCAGAGAGTCGGACACGACTGAGCGACTGAACTGAACTGAACTGACATTTATTATGTATTTGTTTAATGACTTCCCACTAGGGAGAAAGCACCATGAACACAATGACTTTGTTTTGTCTTATGCTCTTTCTCTTGGGCCTAGAATTGTGCCTGGCAAATAAGCACTCAGAAAATTTTTTGTTGTTGCAAAAATAAATGTATATACAGAATTTGGTTAAATCTATCAGCTCTTTCCAAAGTCATCATGGAACGAGATATCAGTATGAAACACCAAGTCAAGAAAATGAAACAGATTTTATACTTTGCGTGAGTCTGTATTAATAACGGTCTGCTGCTGCTCAGTCGCTTCAGTCGTATCTGTACCTTAACCACATATGGAACCATTTGTAATTTTCTCTTTTATATTTTATTAATTTTTGTCTGTTTTCCCCACTGAATAAGAACAGTAAGTGAGCAAGTACCTACTATGGTGGCATGCCATGTAAGTAAAAAGTAGTAAGCATTTGTTCAGTAAATAAACACATACCAAGTATTTGTAAATACGTCACAGGTTCTGCTGCCTGAGCATAATTCCAGGGGTCTATTACTGTTTTAAGAAAGAACTACTATGCTGATATGCCACACAGNCAATACATATATTCAGTGGCAGTGATTACCTAGTAGTAGGAACTTGGAGGAACAGAAAACTATGAAATAGTGGCAATGAAGGATTAAGACTTTGTTCACACTAAAATTGGCCTAACATCAGGTAAGGTTAGTGTAAAACTATCCCATCTAGAAGCAGGTCAACACTGGAGCCATCTGCTCTTTAAAAAAACTTTTTTCTAAACACTATAAGCCATTGGAAAGGCAATTCTCTAATAAAATCAGATTATTTAACAGATGGGAAGAGAACAAAACGAATAAAACTATTTGGCTCACAAAGAAACAAACAAGGAAAAATCTGCCAGGCAACACAGAGATGATAAAATTCTGGGAAGACAATCAGTCTTAAATCTTTACGTCACAGTGAAATTACTGCATATTACTTTGGGGAGAGGGGAGGAGGTTGGGGGAGAAGGGCTCCCTCGTGCCACACTGGCTCACAGCTTGAACGGCGCATGTTCTCATTATTTCTGTGTTGCAATCTATTAAGCAACTTGGACAGCCCGCTTGGGAAGAAGCTACATCAATAACATTTTTCAGGTAATTAAAAACGTTTACTATAGCCCCCAAACAATGACCGTCTGCATTACAGAAAAGTGAGAAATGATCTGAGGCTGCTATGTAGCCCTATGTCAGCCTCAGAATTTCAAATGTAGGCTTTTAAATTTATTTATTTTAAAAAATATTTATTTATTTGGCTGCACTGGGTCTTCGTTGAGGCATGTGGAATCTAGCTTCCTGACCAGGGATCGAACCCAGGTCCCATGCACTGGAAGCTGCTGCTGCTAAGTCGCTTCAGCCGTGTCCGACTCTGTGTAACCCCATAGGCAGCAGCCCACCAGGCTCCCCTGTCCCTGGGATTCTCCAGGCAAGAACACCGGAGTGGGTTGCCATTTCCTTCTCCAATGCATGAAAGTGAAAAGTGAAAGTGAAGTCACTGAGTCGTGTCCGACTCTTGGCAACCCCATGGACTGCAGCCTACCAGGCTCCTCCATCCATGTGAGAGAGTTTTAAATACTGCACCATCAGGGAAGTCCCTCGAATGAGGGTTTATATCTGTACCCATTTTATATTGTTAATCGAGACCAACTCATCTTAGACTGTCTTTTGAAAAGGTCAAATCCTTTAGTTCAGGACATAGAAATTCCTCAGCTACTTCAATATACTGAGTTTCTGCACCATTGAGATGAATTATAATCCCTTCCCTTCTGTTCTAAGTTTTGTTGAAAAGTCAACTTATTAATAAATCTACACATGTTCCTAATATTTTCTGCATTAAAGTTCACAGACGCCCTCTTACCACTGTAAATTATAGCATTAAATTTCCACTTGGGGACTACCTTGGTGGCCCAGGGGCTAAGACTCTGCACTCTCAATGGAGGGGGCCCAGGTTCAACCCCTGGTCAGGGAATCAGATCCCACATACTGCAAGTAAGAGTTTGAATGCCACAACTAAAAAGATTCTGCATACCACAACTAAAAATCCTGCATGCCGCAACTAAGACATGGTACAGCCAAATAAGAGAAAAAGTAAAATAAAAAATTTTCCACTTAGCAAAATTTGCTTTGAAGAACCCTCAGCATGACATCAACTCCTAAGGACAATAGTTCAGTAGGATATACAACGGTGAGAAATTAGAAATAATCTAAATGCCCAAAATAAGAGACTGGTTATTAAACTATAATATATTAATCTGATGGAATACTGTGCAACAATTTAAGTGAAATATAAAGGCTATGTTAAAATATAAGGCTGTAGACACATTTTCTAGAAGAAAAGGAGTACTAAATGAAAAGCGTACACATGTTTGCCAGAGGACACATACCAGAGGAAGGTCAGAGAGAACTATAAACAGCCGTTACATTCAGGTGAAGAAGTTTTGGTACAATTTTTTGTAACTTTTTTTATTTATTAAATTTTGTTCAAAATGCAAAACCTGAAATATAAGTTTAATAATTATGGGCAATTGGCACTGCTCCCTACCCCACAGGAATTAAATATAAAGGGATATGCAAAAGACATAGGTAGAAATACTTCCCATCATGACAGTACCCAGGTCATGGCAGTTTCTTACAAGTTAAGTAGTCTTGAGATTTAAGTAGGGCATGAGATATTTATACATTTTTAAAAAAAGAAATACAATTCTATCACTTTCAATATATAGCAACAATGTGTTTTCAAGCAGTGGTTCAAGACTATTAATAGATAAGATTAATTTGTAATTTTAACATCTATTTATATTTTATTTAAATCCTTTAAAATACCTTGCATTCATTAACTGTTCATACTATTCTTTTTATAAACCCTAGAAGAAACAAAAAGGTGTTTATGTGGGGAGTATATAAAAAAGGGTTAACAAAATTTTGGTAGGTTATGAGCTTATTTAGCTTATATGCAGAGTCCATCATGAAAAATGCTGGAATGGATGAAGCACAAACTGGAATCAAGATTGCCAAGGGAAATATCGATAACCTCAGATATGCAGATGACACCACACTCATGGCAGAAAGCGAAGAACTAAAGAGCCTCTTGATGAAAGTGAAAGAGGAGAGTGAAAAAGTTGGCTTAAAATTCAACATTCAGAAAACTAAGATCATGGCATCCAGTCCCATCACTTCATGGCAAATAGATGGGAAAATAGTGGAAACAGTGACAGACAGACTTTATTTCTTTGGGCTCCAAAATCACTGCAGATGGTGACTGCAGCCATGAAATTAAAAGTTGGTTGCTCTTTGGAAGAAAAGTTATGATCAACCTAGATAGCATATTAAAAAGCAGAGACATTACTTTGCCAATGAAGGTCCGTCTAGTCAAAGCTATGGTTTTCCCAGTAGTCATGTATGGATGTGAGGGACTATAAAGAAAGCTGAGCACCAAAGAATTGATGCTTTTGGACTGTGGTGTTGAAGAAGACTCTTGAGAGTCCCTTGGACTGCAAGGAGATTCAATCAGTCAACCCTAAAGGAAATCAATCCTGAATATTCATTGGAAGGACTATGCTGAAGCTGAAACTCCAATACTTCGGCCATCTGATGTGAAGAACTGACTTATTAGAAAAGACCCTGATGCTGGGAAAGATTGAAGGCAGTAGAAGAAGGGGACAACAGAGAATGAGATGGTTAGATGGCATCACCGACTCAATGGACATGAGTTTGAGTGAACTCCAGGAGCTGGTGATGGACAAGGAGGCCTGGCATGCTGCAGTCCATGGTGTCACAAAGAGTCGGACAGGACTGAGCAACTGAACTGAACTGATGAATCTATGGAAATTCATTATACATTATATTTTATGAGTGTTTGAAAATTTTCATACCAAATCGTTCAGAATACCAAAAGAAAAAAAAAGTAAACTAGAACTTAGACCAGGTTGAAGATTATTAATCTCAGAGGGAGTACAGCTGGAATGTAAAAAGTTTTCTTGTGACTTCAGGGAAAAAAAAAAAAGCAAAGAGAAAAGAAAAAAGGGGGTATTTGAGAAAGTCCTATTTCAAGGCAAGAAATAATACATACTTAGATTCACGTTTAGCTCTTATTCATCTTTGACATGACTAAGCAATGGTCACTGCAAACTTGTGCCAACAGTAAATGGAATGAAATACATAGAAAACCACTGTCAGCAGTGCAAGAATTTCTTTTTAAAAACTCTATTTCCCTTACCCCTAGCAACATACCTTGACACAACTGCCCTAGGTGAAGGCCCTTGACAGTTTAAGGGTAACAATTCAAGGCCTCCGGAAGCAGTTACCTGATCAGCTTCCAGAAAGCCTTAGCCACCAGTTCCTAATTTTACTCCTATTCAAAGGCCAACAGAAGGGGGAAATCTTCCTCTTTTGTTGATATCAACTTGTTTTGCGCCAGAACCTATACCTAAAGCCAAAACAAGGTTTGCACTCCCTTTTGGATTCTTCACTCTCTCTGGAAGGTTGAACAGATGAGGCCAGCTTCCAAGAACGGGAAAGAAGCACTGCAGGGCCACCTTGCTAAGGAGAGGCCAGACGTCAATCTCTTGAGGTTACTCTCGGCGCCTTCTTTGCACACTGACACTGATGCTCACTCAACAGTCTTCTTTACTATTAACAGTAAATCTTGGAAAGAGACCTAAAATACATTGGGAAAGCATGCCTATAAACTGAACTCAAATTAAATGCAGAAGAATATGGTATCTTGCCCTCTTTTCAGGTAGCTATGTTTTCTGCACTCACCAATAATCATAATCAACTTCATTTCTGTACTTGACGATAAATCCTTTCAGAAAACAAAATTTAAAAAATGAACCTAAATGTGTTTGGGTTAAAATGCTGAAAGACTAAAATCTTTTAAGAAAGAAATGTTTCATCAGCTAGTTCCTTTGCCTTAGCAACTTGCCAAGCTAAGTTGCTTTGGTTGTGTCTGACTCTGTGTGGTCCTGTGGTCCAGAGTCCACTGGGCTCCTCTGTCTTTGGAATTCTCCAGGCAAGATACTGGAGTGGGTTGCCGTGCCCTCCGCCAGGGGTCTTCCCGACCCAGTGATTGAACCCAAGTCTCTTACTTTTACCTGCACTGGCAAGCAGGTTCTTTACCACTAATGCCACCTGGGAAGCCCTTGGCCTGCTCACTGGATGATAAGCCAATTTGGAAGCCCAACTGAAGCTTCCTGAAGAAAATGCCAATGTGTGGGGTATAATACTCACTGTGTCTAAGTAAAACAACTCCTGCGGAAAAAGTGGATCCAACAATGGGCAGCAGATATGGTAAGAAGTTAATTCTAATTCTGAGATGAAATGACATTTTTTATTATTTTTGAATTTTTTTTCAACTTTTTATTTCACATTGGAGTATAATGGATTAATAGTGTTGTGATACTTTCAGGTGGACAGTGAAACGACTCAGCCACACATATCCATGCAACCATTCTCTCCCAAGCTCTCCTCCCATCCAGGCTGTCGCACAATGCTGAGCAGAGTTCCTTGTGCTATACAGTAGGTCCTTGCTGGTTATCCATTTTAAATATAGCAATTTGTATGTGGAAATGACATTAAACTAAGAGCTCATGTTTTGAAAAATAAAAATGGCCTCTCAGGAAAAAAAAGGTGATCCAGTAGAAGAAATAATACTGATACCAAGTCATTCAACATTAAGATGAATTAAAACTGAACACAAAGCAAGTGTCCATAGCATAAACACTGGAACTTGGCAATAAAATACAATTTTCTTTGCTAAAACAAACTACTTTTTCTGGAAACAGATACTCTCTATCTACTGGCATATCCACATACAGCTCAGCTCCCTGAACCTGAGTACTTGTTCCTGCAACACACACAGCTGCACCGAGAGATGCCCACCTCTTAACTAACAGCTTACGCGCCAAGCCAGCAGCCAGGATAGCGGCAGAACCCTTCTGTGTATATGTTCTTTCACAGGCTGCACTGTTACAGGAAGAAGCAAAGAGCAGCGATTTCCTTCCAAAAGGTCAGCTGCCTCAGACAGACCAAACAGAAAGCAGTTAATTCTTGCCAACTTCCCCTCCTGCTTCTGTAGCTAGTACGCAACAGCACTCGGTTTCCAGTAAAGCTCCAGAGAAAAACAAAGCAAATGTGAGACCTAGAACCTATGTAATGCGGTGTCTCACTTGACTAAGTTAAAGACAATAAGATCACATGGAGCTACACTCTTTAAACAGCAGTGGGACTCAAGAACTACCAGATTTAATGTGGACTTCAACACAAGTTTTGGAACCATCCTAGGCTTTATATCAATACTAATGCTCCAGAAGTCTCCACCTAAAAATAAAGTGGCATTTTGTCTATAATAAATGTGGCCACATACAAGGCCCCTAGTTGACTGATTTAAAAATAAATCTTTAGCTTTCCTCTTCTCTAACTAAAGTCCAATCAGCTATCCAACATGCTAACGCACTGGCCAGGTTCAGTGCTGACAATCAGCAAATGCACATATACAAGGGAGAACGTTTCCTTAGACAAAACATGGTGAAAAGACTGTACAACTAGTAACAAAAGGGGGAAGAAGACAGAAAATATGATCTTAAATCTCTGTTAGGTAGTAACCCTTCATAGTTGTGGAACAATATTAAAGACCCCTCACCCCCAAAGAAACAATATCACATTCTCACATAGACTTCAAGAGAGCATCTAGGCATTTAACCTTACCAGAGGAAAAAAAATGAAATCTTTTTAGTTTAAAAGTGAAGAAGAGGGAAGGAAAAAGGAAGACTTTTTAAGTTTTCTGAACCAGATTGATTCCTGGCTTAGCTATCTACATCCAGCTTAGAAGAAAATGTGATGGGTCCTTCGGAAGGGCTCATACAAGCATGTCATAGGGCTCTGTGTGGTTTCTAACTCATTAGTTTCAGGTTGTGGTAGCAACACACACACACAAGGCTTTTTGTGAGACAAGCTTTCATAAAGATTCTAGGCTTTGATGATGGAGGGTACCTAACCCCACTCTGAGAATACCTCCTTTGAAATGACAGTTTGGCGTTCAAGGAGAAACTTATCAGGTTGTTATATATGCTGAATTAACTATTGCTACCCACACCAGAAACTATTTCATGTCGGAAACAAAACAAAACAAAACATTTAATCAGCAAATCTTAAATAACAAAGGAATTAGCACGGGAAAGGAAAAAACAGGAAGTACTAGCAGCAGTAGTAACAGTACTAAGAGTAACAGCAGTAACATAAGCATTCAAGGAGCTCTTGCCACGTCATGTCCTGTGGTGTGCATGTTATATGCACCCTCATTTAATCCTTATGACAATCCTATGAGGCAGTAGGATTATTATCCACACTCTATTTAAGAGGAAGCAGGCTTACAGAAAGTCCCTCAGTTGCATCTGACTCTTTGCAACGCCACGGACTATATAGTCCCATCAAATCCTCCAGGCCAGATTACTACAGTGGGTAACCACTCCCTTCTCCAGGGGATCTTCCCAATCCAGGTCTCCTGCATTGCAGGCAGATTCTTTATCAGTTGAGCCACAAGGGAAGCCCAAGAATACTAGAGTGGGTAGCCTATCCCTTCTCCAGAGGATCTTCCCGACCCAGGAATAGAACCATGGTCTCCTGCATTGCAGGCGGATTCTTTACTGTCTGAGCCACCAGGGAAGTCCATTATCCCCATTCTATTTAAGAGTAAGCAGGCTTAAGAGGTGAAAACTTTGCCTATAGTCCTGCCACACGTGGAGGAGATGGGATCAGCACTAGGCTGCCCATTTCCAGTGCTCACACTCCCAACCCCTGCTGCTGCTGCTGCTAAGTCACCTCAGTCGTGTCTGACTCTGTGTGACCCCAAAGACGGCAGCCCACCAGGCTCCCCTGTCCCTGGGATTCTCCAGGCAAGAACACTGGAGTGGGTTGCCATTTCCTTCTCCAATGCATGAAAGTGAAAAGTGAAAGTGAAGTCACAGTTGTGTCTGACTCTTCGCGACCCCATGGACTGCAGCCCACCAGGCTCCTCTGTCCAAGGGATTCTCCAGGCAAGAGTACTGGAGTGGGGTGCCATTGCCTTCTCCCTCAACTGCTGGGCTTTATTTATTAAAAACTTCACCTAATCAAATGAGCTTCTCCTGACTATGATACCTGTGGTTTAAGACTGTTTTATGATACAAGCTGCAAATCGAATAAACAAAGTGCAACTCACAGATAACAAAAATTATTTGACGATCTCCCAATTTTTTTTCCCCAAAATGTTTTAAATAGGACTCCCTTCCCTAAAGGCCTGAGAACATCAGGATGCCAAGCTTTCAAACAAAAGAAGCCATGTTAGGAATCTGGTGGTTCACCTTCACTCTTCTCAATCAAATCAGAAATCAGCCAAAAGCTTCAGATTACAAAAAGGAGTGGGAGAATAATGAGAATTGTGCTGGGGGTGGGTGATTTTTCAAAGAGGCCTAAACCTTGATCCTGACCACCGGTGGTCAGAATTAACTTTGTGGGGCTTCCCTAGTGGCTCAGTGGTAAAGAATACGCCTGCCAATGCAGGAGACAGGGGTTTGATCCCTGGTCCGGGAAGATCTCATATACCACAGAACAGCTAAGCCCGTGTGTCACAACGATTGAGTCCTGGGAGCCAGGACTGTTGGAACCTACGTGTCCTAGAACCTATGTGTGTCCTGTGCTCTGTGACGAGAGAAGCCACCACAATGAGAAGCCTGAGCACTGCAGCTAGAGAGTAGCCCCCCCCCGGCACAACTAGAGAAACGCTCGCACAGGAGCAAAGACCCAGCACAGCCTAAACAAACAGATCCATAAAGCAAAGAATTACCACTGTGACATGTCCTATGAGAAGCAGAGTGGTTACCTTTATTCTGTTTGTTCCCAAATTCCTTATTGGGCTTTCATCCGCTACATTATCATCTCTCACCAAAATTTACCAGAGATCCTTCTCAACTCAGGCTATCTACTGGTAGAAAACATTTCTCATTAAAGGGACAATATCACTATTACAGACCTGAAAACAACTTGTGAAATATTCTAGCAGGTAAGATAGGATAGTGAAGGATACTGAAGTCAGTTATCCCAGTAACTATTTGCAGGATAACTAAACATCAAGTTACCTGACGCTGATGTGCATCTGAAGTTAGAGACATGATGTGAATGATAAATTCCTATAATAATTGATAAAACTAACACAAAAAATGCAGAAATAGCTGTGTCACTGTGCACAGTGCCCAGAAGATACTAGCTGACCTTTAGGAGATCATTTGGGGTTTACCAAGCTGAGGCATGGAGAGGTGCTCTGATGTGGAAGACCACATCTGAATTTAACAGGGTTATCCAACCGTGACACCAGGAAATCTGGGACAGGGACACCCAGCAATTCCAGGGACTTATGAAAGGAGCCTCATACAATCTTTAAAATATTTAGCTAAAATAACAACAACAACAACAAAAATACCAAAAAAACCCCAACACGATGCTTGTATCTTATGCCTTTTATCATTTTGAGCATCTGATTTTTAAAAAAAGATGGAACACTTTACCTCTCTAGGATTAGAATTTTCCCTACTCTGGGCATAAGAACCAAAGCATCTCTGAGTTATCTGTTATTCACCTACTAGACTGTAAGTTATCCAGGGCAGGAATCATTCATTCATTTTGATTTCCTCAACACAGTACTAGGCACACAGTAGACAGTCAATAACTGTGTTTTAAATTAAATATACTTTTGGTAGACCTCCATGTTACAAAAAGAACCTTAATTAGGGGAAAGAATGGTAGGTCAGTTATTTCCTTCAAGATGTTATTTTTAACACTGCGGAGGTTATTAACTTGAATCCTTATTACAGGAATAATGGGACTGAATCACACTTTATAGAAACTGTGATGGAGGTTTTGACTCATCACTGGTGCTAACCAAGGTAAATACAATTGCAAGCTGTACCATTCTATCAACATCGTGACAAGTGTGTAAAACAGAGCTAACACCTCCTTGCGGTGATTTCAAAGAGGAGAATTACATGAAATGTGATGATGCTGATATGAGCTGAAATTCCAAAGAAAGCTTCTTCTTTATGCAAACTAAACTTTCTTTCTATTAATTATGTCTCAAGAAAGAAGCTGAATATAAACGGAAAGCTCAACTTATACCAACAGTTCACCCCTTTGGTTACCATGCATACTACCAAATGCAATCCAGAAAGATTAACTATTGTGACAAAACAAGATCATGAGCTTCTACATCTAGAATGTTCATTAACATTAGAAGGTTGACTCAGGATTAATGGCATCGGTCTGATAGACACTGATAGACATTTGCTTTATCACCTGAGAGTCCTTCAACTACAGGACCAAATGCCAACTCAGGGAAATGTTTCAGCAAATACAGCCACCTTTGACTACAGACTATGTTTTAACTCAAGATGTATTTTCATGTAGCAAAGTAAATTTAGCAAATGAAAATATAGTCTTGAATTGCTATGGACGGTCCCTGTCCCTGCCAAAAATGACAAGCTGCTTGCTCAAAAGCTGTCAGTAATTAGCAGCTGCTGCTGTAAAGAAAACCAAAGTCGGTGCCAGTAAAAGCGTACTGAACTGAAAGAGGTCCCTATAAAGAGGGATGGGGATGCAAGAATCTATTTGTGACTGGCAAACTATAAATACTGGTGATCTAAATTTGGGAGAAGTAGGGACAAAGCAATAATGGCAATATATGTCTATTCACATTTAAGAAGGAAAGACTGGAAGATTCTCTAAGTGTTCTGAACTTCAGAAATCCCAGGGCCCTGAGGTTACCTGAATTCCATCACAACCGTTTCTACCTCTCCAACAGGAGCCAGTCTGGGCGTTGGGTAACTTTTCATTGTTAATACTTCTGTCTCTAGCATACTAACACTTTCATTTGTTGACAACATAAGAACCGAATTCAATGAATACCTTTCATGGTCTCATGGCTTTGGCTCAAAGTCTTATGGTTGTGAATCTGCTGACCCTTCATTTTACAGACTGAGAAATGGAATCGGAGAAGGCAGAAGTTATCTGCCCGGAGCAATGAGCAGGGGATACGGACAGAGAACCAACTCTATGTTTGATATTTTAAAAGGCTCTAAAACAGTCCTTGGGGATTCCCTGTAGCTCAAATGGTAAAGAATCTGCCTGCAATGCAGGAGATCTGGATTCAGTCCCCGCATCAGGGAGATCCCCTGGAGAAGGGAATGGCAACCCACTCCAGTATTCTTGCCCGGAGAATCCCATGGACAGAGAAGCCTGGTGGGCTACAGTTTATGGGGTCACTAAGAGTCAGACACAACCGAGCGACTAACACTACACTCACTTTGCCTTAAATGGGAGTAGTGGCCCCAAGGCCCAAGGAAAACAGTCCATGGAGTAAGATTCTGCTTGAAATCTCGACTGCACGGGTTACTTTTTAAATCATCCTCTAAGATGCTCCCTCTCTCTTCCTCTTTGCTTTCTTGCTAAGTAAACCTCCCAGTGTATTTCTCTCTTTTCTCAACAAGTTAGTTTTCATCCTCATTTAAAAAAATAAGAATTTAGTTCTATTAGAGTCAGACATGACTGAGCAACTGAACTGAACTGAACTGAACTGAACCCTCTGTTTCCCTGTTCCTCCAGGTAGACCGGTGGAGTTCAGTTCAGTTCAGTTGCTCAGTTGTGTCTGACTCTATGCAACCCCATGGACTGCAGCATGCCAGGCTTCCCTGTCCATTACCAACTTCTGGAGCTTGCTCAAACTCATGTCCATTGAGTTGGTGATGCAATCCAACTATCTTATCCTCTGTTGTCCCCTTCTCCTGCCTTCAATCTTTCCCAGCATCAGGGTCTTTTTAAATGAGTCAGTTCTTCACATCAGGTGGCCAAAGTACTCGAATTTTAGCTTCAGTATCAGTCCTTCCAATGAATATTCAGGACTGATTTCCTTTAGGATTGACTGGTTTGATCTCCTTGCAGTCCAAGGGACTCTCAAGAATCTTCTCCAACACCACAGTTCAAAAGCATCAATTAGGCGCTCAGGTTTCTTTGTAGTCCAACTCTCACATCAATACATGATTATTGGAAAAACCATAGGACTAGACAGATCTCTGTCAGCAAAGTAACATCTCTGCTTTTTAACATGCTGTCTAGGTTTGTCATAGCTTTTCTTCAAGGAGCAAGCGTCTTTTAAATCTCATGGCTGCAGTCACCATCTGCAGTGATTTTGGAGCCCAGGAAAATAAAGTCTGTCACTGTTTCCATTGTTTCCCCATCAATTTGCCATGAAGTGATGGGACCGGATGCCATGATCTTTGTTTTTGAATGTTGAGCTTTTTCACTCTCCTCTTTCACTTTCATCAATAGGCTCTTTAGTTCCTCTTTGCATTTTTGCCATAAGGGTGGTGTCATCTGCATATCTGAGGTTACTGATATGTCTCCCAGGAATCTTGATTCCAGCTTGTGCTTCATCCAGCCGGCATTCTGCATGATATACTCTGCATATAAGTTGAATACTCCTTTTCCAATTTGGAACCAGTCCATTGTTCCATGTCTGGTTCTAACTCTTGCTTCTGGACCTGCATACAGATTTCTCAGGAGGCAGGTAAGGTGCACCGTCTGGTATTCCCATCTCTTTAAGAATTCTCCACAGTTTGTTGCGATCCATACAGTCAAAGGCTTTGGCATAGTCAATGAAGCAGAAGTAGATGTCTTTCTGGAATTCTCTTGCTTTTTCTATGACCCAATGGATGTTGGCAATTTGATCTCTGGTTCCTCTGCCTTTTCTAAATCCAGCTTGAACATCTGGAAGTTCTCGGTTCACATATTGTTAAAGGTTAGCTTGCAGAATTTTGAGCATTACTTTGTTAGTGTGTTAGATGAGTACAACTGTGCAGGAATATGAACATTTTTTGGCATGTCTTTCTTTGGGATTGGAATGAAAACTCCTGTGGCCACTGCTGAGTTTTCCAAGTTTGCTGGCATATTGAGTGCAGCACTTTCACAGGATTATCTTTTAGGATTTGAAATAGCTCAGCTGGAATTCCATCACCTCCACTAGCTTTATTCATAGTGATGCTTCCTAAGGCCCACTTGACTTGGCATTCCAGAATGTCTGACTCTAAGTAAGTGATCACACACATCTAGGTCATTACCATCTTTTTTGTATAGTTCTTCTGTGTATTCTTGCCACCTCTTCTTAATATCTTCTGCTTCTATTGGGTCCATACCATTTCTGTCCTTTATTGAGCCCATTTTTTGCATGAAATGTTCCCTTGGTATCTAATTTTCTTGAAGAGATCTCTAGTCTTTCCCATTCTATTGTTTTCCTCTATTTTTTTGCATTGATCACTTAGGAAGGCTTTCTTATCCCTCCTTGCTATTCTTTGGAATTCTGCATTCAGACGGGTATATCTTTCCTTTGCCTTTCACTTCTCTTCTTTTCTCAGCTATTTGTAAGCCTCCTCAGACAACCATTTTGCCTTTTTGCATTTCCTTTTCTTGGGGATAGTTTTGATCACTGCCTCCTATACAATGTCACAAACCTTTGTCCATAGTCCTTCAAGCCCTCTGTCTACCAGATCTAATCCCTTGAATCTATTTGTCACTTCCACTGTATAATCCTAAGGGATTTGATTCAGTCATACCTGAATGGTCTAGTGGTTTTCCCTACTTTCTTCAACTTAAGTGTGAATTTTGCAATGAGTTCATAACATGAACCACAATCAGCTCCTGGTCTTGTTTTTGCTGACTGTATAGAGCTTCTCTATCTTCGGCTGCAAAGAATATAGTCAATCTGGCTTCGGTATTGACCATCTGGTGATGTCCATATGTAGAATTGTCTCTTGTATTGTTGGAAGAGGGTGTTTGCTTTTTTTTTTTGCTATGACCAGTACTGCTAAGATGGTTGAGCAGAAGGGCATGCAATCATCTTCTTCTGTGAGAACTCACTCACAACTCCCTGCTGAACAAACATCGACAGGAGAATGTTGGATCCCACCAAGAAAAGATACCCCACATCCAAGGGCAAAGGAGAAGCCCCAACAAGACAGTAGGAGGGGCGAAACTGTGTTTAGAATCAAAGCCCATACCTGCCAGAGACACTCAGAGGGCTCAAACAAAANACAGGAGAATGTTGGATCCCACCAAGAAAAGATACCCCACATCCAAGGGCAAAGGAGAAGCCCCAACAAGACAGTAGGAGGGGCGAAACTGTGTTTAGAATCAAAGCCCATACCTGCCAGAGACACTCAGAGGGCTCAAACAAAACTTGTGTGCACCAGGAACCACAAACCCCACAAGACAATGAGGGAGAGCCACAAGTAATCTACTTACATTTGGATCACAGGGTCAGATTGTCTCTGTGGCAACTACTCAGGAAAATGACAAAGGAAAAGAAAGGAAGAAAGAGACGTTAAGAAGGGATGACAGACTAGAAAGGAAGGAAAGGGATGGAGAAAGGGAGGGAGGAGGATATAATGAGAATAGAAAAAGAGAGAAAAGTAATGAGTAGGAGCGTGTAATTTCTTAATGAGGCTGCAATCAAACTTCTCACGTCGCTATTGTCCTTGTGCAGTTTGTCTTCATGCCCGTATAAACAACGACAACAATGGACCAGTAATTTTCCAGTCCATAATCAGGCCATAAGAAGGAGAACAATTTGCTTTATGGAACAAGGAGAAAGACTAATCTCCAATAGCATTGTCAGTGCAGGTTTATCAGCAAGACTTGGAAGAGCTAAGCCTACAGACATACAGATTAGGAATCACAGCTTATTAAAGCTTCAGAACTTCAATAACCCCTAACGACATGAAACAAGCTGCTGAATTAACTTGTCTTGGACACTGACAGTGTATATATCACTTGCTAGGTCTAGGCACAAAGCAAAAACTAACAACAGCAACAACAAAATCAGAGGGAAAAAAATTGCCAAGTCTCCAAGCAAAGGTATCATATTTAAAAAAACAAAAAAAGAAATAGGCCAGACACAAAGGGACAAATATTACATGATTCCACTTACGTGAGGTACCTAGAATAGTCAAACTCATATAGAGAGAAAGTAAAATGGCAGTCACCAGAGTCTGGGAGAGTGGGGAAATAAGGAATTATTGTTTAATGGGTATAATTTAGATTTGGGATGATGAAAAATTTCTGGAGATGGATGACAGTGATAGCTGTAAGAGGATGTGACTATATTTAATGTCACTGAACAGTATACTTTAAAAGAGTTAAAATGGTAATCTCACATATAAGCACAATTTTTTTAAATGGAGGGGGGAAAGCCAGTCCCTTCCTAGTAAACTCAAATTTCTTCCATCTTAAACTCTGAAATCCAAAGGAAACAAAGAGAATAGGCTTTCCCCTCTCTTTTCTTTCTTCCAGAGTAATAGACAGAACTTCAGCCCTACTGAGGGTTGAAGAGCTCTCTGGACACACCCTCAACACTGAGATTAATAGATGGAATTACAGTACCTTCAACTTCAACCAACCTTTACTATCAGAGATGAAGGTCTTCCTGCTATAAACAAAAGTAAGCAGACCAACTCATCATAGAAACAGTACTTACTGAGGATCTGTTACATGCCAAGTTCTATTCTAGGTACTGAGGATACAGCAGTGAAAAAAACAGACATGCCTGTTAGGGAACTTAGGTTCTAGTATCTGATATGAAACACTTTAAAGTTTAAATAAATACAGACTATGCTGTGCTTTCTATTTTTTGCTTTTAATTCTCCTCTTTTTATTTCTGCTTCAGGAGAAGGGTACCATATCTGATTACCATAACATCTTACAAGTAAATAGCAAAGTCTGTGCATTCAAACCAATATCGGGGTTAGAGGTGGGGAACAGTTTTAAAAGCATCTCAACAAAATCAGACAACAAGGGCGATGACTGGTTTTCGTGAAAGGCATGGCAATGGGAAAGCAATTTCTGATAAAGCCAGGACATCTGTTCATCCCTGGTGGAAGCTGATCAACTTTATGGAGCTGTAGTATGTGCATAACAATGTGGATCTAATCAAGGATTCCACCGTTAAGGTCATTTCAGTATGGTATTAGTCTAGCTTNTATGTTTGGTTATTAGAATGATCTCAGTATGTGAATCTACTTTATCAACTAGAAGTTTAATGAAATCTGCACATTTCATGTAGTTCTAGTAGAAACTTTGCATCTGAATTTAGATATGCTGTATGTGTAAAACATATACCAGATTTTGAAGACTCAGCAGCAAATAAGGAATGTAAAATGTTTCCTTAGTAGTTTATTTTTTAATTAATTAATTTTGGTGATTCATTCAGGTTAATGAATCATTGAGGGTATTCATTGAGGTAAGTGGGCTTTCACTAGCTGCCCCTGGGGCATGTGGGATCTTAGTTCCCCAACCAAGGATGAAACTTGGGTCCCTTGCATTGGGAGGCAAATTCTTAACCACTGGACCACCAGGGAAGTCCCTCTTTAGTTCATATATTGATTACACGGGCTTCCTTGTTAGCTCAGCTGGTAAAGAATCCACCTGCAATGGAGGAGACCCGGATTTGATTCCTGGGTCGGAAAGTTCCCTTGGAGAAGGGATAGGCTACCAACTCCAGTATTCTTGGGCTTCCCTGGTGGCTCAGATGGTAAAGAATCCACCCACAATGCAGGAGACCTGGATTTGATGCCTGGTTGGGAAGGTCCCCTGGAAGTGGACATGGCAACCCACTCCAGTATTCTTGCCTGGAGAATCCCCAAGGTCACAAAGAGTTGGACATGACTGAGCGACTAAGTGTGCAGTNACCCACAATGCAGGAGACCTGGATTTGATGCCTGGTTGGGAAGGTCCCCTGGAAGTGGACATGGCAACCCACTCCAGTATTCTTGCCTGGAGAATCCCCAAGGTCACAAAGAGTTGGACATGACTGAGCGACTAAGTGTGCAGTGAGTATGTCGTCCTTGTTGAAATAATAATACTGGGGGTATCCTGGGTAAAAGAATATATGTTATTAAAATTGATTTCACCTGTTTCTTTTTGTTTTTTTTATAAGGTCACTTCTAAAAAATTACATTTATATTGGACAAGCTTCTCATCTATAACCAAAATAGTTCACATATTCCTATATAACTCTTAAACAATTTTCTAGTTCATACTCGTCTTATCAGTAACAATTATAACTTTGCTTCTATGTATTGCTTAGAAGGAAAAAATTTGAAAGCAATCCTAAGGTTTTAAATTAAAATTTTTAAATATATAATTTTATTATACTTACTGAAATGACACTATTTGAATTGAAAGTATTCAGAATATTTTTTAAATTACATTCTATTACATAATCTCTACAGAAAGATATGTTTAAGAAGACTAAATCTAGTGATTCTTTAATGAAACTACCAGTGATTATCATCTGTTCAAAGAATGTGAAATTCATTTTGAATCATATTAAAAACCTATTCCAACGCACATTCTAAAGGAAGGCCATGTGAATTCTCACCTGATTTATTTTCTAAAAAAATTTTTTAGAGATCCAAATAAACAATGTGGTATAATAATTAAAACAACATGGTATATTCAGAACCACATTAATCTATGGAACAGGAAAGACAAGAAGCAGATCTGAACATATAGAGGATTTAATAAACATTAAGATGGACTTTCCTATCAATGGGGAAAAGAGGAAGCTAATGGGAAGTGGTGGATTTTTCTGGATAACTAGCAAGTGATTTGGAATTGATTTTGGTTGAAACTGTTAACACTTGTGAAACACTTAGCTCAGTGCTGGGCATACAGTGAATGTTCGATAATATTGTTACTTTGAGGAAAACTAATAAAGCTCCAGTCCCACCTCACTCCTTACACAGAAATAGATTCTAGATGGACTGAGCAACTTAATGCAAAAAAGTTTAGAACCAGGCTTCCCTGGTGGCTCAGTGGGAAAGAAGCCACCTGCCAATGCAGGAGATACAGGTTCAATCCCTGATTGGAGAAGATCCCACATGCCTCGGAGCAACTAAGCCTGTGAGCCACAATTATTGAGCCTGTGCTCTAAATTAAGCGGCAACTACTGAAGCCCACGTACCCCAGAGCCCACGCTCCACAACAAGAGAAGCCACCGCAATGAGAAACTCAAGCACTGCGACCAGAGAACTGCCCTCTACAGCTAGAGAAAAGGCCTGGCAGCAGTGAAGACCCAGAAGAGCCCAAAATGCATACATTAATTAAAAAGCTAAAACAATGAAATATTCTAAAAGGAAATACAAATGAAATGTTTACCATCTTTGGGTATAGGTATGGTTTTCCTAAGTGTGTCTTAACAGCCAGGTCAGAGAAGACAAGATTGATCAAATTAGACTACAGAAAATTTTAACGAGTTTGTACTACAAAAAAATAGTATACAAAGTTGAAAGCCAAAAAAAGAAAAAAACAGGGAGGAAATAATTTGTAAGACAGAAAGATCTCTGAGGAAAACTCAAGCACCTGTAACAGAAAAGACAGGCTGATTATATACAGAGGCAAATAACCAAATGGCCAGCAAACTTGTGAAGCACTGTCCAGCCTTGGTAGAAATCAAAGAAATACAAACAAATATGAGAGACTACCAAAGATGGAAAGGTTGCCAACACTTAGTAACCCCCTTTCACACACTAGTTACTGGTGGGCATGTCGACTGGGATAGTCTTTTTGGAGGGCAGTCTGGTACTTTCTATGACTATCAAATGACTCAGCAACTCCACTTCTAGAACTTAACATTAAGGAGATGGTCCAGTAAATGTGAAAAAAATCCGCTCTGCCTAAGGAGCTGTACTACTGTGTTGTTTATAAAAGTGAAAAACTAGAAACAGCTATCAATTATTAATGGATTAACTAAATTATGGTACAGTTATACAATGGAATACACATCTTAAAAATGTTTAAGTATATTGTATCTATTAGTTCCCTGGGGAAACAAGTACCCCTTGAGCTCCCAGATAACAAGGCATGTCTAGAGGTTTAACAATAAACTTCGGAGTATTTGTTATTTCTTCTCCATAGTCTCTCATCCCCATTACCTGTGTTAACTGAGAGCTGGCTGTTTACAGCTGAGTTGTAACTTGGGTCCACAAACCTCTTGAAACATATGCAAATCTTTTTGTGTGTGTATATTTTACTGGGAAGGGAGTCCTGGATTCATTAGTTCCTCAAAAGGCCCCCTAGTCCACCACTGGTTAAGAACCATTGGNGAGTTGTAACTTGGGTCCACAAACCTCTTGAAACATATGCAAATCTTTTTGTGTGTGTATATTTTACTGGGAAGGGAGTCCTGGATTCATTAGTTCCTCAAAAGGCCCCCTAGTCCACCACTGGTTAAGAACCATTGGAGTATATAGCTTAATGGGCCAAGTTGTTGTCTAACTGCCCTCAAAAGCATATGTGATTGTACAGTGCGTGAGCTCAGCAGTCAGTCAATATTTACTTAGTATTTACTAAGTCTTACCTTGATTGGTAGCCCAATTATGGTAAAAATTTGGAATAGATTTCTTTATACCCTTTGAAAGTATCTGAAACACACACACATACTCAAACACATGCATATACTCACACACACAATCCCCAAAAGCTCTCTGGCAGCTAGGAGACAAAAAGTGAATTAGAAAGTTTCAAACAAAATTATAATATTAACTTTTAAAAGAAGTAATTATTTTTCACAGTCATTTGAATCTTACATCCATTTGAGCTCCTTTAAAGAGATAACTTTAAGATTTAAGGACTTAGAAAAAGACTTAGCTTTGTGAGGACAGTCAAGTTCTCAAAATCAAATAAGGACTAGAACACTATCAAGTAATTAGTTCTAAATGAAGAAAGCAATAAATCACTTCATATATTAATTTTGAAATGTTCAATAATTTACTGATGCCATATTATGAAATATATAATACTAAATTTGAGGCCCCAATTTATATAATTTTTACAGTATTTCATGGTTTGGTAAAAATGACTCAGAAATTTAAGGGAAGAAAGATTATCTACTGACCACAATAATATCATAGTGATAAAACAGATTACAGGGGAAATCAGCAACTATAAATGAATTGAAGCCAAAGGAAAACATAATTTTGGATTAAATGAGATTATCATATTTTCAGGAGGCAGAGGAGGTAAGAAGTGATAAGCAAAAAAATAATAAAATCAACATGATTTATTTATGAAGGCATATTGGGCAATATACGCTTACAGTATTATTTTTAATACACAAAGATAATTATCTTCAAAATACTATCAGATTTCCCTGGTGGTCCAGTGATGAAGACATCACGCTTCCACTACAGGGGGTATAGGTCCGATCTCTGGTCAGGAACTACTAAGATTCCACATGCATCAGGGCCAAAAAGATAAAATAAAAACTTCTACTTAAAAAATAAAAATATAATAATTATTATCTTCATGAACTGGAATTAACTACATATGGATTTAGGATTAAGAAACACCCAAAGGGACTATATGATCTCTTTTATGTTCTATTATTCCCAAAACTGACTTAAAATTCTGTTGTTAGAAATTCCATTATAATAAATTACAAGGTACAATCTAAGTTAAGGTAGATTTTTACTGAGTTGAATTTTACATAAAATATGTAGGTGTTATGCTGGGCTCAATAGTACATATTTAAGATTGTAATTTTATTTGCTGCAAAGTGATAAGACCTGGAGAGCTATGTTTCACAATTCTAAAACCTGTAATTTATTTTCATTTTTATTCCTTAAATGCCTTAAAATGTTGAATGCTTTTATACACTAGATTTCATTCCAAATAAACTATTTAATGCAAATTTAATTAAGGCAAAACACAAGTCTCCTGTATTAGCAATGACATATACCCAAAAGAGTCTTTCACCAGAGGTTTCCTTTACCAGATATTCCCAAATGAATATCATAAAAAACGTAGAGAAGTCATTAAGCATGACTAATGGAATTACAAGAAAAAGAAATCCATACACCTAGCAACCTTTGCAGGTATCATCATGAATGAGAAAGCAATACAAAAGCAAATGCAGAAAATATATTGAAATAATGTTCAGCATTACTAGAAGTTAAATAAGACCATTTTCCCCCCAGAGTTGAAAAAACAAACACATACCTTCAGTATGAAATGACTGGCAACCTAGTAGGGCATATACACAAGTAAAATAACATAATTTCCTTATTATAAACAGTATTATAATTCTCCATCAGCTTATATGTAAAAATATGAAGCATTCCACCAAATACAAGAAACAACTCAATCCTCAAGTTATTTTAACTCTTAAGAATATTAAATACAATAAAATTATTTTAATATCATTCATCAAAAAAAGATACATCATCATGCCAAATATTTAACACAAACATCACAATCTACTTGTTTTTCTGCTCCTAAAAAGGAAACACTAACTGAAAACAAAAACAGGTTTCTCATTCTGAGATAAATCAATATACAGAAGCCATTTTAAAAATAACCTTTCCCCCAACTTTATTGAGATATAACTGACATATAACATTGTGCAAACGTAAGATGTAGATGAAACGATTTGATATNTCAGTGTTACAGCTCAGTGTTACAGCTCTATTTTATTTAGAAGATAGCAGGAAAATCCATCTTCGAGGCCTGAGGGCACATCGATCTAAAGACACGAGGCGAAGAGCACCCCAACGCGCAGGAGAGAGAGAGAGCGAGCTGGCTTTGGCTCTTCTGTGTATGTTTATCTCACCCTGGGCCTGTCCTGTGTAAACTGGGCCAGCCAGGAGTGTTGTTTGTTTTACCCGAGGTCCTCACTCCAGTCCTCGGACCTTCTTTTGTTTCATTTTCGTGGACTTTTCCCTTCCTTGTCTTGTAGCCACCGCCATTTTGGACTCCTTTTCCCTGTTCTACCTACCTAGCAGTTTGG
Organism: Neotragus pygmaeus; assembly: GCA_006410875.1. Taxonomy (NCBI): domain Eukaryota; kingdom Metazoa; phylum Chordata; class Mammalia; order Artiodactyla; family Bovidae; genus Neotragus; species Neotragus pygmaeus. The sequence goes on from SJYV01054212.1 coordinate 1,214,576, forward strand.
TAATGTAGACTTTAAAAATATTCACAACCTAAAAGTTGAGAGTTATATTTTGTTCAGTGGGAATTTTTAGGACTGCAAACCCAGAGGCAGAATCTCAAGTAACCTTGAGAGTATTGCCCTGAGGAGCAAGAGGTGGGAGAGACAGGTTAAATAGAAGTTTTGCAACAAAGGGCAAGGAGCCTGAATGTCAAAAAATTATTACTAATTAAAGAAAACCAGATATCCCAACTTAAGGAATTTAGTGCTTGTCTATGTATGGGAAGATGCAAGAGCCTGGGCTTATGATATCACTCCTTTGATATGCACCGTAGCTATTTGGGGCCAGCATCCTGTTTTCACGTCTTGAGTTTCCTCAGGGCTCACCCTAGGGAGTGACTGCAGTCTGATGGCTGCTAGATGTAGGTTTTCTTTCCTCCCTGAGGGAACTCAGGGCTCACCAGCTCACCTTTTGAAGTGGCTGTAATAGCTGATAACTGCGACACCCTTTGTTTACTGATATGGCAGGAAATATTCCATTTATTAGTAGTGTTGACTGAAAAAATATTCGCAACCTTAAAGTTGAGAGTTATGTTTTATTCAGTAGGAATTTTTAGGACTTTTAAGCCCAGGAAGCAGAGTCTCAAGTAACCCTGAAGGGACACTCAGAGACGATGAGGGGAAGAGTCAGAGTATATAGAAATTTGCAACAAAGGGCAGGTAGTCTGAAAAGCAAACATATTTAAAAAAATAAAACAAAACAAAACAGATATCCCATGTTACGGAAATAGCACTGTTCTATGTATGGGAAGATGCAAGAGTTTGGGCTCTCTGAATTCATTCCTTTCATATGCATCTCAGCTATCCATATCCTCAGATTTTCACATCCTGAACTCCCTTGCACTCACCATAAGGAGTGGCTGAAGGCTGATGGCTGCTAAATCACAGGTATTCTTCTCCTTTCTGAGTTCCCATAGGCCTCACCAGCTCACACTGAAGGACTGCAGTCACTGATGACTGTGACATCCTTTTTTACTGATATGGAAGGAAATGCTCCATTTCTCAGTAGTAACAAACCTGCTTAACTAATTTGACCTCTTGTTGCTTAAGTTAATTTAAACACAGGCATTGTTTGGGTAATACATTCTTGTATCCTATGAAATATTCCTTGGAACACAATTTTGAGAAAGTTTATTATAGGTTTCACAGTCAGAAGTATACAAACATCACGTGCAGTCTTAGTTCACAACACAGATCCTGACATCACTTTGTATGTTACAGTTTATCCCAGATTCTCACATTAAAAAATTGCTTAGTCACAACTTTTCCCCCACTATTTGCTTGACAATCTATGCATTTCAAGGCACATCACTAAAGTGTTTCCCTGTCTCTCACATCTTCACCTTCCAAAGCAGAGGACTAAGAAATGATTCCGTGATAAGGTAGAAAGAATACCAGATGTGAAGTGTTAATAATTTAGTATTCAGATGTTGTAAACCAGATGCAAACTTAGATGTTAGGTTCAAGTCCTGGTTACGCCTTGTAATGTCAAGAAAATCTGTTTGCTTTTGTTTCCTCATCTCCATTTCTAGGGCAGTTACCTTGTAAGATTCACTGAGGTTAGGGGAAGAGATGTTAAGAAGTTACTATATTATGTGCAATTAATAAAAAACTGAGTTATATTATAATTGTGTTCTTGGAAGCAAGGAAGTTCCATTGAGCCTGAAAGCTTCAGTAAATAAAGGAAGAGAAAATTCACAATTCTTGTACATTTCTGCTGCTGCTGCTGCTAAGTCACATCAGTCGTGTCCAACTCTGTTCGACCCCATAGATGACAGCCCACCAGGCTCCGCCATCCCTGGGATTCTCCAGGCAAGAACACTGGAGTGGNAGGAAATCAGTCCTGAATATTCATTGGAAGGACTGATGTTGAAGCTGAAACTCCAATACTCTGGCCACCAGATGTGAAAAACTGACTCATTGGAAAAGACCCTGATGCTGGGAAAGATTGAAGGCAGGGGAAAAGGGAATGACAGAGAATGAGATGGTTGGATGGCATCACCAACTTGATGAACATGAGTTTGAGAAACCTCTAGCAGCTAGTGATGGATAGGGAAACCCGCTGTGCTGTAGTCCATGGGGTTGCAAAGAATCGGACCCAAATGAGTGACTGAACTGAACTAAATCAGTTTCCTGACTGGAAGGAGTGAGCTATGTTCAAAATTCTGCTTTTCACCTGAAAAAAAGAGAGGTATCTGTGTAATGAAAATTATGTACTGAACTACAAACTGTACGGCCCATGAGCTACAGGGCCATTACTATCACCAGACCTAACCAATCTAACAAAATTGACTGTTATCCCTCAGCAAGAGGTCAAATCAAACACAAACATTTTCCATCCCTCAGATAACAGGTTAAGTTTCCCACCTGAAGGAGCAGGCCCCACTCTTAGGGCACAACCAAAACTTTAAAGTAACAGGCAAAGCACAAAAGAAGGCACAGACTTATGAAATTATTTTCTCTTTCCTGACATTGTTTATGATACTGGCAGTATTGAATTACATTTGGAAAAGAAGCCCTGGAATTACCCAGGTAATACAAGCTCATCTTAAAACTGTAAAGAAAGTAACAATGACTTTCTGATAACTTTAACTAAAAAAAGGAAAATAAAACAATATTTATCTAGTGCTTGCACGGCAAAAATTTCTTCAATTGGCTCTCTGAATCTAAATTACACATTTTACCACTCTGATATCTAACCAGGATGTAGATATTTATAAATTACATCACTGTAATCTGAACTCTTTGCCTTCAGTTTGAGTTGTGTCAATAGTATTTAGATCAAAAAACCTGGAAAGCAGGAATAAGAAATCAAGTACTCTCCTTATCATCTGAGGATACATTTCAGGATTCCCACTGGATGCCTGAAATCACAGATAATACCAAATCCTATGTATAATATGTTTTATTTTTCCTATGGACACAAACCTATGATAAAGCTTAATTATATATTAGGCATCAGTTCAGTTCAGTTGAGTCCCTCATTCGTGTCCGACTCTGCATCGCCATGAATTGCAGCACGCCAGGCCTCCTTGTCCATCACCAACTCCCAGAGTTCACTCAAACTCACCTCCATCAAGTCGGTGATGCCATCCAGCCATCTCATCCTCTGTCGTCCCCTTCTCCTCCTGCCCNAGTTAACACATCCATCAACTCACATAGTTAACAATTTTAGTTAACACATCCATCAACTCACATAGTTAATTTTTGTTTGGTGAGAACTTTTAGATCTACTCTCTTAGCAACTTAAAATACACAATATAGTATTGTGTATATAGTAATATAGTCATGATGCTGTAATTTACGGCCCCAGAACTTATTCATCTTAATAACTGGAAATTTGTACCATTTAACCACCCTCATTCATTTCCCCACTGTGCTTGCCTGGCAACCACCAGTCTGCTGTTGCTAGGAGTTCAGTTTTTGTAGATGCCACAAGTAAGTGAGGTGAGATGACAGCATTTTCTTCTGTCTGACTTATTTCACTTAGCATAATGCCCTCAAGGTTCATCCACACTGTCACAATGGATTTCCTTCTTTTTATGGCTAAACAATATTCCATTATTATAGAGCTCTCTCACACGTTCTTCATCGATTTATTAAAAATAACTTTTTTTCTTGTTTACAAAAGTATTTCCTATTTATTGTTGTCATTGTTTAGTTGCTAAGTTCTGTCCAACTCTTTTGTGACACCAAGGACTTCAGCATGCCAGGCTTCTCTGTCCGTGGGATTTTCCAGGCAAGAATACTGGAGTGGGTTGCCATTTCCTTCTCCAGGGAAAATGAGAAGCTACTAGAAAGTGGACACATACACCCAGAATCCCACAACTCAGAAGAAATCTTTTTTCAGTGCCTATTCTTATGCCGGGCCTATATATTTCTTTTAGGAGTTATTTCCTAAAAGCCACTGTTTTTATATTTGTACTGCTGAAATTTACCAATATAACTGGAATATGTTCTGTCCCAACTAGACCTCTTACATTTAAGGAATAAAACTTCAAAACCATAGATTTTGATGATGTCACATTTCTGGGACAAAATTTAAAATACATGCTTAAGGTAATAAGTTATCTTATGGACTCATTCCTTTAAAATTATGCGTTTAAGCAAAATCAAAGGATTATGCTTCATTACCAATTCAGCATGTTCACTGCAGCCATGTCATTTAGGAAGCCAAACATTTTCTATTTTGTTTTGGTACCTTAAACAGTTAAGGAGGAAGGCCAATCTCTATTACACGTTACAATGCATTAGTATTTTTACTTGATGTTTAAACTCACTGAAGGATAAACTCATCTTTAAAATATGCTCACATTCAGGGTTTAATATATCATTACACAATTGAAACAATAACAATAAAAGAACAAGGAATATTTGCACTACATCCCTATGCACTCAATCTTCTGTATCTTCTGGAGTAAGACTCTACAAAGTTCAATTCTGACCAGCACTCTCTTCTACCAGAAACATCACAAATCCTAAAAACACAAATTCACAGGCTGAAGTAACTGTTTCATTATGTAAAGAGCTATATATTTCTGTGGATACCTTGGTTGCTATTTTTTTCAAGCCTAAATGATGACCAAATGATTTTTAGAAACATGAAACAAAAGGAAAAATAGAATCAGCATTATTTCTGAGAGAATATTTTTGCCTAGTTTAAACCATGAATATATTGTAGAATGCTATATCATGAAGCTGATAAATTCTGATTTCTAGTACTCTAACAGATTAAGTACTCAACAGTTTCTTTTCTTTTTTTCTGCTACAATGATATTTTAAATATAATTTGCTACAATGATATTTTAAATTTCTCCCAGTTTGGATTTTTTAAAATCTCATTCTTTATAAAAACTTATTGATTGCTACCAGCTATAGGCTCTGAATTTTAGACAACACAAAATAGTTTTTCACAAACTTTCTAATTGACTCTCACCTAAAGGCTGGAAACCCCCACTGAAGGCTTTTCAAACTCATCAGACATATATATATATATATATACTTTAAAAAAAAAAAAGCTTTAATTGTAGGATCTCACTGACACAAACATAAGGAAATTCTGAGTTATACACACTTCACATTAAGCTTTTTCCACTGACATTGTAACTTTTGTCAACATTCAAAGAAAATTCAACCCTGGTCAAAAGTGACAGTTTGACAACTCTGGAAGCTAACATCCTCTGTTTATATGAACAAGTTCATACTGTCTGCTCAGGGAATTGAAGTTTTTCTCATCTCTGACTTGATCTCTCAAGTTCAAATCACTACACTTTAGGGTTGTGAATTCTGTCTCCAAGATTTAACTTTACAATCCACCTCTAAAAAAAGAGATGAGAGAATAATATAAGTATCAGATATGAAAAGGAATACGTTCTGAGACTACTTTCTAAGTGCCTTTGCACAACTAAACTAGAAACATATGCAATAAGTTCAGCTGCCTTAAAAACTATCCCCTCAAATTAAAATTCTTAAGTCTTTCTATTTCAAAAACCACAATTACTGGCTTTAAAACAAGAATAGGACCATAAATCCCTTCAAAATAAAGTTGCAAATAAAATGAGCTGGATACTTGCATTTTCAGTCAACAAACATGCATGTGTCAAACCACACTGACACAGAAGATCCTTTTGTTTGTAAACAGAAGCCAAAGAGACAGCTTATAGCTTTTCCCCTANAAAATAAAGTTGCAAATAAAATGAGCTGGATACTTGCATTTTCAGTCAACAAACATGCATGTGTCAAACCACACTGACACAGAAGATCCTTTTGTTTGTAAACAGAAGCCAAAGAGACAGCTTATAGCTTTTCCCCTATGATGTCCATGGTAACATCAGTAGAAAGGAAACAAAGGACAACTTAGAGTTAAAATGAAGGCTTTCTCTATTTTAATCTAATTTCACACCTACCATCACCTTCATAAACTTAAAAAAATTCCAAACATACATTTAAAATTTTCTATTAAAAAAAGAGAGAAAGTCCATTTTGGAACACAAAGAACCATAAACCTCTAAAGAAACCAAACGTCTCATTGCAAAGTGACAGTTGCCCGCTCTCCTTCGAAGTGCAGTGGGTAACAATACAGCTTCTGGATTCAGCTTGGCCTGTGTCTGGATCCAGCCCTGCTATTAGCAGCAGTGTGACCTTGGACAAATTACTTAACTTCTCTGTGGCCATTTCTTCCTCTTTCATCTGAGTCTAGAACCCACCTCTCTGAGAGGATCATGAGTTAAAACATGCCAAGAGCTTATAACAGTGTCTGCTTGGCACTCTGTAAGTGAATGGTGTTAGGTATTATTTTTACTATCTTCATTTTTAGGTTTGGGGCATAATTTAAATTAATTTTCTGATCACTTTATGAAAGATAGTATAATAATCATTATGCAAATAATTAGTATACCTTCTCAAATGAGTCCAGGGTAAGTAGAGTTATAGCCCAGAGGGGTAAAGAGTTTTTTTTTTAAAGAGTTTTTCTTTTTTCATACACGAATATTGGATGTGGCTGTTACTGGTAACTCTGGCTTTATTTCCCATATGCAAAAGAAAATCCCCTATCAGGAAAAGACAAGCAACATTAGAGAACACTTGGGTTTGTCCTGATCATTGCAGGGTAAAGCCAAAGTCACTTTTACTAGCCTGATGGGCACTGAAAATATTAGTCACCAAATTAATCCCAACAAATAACAATAATTGATTGGCTCATTGATGTATTTCCCCTTGTCTTCCCCAACCTTTCTCTAAGTAGTCAGAAAGGAAAGTTTTCATATTTTCTGAGAATCTCATTATTGCTCTCAAACCATACTCTATATCTTAGTAAAATTAAAAAATGAGTCAGCATAAGCACCTCAAAAAACTAGTAGTGCACAGAATATGGAGATATTTCTCTTCATACTAGAAATAAATCTGGAAAATAATTTTAAAGAGCTCATCAGGGTGCCAAAGGAAGAACAAATGGAGAATGAGTGTTGGATTCTGTAAACTAGTTTCCAAAAAATTTTCAATCAGTATAAGCATTTTTCATCTTAGTAGTACTATAATACATGAGAAATGGAAGTAATTATTATGAATAAACCCAATGAGGAAAATATCCAGTATGTGACAAACTCATACTTCTTTATTGACTATGGGCGGGGAGGATGGGAGGTCAAGACACTCATCAAGCTTATTTGCAAATTGTATTATGCATAATCATGCCACACGCTAATATAGGACTGCCTTCAGTGATGTGATCTAAAAGAAAATTTACAAGACAGAAACTCTCCCTAAACTGCAAACAAGTTTGAAGGCCAATTTAATCAGGAGTCTATTAAGTCATTACACTTCTTATAATAAAGTTAGTTGAAGGCGAGGAAAAGGCCACTCGCTTCAACTACTGAAATAATACTATATGTACTTCTTTCAAGGATATTCTTCTCCACAACACTCCATATAACTCAGAGTCCAACATTTATATTAAAAGTGATCTACCATGTTAATGATTATCCAGGAGGGTCAAGGAAGAGTTTTATGACTGAGGGTGATTCCTCCAAAGTTCTACCATCACCACACTAAATTTCTCCTTGTTCTTATTTAACTCCTCCATGACATCTTGTACGACTTCTAGCTGAGGTCAGAAAAACTGGTATAGTCGCTGCTAGATAGATGGAGTTCCATATCATATAAACCTATGGCAACACCCGCCTTGAAAGCTCTGACAGTCGAAGCTACACATAACATATTTTCACTCTATCTTAGCGCTATGCGTTTTCTAGGTACCTGGCAGGAAAACAGAAAGGGGCAGCCCCATTTTTCTGTTACTTGTACCTTTGTTGTGGTAGTTGTTGTTAAGACTTCTTCCAAGGCAGCTAAACCTTGAAGGGAGCTGGGAAGATCTGGGATGTCTTGTCTTTCCAGCTGGGTACTCAGTAGAGCTGTCATGAGGCAGTATGATGGGTCAAAGAAAAACCACATGGCCTCTGATGCTCGTCTTTATGCGTATAAAAATGTGACACTACCAAAAGGTTACCATGTGGACCTAATTTTGAAAATACAAACAGGAAGCACCCCCACCCCAATATTACCATTAAAAAAAAGGAAACCAAACCTCAAAGATACCTTCCAAGGAAGTCATGGGTGTGACCAAAACTAACAAAAGTAATAAAACGTCATCCAAACCCCTAAAACCACCAAAAATGAGGGTCTTGTTCAACTAAAAGTCAAATGCCTATAAATCACTTGTTTCTTTGATTAGTAAACATAGCCTATATTTAGATATGCAAAATCCTCTCCAAATGGGCTTAGGTTTTTCAATAGTAAAGGATCACCACTTGTAAGAAAACATCCAATGTAAACAGGCTATTTAATCAAAACAAGGACATGACAATTAAGAGAAAGCAAAGTAAAAACATTTTTAATCGCTGTTATCACGATTTAAATGTACAAAATAACTGATCAGTGGAAACTAGATTGTTAAATCTGACTTTCCTATTCCCAGAAATAAGCACAAAACTGTTGTTTCCAACATTGCAGGGGAAAAAACACTTCCGATTTTAGAACGGTTCTATTAACAAAGCGCAGATTTAAAGAAAAATGTTTTCCTTTAAATACCACACAAAATCAGGGACAGTGATACTTTAGAACAAATTTTTAAACATTATTTTTATTAAGAAGTATCAAAGTATTTTGATACTTTGTTAAGCAGTAAAAGGATATTTTTCTGAAGAGCTCAGTAACCTAGAACTGTCAGATAACTTTTTCAAAGAATAAGTTTCAAAAAAACTAATAAAAAAACAGGAGGTTTTCTGCTTCCTTTTCTAGGAATAATGTACACTACACTATTGTACACATGGAATACACAATAATGTACACAATAATGTACACTAGAATGTAGGTAATCTACACTAATAGAAAGGGGAAAATACATGTCACTGGTGGTCAGAACATCCAGGTATCTATGAAAATTCATGAGATACACACGTTTGTAGGGCATTAGAAGAGTTAAGCTTCCTTGGCTTCTACCTTCAACCTGCAATTTATTTATTTATTTTTTTAATTAATTAATTTATTTATTTTTTAATTTGACTTTACAATACTCTATTGGGTTTGCCATACATCGACATGACTCCACCACAGGTGTACACAAGCTCCCAATCCCGAATCCCCCTTCCACCTCCCACCCCACAACGTCTCTCTGGATCATCNCATTCTTCTTTCTCAAGATTGCTTTGGCTATTCGAGGTTTTTTGTATTTCCATACAAATCTTGAAATCAACCTGCAATTTAATCTTGAGCATATTATTTACCTATTTACAACATCATCCTTTTCTAATAGACTATCTCTATCAATTACCATACAAAAATAAGTCAAAGTAACTACCACAAGCACACTGATTAACCTAAACCTAACCTAATACAAATCACAAATAATTTGAATATTATATGAAATAACTTTAACATAAAGATATAACTTGAAACAATTTGACATTAAGTACCCAAAGAGCAACAAACAAATGATACCTTTTACTAGTCCTGATGTGGGTTTTGCATATGTAAATAAAATTGTTTAAAAAACATCAATTGAGAGCAAGAAAATGAAGATGAAATGAGAAGTTGGGGCACAATAGGAAGTGCTGACCAAAATATTCATGTTGTAACACTCCAAACAATGATAGCACTTTCTCCCCCTCTCATCATGTATATCATGAAGCACCCGATTAAGAAACACAGCCACCTTAAACTACTTAACACAATTCATATTAACAGCCTGTGGGCAAACATGTGCATCCTGACTAGTGAGAAGAGGGGATAATTTATTTAGTTGGGTGTACAGCAAAGATTTTGTGCAGTTCAGCTCCCAGTTGTGCAATAACCAAACTGCTGGTGATAGAAATCAACTCTTTTTTTTTTTTAATGTTTTGCTTTTTCAAAAAAAGATCTCTCCATTCTCTCCCTGTGTCTCAATCAGGTGCTTGAATTTTCCATCTTCCAAAGGCTACAGAAAACAAGTAATCTACTAGATGACACCAACCTGACCAAAAGTGTGGTGCTGTTTTGGTTAAATCCACAGATATCACAAACTGTCACATAATACATTTTCTTAAAATCAGCAGTCCCCTTCTCCCCCTTACACTATGAATTCTAACAACTGTGATCTTCCAAGAGATGGAAACTGGTACCAACACAAACAAGAACCCTGAAGCCTTGAAATGAAGTCAAGCAATAGAATCCCACCAGGTTACACTATCAAAACTGATCTAGTCTTCACAGTTCTAGGGAATGAATTTTTTAAAATGACAGGCACGCTAAATAAAACACATAGTCAATGAACACCAACAATGTGATCAACAAAACGTAAACAAATAATCAGAGAAAAACGTTGAAGAAAGAGGCAGAGTTCTATTATCTTTGCTGAACGATAACAAAATTATTTGAGATAATATACTCAACAGCTGAAAGCTTATTATGGCCCAGGCGGCTATCCAACCACTTTGGAAATCTAAGATACAAGCGGAAGATAAACACCATTTGAAGACTGAAAAAGGGACTTAACCTCAGTTTAATAATTAGGTGATACACTGGCCCTTTCAAGGGGCATTCCCCGAGGGCATTCCAGAGACAATTTATGAAACTGTATTTAGGGAAAGATCTAACACCTCTCTATGCTTCGGGACGAGCACTGATCTGAGTCTTCAGACCAACATTTCAGTTCCTGAAGTTCTAAACAGCTGTGGGAACGGAGCAGGCCGATCCTTCCACGTACCTGGCCTCAGTTTCCTCATTTGTTCAATAAAGAAGGCAACATTACCGCGGGGATCCTTTCCAGCTCTAATATTCTACGACCCACTTTGAGCACTATTTATTTGATACGACGGTATCAAATACAATGACAGGATCAGAGGGGACAAGAAAAACAAACAAAAAAGATGTGGCATGGCTCTTTAGGAAAGAGAAGATTGGTATCTCTTTTTGCCCCTAAATTTCCTGTGGTTCGTATTAACCTTCCTAAAACTGGCGCTTGTTTTCCAGTCTTCGCCTTTTCCATCATTGCTGGCTACAAGTGTCTGCAAACGCCTCTTGCTCCACACAACTTCTCCTCTTTGATCCGCCTGACCATCTTGCCAGATTCCTTTAGCCTCAGACCAGCTGGGACGACACAACGGACTACCCTTCCGACACTGCATCTCTGCCCCCAACACCAGGAGCACTTTTTAAAAAACTCTTTATCCCCGGCTAGAAAACCAGAACGCGCCGCTTCCCACCGCCTCACGCACCAGCCGGGGCTCGGCGGGTCCTGATGGGGGATTCTGCAACCTCCCCCCTCCCGCCCCCCGAGCCTGAACGAAAAGCTCGTATTTGTTGTCTGGACTCCTTNTACAAGTTTGAGAGCCTGATTTTTCAACCCATGTAGATTATAATTTGTGTGTTTTAGGAGGAGAAGTCCAGAAGACATAAATGTAGTTAGGTCATCACCTGATTGACTTTGGCAATGCAGGAAAACCGTAAAAAAAATATATTCAGCATCTTACAAAAAAGTGTGAGGTTATTGAATTTAAGGGTAAGCAGTCCATGGGGTCGCTAATGGTCAGACATGACTGAGCAACTTCTCTTTCACTTTTCACTTTTATGCATTGGAGAAGGAAATGACAACCCACTCCAGTTTCTTGCCTGGAGAATCCCAGGGACAGGGGAGCCTGGTGGGCTGCTGTCCTATGGGGTTGCACAGTGTCGGACACGACTGAAGTGACTTAGCAGCAGCAGCAGCAGCTATATATACTTCAATAATACTAAAGAATATACTACAGAATACTGAACAAATTTTTTCAGTTATTAGAAATAGGTTATTTTAACACATTTTAGGAAGTTTTTATTTAAAAATATTGTGTGGAGGGTGGAGGGAATGGTTAAATTGGCAAACTCCTATAACTGAAAAATCCGCTTACATTCAACAGTTCATTCTCTGTGGCCATCATGTATCTGTAGTTCTAACCAAGAAACGCCATAAAACATAATCATCCAATGTTTCCTAATATTTTATCCTTTTTTTTGAATCAGAAGATTCAGGAATAAGATCTATATCATATAGAACAAGCTGAATTCTAGTCTAAGAGTTCATGCAGTTATTTTAGAAAGTCTTTGTTTATCTAGAATTTTATCTATTTTCAGTGTCACAAAAGAGAGCAAGAAGATGAAAGTTGATCTTTCTTTCTCCTCCTCTACCACCTTATTCATTTTGCAACTAATACATATAGACATCGCTCAATATCTTGGCTGATTGTTTCCAGGACCTCTGCAGAAACCAAAATCCATGGATGCTCAATCCTTTATATAAAAATGGCATAGTATTTGCATATAACCTACACATGTGCTTATGTGCTTGTGCTCAATCACTCAGTCATGTTCGACTCTGCAACCCCGTGGACTATAGCCCGCCAGGCTTCTGTGTCCATGAGTTTTCTCAGGAAAGAATACTGGAGTGGGTTGCCATTTCCTCCTCCAGGACATCTCCCTCACCCAAGGATTGAACCTGCATCTCTGATGTCTCTTGCATTGACAGGTGGATACTTTACCAATTGAGCCCCCTTGAAAGCCCAACCCATACATACCTTCCATATACTTTAAATCACTTCTAGATTGCATATAATGCTTAATATAAATGCTATGTAAACAGTTGTAAACCTGTCTCTTATACACATCTAGATGTGTATAAGAGACAGATCCCAGGGACAGGGGAGCCTGGTGGGCTGCCATCTATGGGGTCGCACAGAGTCGGACATGACCGAAGC
>SJYV01054212.1:1234157-1261531 GCA_006410875.1 Neotragus pygmaeus
TCCTGCTCCCAATCCCTCCCAGCATCAGAGTCTTTTCCAATGAGTCACTGGGTCACCCTCCCCTCACCCCATTCCCAGAAACCGAGGACAGTCACTATGCCTGAGGCTGGAAGGCCTCGTGTTCCCTTGGTGACTTCACTATAAGTTGACTTCCCTGAAGAGTGGTAGAGGACAGGGGGCAGGGGCAGGAAGCGCGGACCCAGCAGTTCCTTTCCCTGCCCCAACTCACACGGAATTTCTCACGGCACATGTGCCCCCTCCTTAGGTACCACTCTGTCTTCAGGGACAGGCATGGGCAGCATTTTCACAGTGGGGTACCAGAGTGTGGGAATTCTGGGAGAGGAAGAGACACTGGTCTCAGGGGTGCAGTCTGAGCATGAACCTGTGGCTCCCCCACTTCCAGGAGCCTTAAAGGTAGGGGCTGGAGTGGAGGTGGACAGCCCCCCACAGAGGCACTGTGGGGGTGAAACGGGATGCTTAAGAGCCCATGGACTTCGGCTTCTGCTGTGCCTGCTACGCTGGGGCACGGAGATACTTCCTGGAAGGCCTCCAGCTTTCCTGGGAGGGCTCTTCACCCCCCCACCTCCCCTCTGGCTCCTGTACAACAGGAACTCTCCTTGAAGAAGAGACCTGGAGCAGAGGAGACAAAGGCATCTCTGTACCATCTCCCCCTGCCCCCGGGGACGGTTAGGTCAAGGCGACCTTAAGGTAGGGGCATCAGTAGGGCCCTCTTCACGGCTACCCTGGTCTCCAAGGGCCAGAAAGAGGACTTGGGATCATTGTTCCTTTCCTGTGTAACTCGAACCCACATCCGTGTAAGGATGGGGAGCCGGACCCTGACTTGGGGCTGCTCAGGACATCAACACAGGGCAGGGTGCACAGGGATGGAGGTGCCACGCTTGGTGTCACAAAACAATCATGGGCTTGTGGGACTTCCCTGGGGGTCCAGTGGTTAAGACACTGTGCTTCCAATGCAGGGGGCACAAGTCCGATCACTGGTCGGAGAACTAGGATCCCTCACACTGCATGGCCAAAACAAAACAAAACAACCACGGGCTAGAGTGAAGACTACGGCGTGTGCTCAGGGTAGGGAAAGTTTTAAAAGGTTGTATAGGGGCACTGCCCACAGAGCCGAGCAACTTGGATCCCGGTGCCAGCTATGCACTCACTGGCCAGACTGCCGTGGATGGGACTCTGTCCTGGACTAATCAAAAGGAAGGGTTCCGGCTCTGCCTACCTTCAAGGCTGTCACACAGATCAACTGAGTTGAAGAGTTCAACCAGGTTTGCACACGAATGTGCCACGGTTCAGTTCAGGATACATGCAGAGCGTGTGAACTACTGGCTCGGCTAGGGGTTATTCTGATTCCTATCAAACTATGGCCAGTCTTCTTTTGGGGAATGTATTCCTGTGAGAATTTTTGTTTAAATCCCTCCCCATGTAATGCTGTGACCTGGAGTTGGTGATGAGGGGCAGCAGCTTGGGACCCCAGCTCATCCAAACGCTAAGCAGGCTTTGATCTTTCTGAATCCCACCCCCTATGCCTCAGTTTTCTCCTCTGTCGTCTGGGCCCCTAAAACCACCAGCCTGCTTTGCTTTGTGGTGGGAAATAGCAGAGATGAAACCAGCGAACTGAAAGCAGAAAGAAACCCCAAATTTTACATTTCCGGGTAGTTGCATTATCCAGAGCAACCACAGTCACCTCTGCCCCCAAACCAACTCTGACACCCTCTGTCTTCCACTCTTCTTCGGTTGGCCTTTGCCCATCCTGGGAAAGTGCCAAAGCTCCTCCCTTCCCACTGCATCTCAGGAGGAGAACAGAGGCACAGAGAAAGAGAGAGCAACGCAGACGGAGTCCTAGAGAGAATGAATCAAGAGGAGGAGAATCCCAAAGCAAGAGAATGAAAACACGCAACAAAGGACACCCAGATGCAGGGCCTCACAGAGAGAGGCCAAATGGGGAGAGATCCAGAGGTGGGGGGAAAACAGCTGTTGCCATTGGACACAAGGGGAGGAGGGAGGCATGTGGGGGCTCTGAAGGCACTGGGGCACACCCTTTGAGGCCAATCCCTTCCATTTTGTTCATGGGCACACCAATGCTAGCTTCTTAGGACCCAGGAGGGCCCACCCCCTAGTCAAGCCCAGTCCAGCCCAGCCAGATGTTTGGTGGGTGTGGCTGCCAGCTGGAATAGCAGGCTCCCACAGGCCTTGGGGAGGAAGCTGGAGAGGTTGCTGCCTGGAAGTGGGTGGGCAGGACCCCCACTCTGAAGCCACTCTGCCATCCCACCCTCTCCAGATGCCCAGATGCTGGTGTCTGGCAAGGGTGGTCCTCTGCCTTCTAGATGTGGCTTCTAGATGTGGAAGCCCAAGGGATCTGCTCCAACTGACTGACCTGCTCACAGTGAGAGGCTAGAGGGCACAGGTGCCACCTCGGACCCACCCACTGTGGGGTGACGGGTTTGAATCTGCCACTGACAGCCCTCATGACATTGACCAAGTCACTTCCCCTCTCCGGCCTCTGTTTCCCCATTTGTAACATCATCATTATGGTTGTTTCCAGCTCTGACACTTGGCGATCACTCCAGGTGACGCCTTAGCTGTGTGTCGACCCTCCCCTGCCAAACCCTTTGCACAGAGTAGGGGAAGGAGAGAGACAGAGGCATTGTGTTTCCTCCTCCCTAGAGCAAGTTTTGCCCCCTCCCTCGAACCCCTTCACAGTTTTCGATTCCTTTCCTCGTGATCCTGCCAACAGAGACTGTGACCACCTGTGGAAGTGGGTCGGGGGGAGTCCAGCTTCGGCAGCTTTAAACTTTGTTTGTTTGTTTGTTTGTTTCTGAAATAAAAGAATGAAAGTGGTGAAGTAGTGAGTGGTGAGAAGATGGGGTGGGGGTGGTGTGGGAGGGAATAGAGATAAAAGGGCAAATCCAAGAAGGAACTGGGGAGAGAGGGAGAGGAGAATGATTGCCCCCAGGATAGCAGGTCTTGGCCCAGCCAGCTGTGAGTGGGCAGCCAGAAGGGCCCCTCCCTTGGTGCTGCCAATACCAGCCGCCAGGCAGAGGGGAGGCCCCAGAGGAGAGGGAAGCTGGGGAAAGGGAATGGAAGACTTCCAGGGTAGCCTTGCCCAACTCCCCCAGGGGGCTCTTGGGGTGGGGGCTGTGACCCAGGCAAGGCTTGGAGAAGGTGCTGCCTGTTCCGGCAAGGCCTGTAGGCAGTGGTGACCTTGTGAGCATTCGTGTCACCTCTCCCTGGACCTTCTGAAGATAGGACCAGCCTCGGATGTGACCAGGTTGGGGGTGAACAGAGAGGTAGGATCCTGTATGGACCATGGTTTGCGGACTTAGCCCTGTGCCCACTGGGGGACCCTAGGCAAGGGCCCCTCACCCCTCTGGACTTCATTTCTCATCTGCAAAATTTCCAGGGCTTGAAACAAATATTTGACTGCCAGCGTTCTTTCCAGTTTCTGCTGCACAGGGGAGTGCACAGAAAAGTCGTGGAAGGAGGGGCAGGGCAGGGGGGCCTCTAGGTGAGCTGGCAATCTCTGGAATCCCCAGCCCTTCCCCTCGATATGGCTTGGCCTCTGAGATCACAAAAGCTGTGTCCCCAACCCACACGCGCGAGCACACACATACACACATACACATATTGGACTTCTTAAATCTAGAGGCTCAGAAGATGACAAACGCCCGCATCTCCAGCTGCTCCAACCCTTTCCTCCTCCCTTTTGACAGATGAGAAAACTGAGGGCCCGCTCTGGGATTTCCAGAGCGCGGGATTTCCCAGCCCTCCCACTCCCATCCTCCAGCCACTCCCGCCCCTCTGGCCCAGCACGGTCTGCGGCAGCTCCGCGGAGTCGCCGGCGAGGGCCGCCTGGGACTCCCGGGGGACCCCGCCGTCGGAGCAGCCCCCCGCGCTCGGCGCCGCCCCGCCTCGCCGCCGTGCACTCGTCGGGGAGCCAGCCACCGAGGGCGGAGGCGGGGAGAGAGCGACCGGGGCTGGGAGGGGTGTTGGCGAGAGCTCGCGCGCTGTGTATGGTCTGTCAGAGGCAGCTGACCTTTGAGGAGGAAATCGCTGCTCTCGGCTCCTTCCTGTAGTAACAGCCGCCGCCGCCGCCGCCGCCAGGAGCCCCGGCCGGGAGCGAGCGCCGGCCCCGTCGCCGGAGCGCCCGGCACGACCAGGTGGGTGGCCCCGGCAGCGCGTCCCCGGCGACGCGCGCCCAGAGGGGGCGCCCCGCTGCCGCTGCTGCTGCCGCCCGGGTCCTCGCCCAGCAGGCCCCGGAGCCCGACAGCCGGAGTGGCGCCGGCGACGGTCCCCGGGACCCAGAGGGAGTTTCGGCGCCGCGTGGACGAGGGACGCGGGACGCGGATGGAGGGAGGAGGCCGAGGGTGGGCGCCGTCCTCGCCCTCGGTGGGCAGGGGGCGCTGTCGGACAGGACAGTGGGAGACGTCGGGGCACAGCGAGGCGCGGGGGGCGCAGCCCGAGAGAGGCAGTGTCTTGTCTCCCCAGCCCTCCCTCCTGAACACCCCCCCAGCCACGTGCCAGCGGTGGCCGAGCCGTCCAGGGGAAACCTTCGGTGGCCTTGCCCTAGCTTTGGGCTGGAATATCCCCGCGTTCCCAGAAACGGAGAGTCAGAGTTCGAAGCAGGGTAGGGGGTGTTTGCAGTCCTCCCCAGAGGGCCCGAGGCCCTCCGCCATCAAGTTTCTCTTTCAGTTTCTAGCTGTTCCCCCCACCCCCACCCCGGGAAGCCCCGGTGGGGCGAGGGGAGAGGAAGAGGGGGAGGGCACCTGACTTTCGGGAGCCCCTCCCCAAGCCTCAGCGGGTTCCTCGCTGGAGGGAAGGACGGCCTTCCCCTCCTCACCGTCTTTGTTCCCGCACAGGAAAGCGTGTCCTGGGGAGGGGAAGGGCCTGGCCTGACCGCGGTCCAGGGATGGGTGGGCATGGCAGGGCTGGGGGCAGGCCCAGTCCACGCCTGTGCCGAGAAGGCCCCTCCTCAGCGCTCTGCTCGCCCTAGGTGAACGGACATGGCGGGCTGGATCCAGGCCCAGCAGCTGCAGGGAGATGCCCTGCGCCAGATGCAGGTGCTATACGGGCAGCACTTCCCCATCGAGGTCCGGCATTACTTGGCGCAGTGGATTGAGAGCCAGCCGTGGTAGGTGTCCCTGCCCGGCGCCTTGCTCTGCGGGTCCCTAACCATCCAGGCCCCCTCGGCCTTTACGTCTCCTCTTGGTGGTTTGGGGAGATTCTGATCCTGGGTGTCCCTCCCTGTGTGGAAGGGGTGGGGTCCCAGGGAAAGGGGAACAGGGAAATGGGAGTCTGGGAGGGGAGAGGGGATGTTTCTAGACTCTGATGCCTGTGGAGCTGCAGGAAGCAAGTCTTGTGGGCAGGAGCCTGGGATCTTCCCGTCCTTCCCGGTGCCTGACCTCCTCATATGAGGAGGCACCATAGCAGGTTTCTTTCTCCTGGCTTGCGCTAAGGGATGCCATCGACCTGGACAATCCCCAGGACCGGGCCCAGGCCACCCAGCTCCTGGAGGGCCTGGTGCAGGAGTTGCAAAAGAAGGCAGAGCACCAGGTCGGGGAAGACGGGTTCCTACTGAAGATCAAGCTGGGGCACTACGCCACGCAGCTCCAGGTGGGCGTGAGCTGCAAGCCATCTGCAGGGAAACAGTGTCCGCCTTCTCTTTCCAGCACCAGAACCCCTGGGTTTTTTGTTGGTTTGGCCACTGACTCACTGTATGACCCTGAGCTTATCTGTGCTTCAATTTCCCCCACCCCCTCTTTCTAAATCAGACCTGTCAGATTCCCTTAGCCTATGACAAAGTAAGAGATGGGGCATGTTTGTCCCCAAGAGAAGGGGGATGGGTGAAAGCACTTTCTGGGTAGATCAGGCAGAAGGGATGGGAGTAACCTGAGTCAAAAAAACTCTGTTGTGAGAGAAAGGAACACCGACAGATTCTAGAAAAGAGGGGATGGGGCAACCAGGCATCCCTCTTAGGGCAAGTGGCATGCGAAAGGAGCAGCGTTGTCCTGGAGCCTTGAATTAAGGGTTTAATGTAAGGTGAGGGTGTGGGAGGAAGGAGTATAGGGGAAAGAGGAAATTTTTGTGGAAATAGGAAAGGGATGTGGATGGTAATCATAGATGAGCATTTATTGGAACTCACTTGAATTTTTAGAGAGCCTTCTTGAATACAAGCAGTAGGGTGCCAAGGAAATAAAAAGTCCATCCCAAAGGAGGCAGGAAACAGGAGAAACCTGGGGTGTGGGGGGTGTGGGAAGGGAAGTAAAATAGGAACCCAGGGCCAGGACTATAATGGAAAGTACCTTGACCTTGGCATTAGATGCCCCGAGTCTTGAGTCATCCTCTCACTCACTTGTTTGCCCTTGGACAAGTACTCAATCTCTCTGAGCATCAGTATTCTCATCTATGAAACGAGGATAATGGTTTCTGCTTATGTCATAGGGTTTCTATGATGCACAAGTCAAAGGAGATGGCAGATTGGAAGTACTTTGTAACCTGTGGCTTTCTAACACACTGCGAACTGAATGCGAAGATCTGGGAGGGGAAATCAAGTCAAGGAGAGNCGGGCCCAGGCCACCCAGCTCCTGGAGGGCCTGGTGCAGGAGTTGCAAAAGAAGGCAGAGCACCAGGTCGGGGAAGACGGGTTCCTACTGAAGATCAAGCTGGGGCACTACGCCACGCAGCTCCAGGTGGGCGTGAGCTGCAAGCCATCTGCAGGGAAACAGTGTCCGCCTTCTCTTTCCAGCACCAGAACCCCTGGGTTTTTTGTTGGTTTGGCCACTGACTCACTGTATGACCCTGAGCTTATCTGTGCTTCAATTTCCCCCACCCCCTCTTTCTAAATCAGACCTGTCAGATTCCCTTAGCCTATGACAAAGTAAGAGATGGGGCATGTTTGTCCCCAAGAGAAGGGGGATGGGTGAAAGCACTTTCTGGGTAGATCAGGCAGAAGGGATGGGAGTAGCCTGAGTCAAAAAAACTCTGTTGTGAGAGAAAGGAACACCGACAGATTCTAGAAAAGAGGGGATGGGGCAACCAGGCATCCCTCTTAGGGCAAGTGGCATGCGAAAGGAGCAGCGTTGTCCTGGAGCCTTGAATTAAGGGTTTAATGTAAGGTGAGGGTGTGGGAGGAAGGAGTATAGGGGAAAGAGGAAATTTTTGTGGAAATAGGAAAGGGATGTGGATGGTAATCATAGATGAGCATTTATTGGAACTCACTTGAATTTTTAGAGAGCCTTCTTGAATACAAGCAGTAGGGTGCCAAGGAAATAAGAAGTCCATCCCAAAGGAGGCAGGAAACAGGAGAAACCTGGGGTGTGGGGGGTGTGGGAAGGGAAGTAAAATAGGAACCCAGGGCCAGGACTATAATGGAAAGTACCTTGACCTTGGCATTAGATGCCCCGAGTCTTGAGTCATCCTCTCACTCACTTGTTTGCCCTTGGACAAGTACTCAATCTCTCTGAGCATCAGTATTCTCATCTATGAAACGAGGATAATGGTTTCTGCTTATGTCATAGGGTTTCTATGATGCACAAGTCAAAGGAGATGGCAGATTGGAAGTACTTTGTAACCTGTGGCTTTCTAACACACTGCGAACTGAATGCGAAGATCTGGGAGGGGAAATCAAGTCAAGGAGAGATAGAGGTTCTGGTGGCAGTTCCTGAAGCTTCCGAGTGGAAGCTGAGGCATAGGCTGGAGGAGAGGAAGGAGTGGGTGGCACTGCAGTGGGCATTGTGGGAGCAGAGGGTGGCCATTGGCAGCCACTGTTGGATTCTTTCAGAACACGTACGACCGCTGCCCCATGGAACTGGTGCGCTGCATCCGCCATATTCTGTACAATGAACAGAGGCTGGTCCGAGAAGCCAACAATGTGAGTGTCCCGTGGGTTTGGGGAAAGATTTTGAGAAGTCCTTTCACCTGCTCTCCTCTCCAGACACAGCTCTGTTTTATAAATACTGGCAAGAGAGAGCACCAAAGAAATAACATACACGGGCAAGTGTGAGAGGCCGTATTACATGCAGGTGTAGATTGACACCCCCCCCCCAACACACACACAGAGCCCGCTCCCTGGCTCTACTATTTACTAGCTGTGTGACTTGAGCAAGTTACCTCACCTCTCTGAGCCT
The DNA here is from genome assembly GCA_006410875.1 of Neotragus pygmaeus. NCBI lineage: Eukaryota > Metazoa > Chordata > Mammalia > Artiodactyla > Bovidae > Neotragus > Neotragus pygmaeus. The sequence goes on from SJYV01054212.1 coordinate 1,242,299, forward strand.
CCGTTTTTTTCCCTATTATAAATGAGGGTAGTCATAGTATCTACCTTACAGGGCTATTTCGAGGATTAAATGAGATACCATGTGGGCAAAGGATGTGTGCTGTGTGTTTAATCGCTCAGTCGTGTCTGACTCTCTGCAGCCCTGTGTACTGTAGCCTGCCAAGCTCCTCTGTCTATGGAATTTTCCAGGCAAGAATACTGGAGCGGGTTGCCATTTTCTACTCCAGGGGATCTTCCCGACCCAGAGATCAAACCCACATCTCTGTGTCCCCTGCCTTGGCAGGTGGATTCTTTACCACTGCGCCACCTGGGAAGCCCAGAGCAAAGAACAGACATATACAAATGAAGAAGAGGAAGCCCTAAAAACAATTCACATCTGGAAACTCAATCTGTGTCAGAGATGGCATTACAAATCACTAGGGGAAAGATTTGTCATTGAATAAATGAGGCCAGGGGCAAAAGAAGAAATATCCTGTGGTGGGGTCTATGAGGAAAAATGGAGTTCTGTGTCCGAAGAATTAACCTGGGCAAGCTCAAAGAAGCAAGGCCCAGGGAGGCAGAGCAGGGACCTGTTCCCCAGGTTCTGAAATCATAAAGGTCTCGGACATACGCTTGGACAATGGTGCCAATGGTACATTATCTGCAGTAAAGCAAAATGAATTTCATTAAATGATATTCCTTAGGTAATGACCACAGAATAGTGCCTGAAGTGAAGCCGTAGTTATTATTTACTTGTGGTGGACACTGATATCAAGAATTTGAGGGGTCATTCAGTAAACGTTTATCGAGGTCCTGCTGTGCGTCTGACGCTGGACTAGGATGGGAGAAACAGATAAAGTCTTGGCCTCCACCTAAAAGGAATTCAGGCTGTGATAAATTCTTTAGGACTCTGCTGAGTGCTAAGTCAGCCTATATGGAAAAAGGACCCAACTCAGATTGGGGCAGGCTGGCCAGTAGTGGGAAGGGTGTCCAGAGGAAAAAGATGCCTGACTATAACGAAGAAAGAGGGAGGAAGAAGGTGGAATGAGTTTTCTAGTGAAAAATAGCAGCAGTAGGATGTCCCTGGTGGTCCAGTGGTTAAGGCTTTACTTTCCACTGCAGGAGGCATGGGTTTGATCCCTGGTCGGGGAATTAAGATACCACATACCACAAGGTGCAGCCAAAAATAGAAATAAAGAAAATGCAAAATAAATAAATAGCAACAGTATATATGAGGGCAGGAAGGCACAAGCCATCTTATGACATTTGAAGAATTTTAAGTGTTTAGTGCTCCTGGGGATGAGGGAGCCAATTGGGCAGAAGCCAGGTCACAAAGGGTCAACTGGTACAATTCTTGACTTGGTGCAATTACAGAGCTATCTGTAAACATAGGAATGAGGCCAGTTCCAGTTAAGAAATACCTGTCTACAAGGCAGGTGCTGTTTTGGTTGGGGGGAAAATAGTCCTCCAGTCATCAAGCTGTTCTTGGACACCTCTGATGTTCTGGGCCTTGAAGATTTTGTTGTGCACCAAATGGGACAAAGTCTTGGTCCTTACGGAGCTCACTTTCTAGTGCAGAGAGGCAGACCAGAAAGAACATGCAGGAACATGACATGTTCAGTAGGGCAGTCCTGTTTTAATGTAACTCTTCAGAAGAGGTCACTCTGAAAAGGTGCCAGTGTAAGTGCCAACCTCAGGAAGATTTAGTGCCAGAATGTTCCAGGGTAATGAAACAAAACATGCAAAGGCCCTGAGGCAGGAACTCCCTGCGTATCCAAGGAACAGAAAGTGGCCGCCAGTGTGGTTGGGCAACGATGGAGCTGGGGGTGGGCTAGGCAGAGGCTCCTGGCTAGGGCCGTGGAGGCTGTGAAGGGAGCTTGGGTTTTATTCTGAGAGCAGTTTACTGGAGAGGCCCTAAAGATTTGGTTGAGGACTGCCCTGGGAGTCCAGTGCTTAAGAATCTGCCTGCCCATGGCGGGGACATGGGTACGATTCCTGGTACGGGAAGATTCCACATGCCATGGCGCACCCAGGCCCGTGGGACATAGCTCCTGAGCCTAGAGCCTGTGCTCTGCAACAGGAGAAGCCCCTGCAATGAGACGCCCTTGCACCACAACTAGGGAGTGGCCCATGAGCAGTAAGACCCAGCACAGCCAAAAATAAACAAATAAGTACAATTTAAAAAAAGAACAACACTTGGTTGAAGGAATAGATCCAACCAGGTTAGCTGAATGGCTGGATCCACAAAGCCTTTGTTGATGCCTCCTTGCACCTTCGTTTGGGGGTCTTCAGGACTCTACCCATGGGCGATTCACACTCTTCCCTCAGTCCTGAGGTCTTAGTGAGGACACAGATGATGTGTGTTCACGTGGCTTTGGTCCCCATCATGTCCCCAGCATCTAGCATCATGGCATGGGATCAGTGAATGACTCTGAAATGAGGGGCCATCATCCTTAGTAGGAAAACTCAGGTAACTCCTGGGATGGGTTGGGTTCTAGTCTCTCCAGAGAGAACTCAAATGGACCTTGTGTAGGGTACTCAGATGGAGGTCAGAACTGCAACAGAAGTTTCTACCAGAGTCTGCCAGGTCACCTGTTTCTCCCCCTTTACCCCTTCCACCCCTATTTTGGCAAATGACTCTTCTGACTCAAAGTACCATTCCTTCTCATTCTAGATTTGGTGTCTGGGGTCTGTAGTATTGGTGTTCCCCAAGGCCTGAGGTTTTTCTCCCATCCTCACTGCCCAGCTCACTGCTGCTGCACCCTCCCCTGATATGTCTCCAGGGTAATTCTTCTGCTGGGATCCTGGTTGATGCCATGTCCCAGAAACACCTTCAGATCAACCAGACATTTGAGGAGCTGCGACGGGTCACGCAGGACACAGAGAATGAGCTGAAGAAGCTGCAGCAGACTCAAGAGTATTTCATCATCCAGTATCAGGAGAGCCTGAGGATCCAGGGTGAGCCTGGTGTGGGAGGGCGGTGCATGTCTGGAGGACCAGAGTGAGACCACTTTGTGAACTCCTGCAGGGTTGGGACTAGGTCCATGTCTGTCTCCCCAGAGCCTTACCCAAAGCTTGGGACAAGTAATGGCTCCAGTGATGGAGCCCTTACTGTGGGCCAGGCTCCAGACTAAACCCTTATTCAATACAACCTTTACTCAATACGACTGTGTTATTCAATACAACTTTTATCATAGCCCTGAAGGCGATGGCACCCCACTCCAGTTCTCTCACCTGGAAAATCCCATGGATGGAGGAGCTTGGTGGGCTGCAGCCCATGGGGTCGTGAAGCAACTTCCCTTTCACTTTTCACTTTCATGCATTGGAGAAGGAAATGGCAACCCACTCCAGTGCTCTTGCCTGGAGAATCCAGGGACGGGGGAGCCTGGTGGGCTGCTATCTATGGGGTCGCACAGAGTCGGACACGACTGAAGCGACTTAGCAGCAGTAGCAGCAGCAAGAATTAAGTGGGGTTTCCCTGGTGGCTCAGATGGTAAAGAATCTTCCTGCAGTGCAGGAGACCAAGGTTTGGTTCCTGGGTCAGGAATATTCCCTGGAGAAGGGAATGACTCCCCACTCCAGTATTCTTCATTCCTGTTTTGCAAATTATAAAACTGATGTTCAAAGAGAATCTGCAGTTTGGCCTGGGCTTCTTGTAAGTTGCAGAACTGGATATTAACTAGAGATATTAATAAAATCCTTATATTTTATTAACCAGTATTCTGTATCTCGGTGAACGAATGAATGAACGTGGACAGAGTGTTCCCCAATCAGAGGGAAAACCTAGGTTGGGAGTCCCCTGGTTGAACCAGGCTGGGGAGAGGTGGAACTCTGGAATGCCCCTTCTTGAGCTTCACTAATAGGAGGTAAAAATGGGAGGAGGACATGACAGTGGAAAACTCTGCTGTCTCTCAGGTCTATAATTTTCTAGTAGCTGCCATGATTAGGGTGTGGGGAAAAAAAATTAACCCAAAAGGAATTAACACTTAACACTAAGTGTCCTTACGGTACCCTTTGAGGAGCCTTGAAACATGACTCATCTTCCTCCACTTCAAATTGACCCCAGAGCTGCATCACCCCCATCTAAGTGAGAACAGGAAGCCACTTTTCCTTGTTCTTATTTTTCTGACTTCTTAAGGTAGAACCTTAGGTCATTGATTTTAGATCCTTCTTCTTTCTAATGTATATATTCAGAGCTATTGATTTCCCTCTCATTAATGCTTTAGCTGCATCTCATCTTGGATATGCTGTATACCATTATCATTCAATTTGAAATAGTTTCTAATTTCTCTTCTATTTATTTCACCCATACACTATTTAGACTTATATTGTTTAATTTCCAAATATTTGAGTTTTTTCTAGATGTCATGTCATTATTGATTTCATTTCATGGCTGAGTTCTATTGTTGTCAGAGAACACACGCGTATGATCTCCTCTCTTAAATTTATGAAGACTTGCTCTATGCCCCAGCATGTGCTCTATCTTGATGAATGTATTTTGTGGTCTTGAAAAGAATGTATGTTCTGAAGTTGTTTCATTTAAAGGTAGCAATAATAAATTCAATAATGTTAACATATTTAACATAGTATATACTGTTAACATAATTGAAATAAAAAAACAAACCGAGAAATCAATAACATCTATATTTTCCAAACATAATTTAGTGAGTAGAGTGGCTCTGTTTTTTACATTTTTACAAATCTCTTTAATGTTAGGCTTAGTCGGAGATAGCTGGATCTGGCTTTCAATCTGTTGTAATATCATGTATCTTATAGCCTCTAGAAAACTCTGCTGTATACTTATAAGTGAATAAAAGAAAAAGAGGCAAATAAAGTCTTATGATTTTATGAAAATAGTTCTGGCTTTGTGGACCTCCTATAAGGGTTTTAGGAAACCCTCGGGGGTCCCTGGTTCACACTTTGAGAACCACTGATATATATCTTTATTGATATATTTTTGCCTAATTGCTCCTATAGATAGAGAGGTATCAAGATCTACTGTATTGTGTAATTCTCCCATTACTTATGTAAATATTTTATGTTTTTTGAAGCTTTATTATTAGAGGCACATATATTTATGCCATGCTTAGTCACTCGGTTGATTCCCTGGGTCGGGAAGATACCCTGGAGAAGGAAATAGCAACCCACTCCAGTATTCTTGCCTAGAGAATCCCACAGATGGAGCAGCCTGGTAGGCTACTGTCCACGGGGTGGCAAAGAGTCGGACACGACTGAGCAAGTTCGCTCACTTTCACGTTTAGTCTCTCGGTCATATCCAATTCTTTGTGACCTCATAGATTGTATTCCACCAGGCTCCTCTGTCCATGGGGATTTTCCAGGCAAGAATACTGGAGTAGATTGCTATGCCCTCCTCCAGGGGATCTTCCCAGATCCTGGACCAGATCAGATAGAACCCAGGTCTCCCACATTGCAGGCAGATTCTTTACTGTCTGAGCCACCAGGGAAGCATATATATTTATAGTTATTTATAATTACTTATGGGATATATGGCAGTCCACAGGGTCGCAAAGAGTCAGACACGACTGAGCGACTTCACCTTCACCTTCATAATTATAATTAGTATGTCTTTCTGATTGATTGACCCCTTAATAATTATGGAATATCTTTCTTGATCTCTGGTATCACTCTTTGTCTGGGATCTATCAGATATTACTATAACACTTCCAGCCTTTTTATGCTATATTAACACAATGTATTTTNGCAGCCAAAAATAGAAATAAAGAAAATGCAAAATAAATAAATAGCAACAGTATATATGAGGGCAGGAAGGCACAAGCCATCTTATGACATTTGAAGAATTTTAAGTGTTTAGTGCTCCTGGGGATGAGGGAGCCAATTGGGCAGAAGCCAGGTCACAAAGGGTCAACTGGTACAATTCTTGACTTGGTGCAATTACAGAGCTATCTGTAAACATAGGAATGAGGCCAGTTCCAGTTAAGAAATACCTGTCTACAAGGCAGGTGCTGTTTTGGTTGGGGGGAAAATAGTCCTCCAGTCATCAAGCTGTTCTTGGACACCTCTGATGTTCTGGGCCTTGAAGATTTTGTTGTGCACCAAATGGGACAAAGTCTTGGTCCTTACGGAGCTCACTTTCTAGTGCAGAGAGGCAGACCAGAAAGAACATGCAGGAACATGACATGTTCAGTAGGGCAGTCCTGTTTTAATGTAACTCTTCAGAAGAGGTCACTCTGAAAAGGTGCCAGTGTAAGTGCCAACCTCAGGAAGATTTAGTGCCAGAATGTTCCAGGGTAATGAAACAAAACATGCAAAGGCCCTGAGGCAGGAACTCCCTGCGTATCCAAGGAACAGAAAGTGGCCGCCAGTGTGGTTGGGCAACGATGGAGCTGGGGGTGGGCTAGGCAGAGGCTCCTGGCTAGGGCCGTGGAGGCTGTGAAGGGAGCTTGGGTTTTATTCTGAGAGCAGTTTACTGGAGAGGCCCTAAAGATTTGGTTGAGGACTGCCCTGGGAGTCCAGTGCTTAAGAATCTGCCTGCCCATGGCGGGGACATGGGTACGATTCCTGGTACGGGAAGATTCCACATGCCATGGCGCACCTAAGCCCGTGGGACATAGCTCCTGAGCCTAGAGCCTGTGCTCTGCAACAGGAGAAGCCCCTGCAATGAGACGCCCTTGCACCACAACTAGGGAGTGGCCCATGAGCAGTAAGACCCAGCACAGCCAAAAATAAACAAATAAGTACAATTTAAAAAAAGAACAACACTTGGTTGAAGGAATAGATCCAACCAGGTTAGCTGAATGGCTGGATCCACAAAGCCTTTGTTGATGCCTCCTTGCACCTTCGTTTGGGGGTCTTCAGGACTCTACCCATGGGCGATTCACACTCTTCCCTCAGTCCTGAGGTCTTAGTGAGGACACAGATGATGTGTGTTCACGTGGCTTTGGTCCCCATCATGTCCCCAGCATCTAGCATCATGGCATGGGATCAGTGAATGACTCTGAAATGAGGGGCCATCATCCTTAGTAGGAAAACTCAGGTAACTCCTGGGATGGGTTGGGTTCTAGTCTCTCCAGAGAGAACTCAAATGGACCTTGTGTAGGGTACTCAGATGGAGGTCAGAACTGCAACAGAAGTTTCTACCAGAGTCTGCCAGGTCACCTGTTTCTCCCCCTTTACCCCTTCCACCCCTATTTTGGCAAATGACTCTTCTGACTCAAAGTACCATTCCTTCTCATTCTAGATTTGGTGTCTGGGGTCTGTAGTATTGGTGTTCCCCAAGGCCTGAGGTTTTTCTCCCATCCTCACTGCCCAGCTCACTGCTGCTGCACCCTCCCCTGATATGTCTCCAGGGTAATTCTTCTGCTGGGATCCTGGTTGATGCCATGTCCCAGAAACACCTTCAGATCAACCAGACATTTGAGGAGCTGCGACGGGTCACGCAGGACACAGAGAATGAGCTGAAGAAGCTGCAGCAGACTCAAGAGTATTTCATCATCCAGTATCAGGAGAGCCTGAGGATCCAGGGTGAGCCTGGTGTGGGAGGGCGGTGCATGTCTGGAGGACCAGAGTGAGACCACTTTGTGAACTCCTGCAGGGTTGGGACTAGGTCCATGTCTGTCTCCCCAGAGCCTTACCCAAAGCTTGGGACAAGTAATGGCTCCAGTGATGGAGCCCTTACTGTGGGCCAGGCTCCAGACTAAACCCTTATTCAATACAACCTTTACTCAATACGACTGTGTTATTCAATACAACTTTTATCATAGCCCTGAAGGCGATGGCACCCCACTCCAGTTCTCTCACCTGGAAAATCCCATGGATGGAGGAGCTTGGTGGGCTGCAGCCCATGGGGTCGTGAAGCAACTTCCCTTTCACTTTTCACTTTCATGCATTGGAGAAGGAAATGGCAACCCACTCCAGTGCTCTTGCCTGGAGAATCCAGGGACGGGGGAGCCTGGTGGGCTGCTATCTATGGGGTCGCACAGAGTCGGACACGACTGAAGCGACTTAGCAGCAGTAGCAGCAGCAAGAATTAAGTGGGGTTTCCCTGGTGGCTCAGATGGTAAAGAATCTTCCTGCAGTGCAGGAGACCAAGGTTTGGTTCCTGGGTCAGGAATATTCCCTGGAGAAGGGAATGACTCCCCACTCCAGTATTCTTCATTCCTGTTTTGCAAATTATAAAACTGATGTTCAAAGAGAATCTGCAGTTTGGCCTGGGCTTCTTGTAAGTTGCAGAACTGGATATTAACTAGAGATATTAATAAAATCCTTATATTTTATTAACCAGTATTCTGTATCTCGGTGAACGAATGAATGAACGTGGACAGAGTGTTCCCCAATCAGAGGGAAAACCTAGGTTGGGAGTCCCCTGGTTGAACCAGGCTGGGGAGAGGTGGAACTCTGGAATGCCCCTTCTTGAGCTTCACTAATAGGAGGTAAAAATGGGAGGAGGACATGACAGTGGAAAACTCTGCTGTCTCTCAGGTCTATAATTTTCTAGTAGCTGCCATGATTAGGGTGTGGGGAAAAAAAATTAACCCAAAAGGAATTAACACTTAACACTAAGTGTCCTTACGGTACCCTTTGAGGAGCCTTGAAACATGACTCATCTTCCTCCACTTCAAATTGACCCCAGAGCTGCATCACCCCCATCTAAGTGAGAACAGGAAGCCACTTTTCCTTGTTCTTATTTTTCTGACTTCTTAAGGTAGAACCTTAGGTCATTGATTTTAGATCCTTCTTCTTTCTAATGTATATATTCAGAGCTATTGATTTCCCTCTCATTAATGCTTTAGCTGCATCTCATCTTGGATATGCTGTATACCATTATCATTCAATTTGAAATAGTTTCTAATTTCTCTTCTATTTATTTCACCCATACACTATTTAGACTTATATTGTTTAATTTCCAAATATTTGAGTTTTTTCTAGATGTCATGTCATTATTGATTTCATTTCATGGCTGAGTTCTATTGTTGTCAGAGAACACACGCGTATGATCTCCTCTCTTAAATTTATGAAGACTTGCTCTATGCCCCAGCATGTGCTCTATCTTGATGAATGTATTTTGTGGTCTTGAAAAGAATGTATGTTCTGAAGTTGTTTCATTTAAAGGTAGCAATAATAAATTCAATAATGTTAACATATTTAACATAGTATATACTGTTAACATAATTGAAATAAAAAAACAAACCGAGAAATCAATAACATCTATATTTTCCAAACATAATTTAGTGAGTAGAGTGGCTCTGTTTTTTACATTTTTACAAATCTCTTTAATGTTAGGCTTAGTCGGAGATAGCTGGATCTGGCTTTCAATCTGTTGTAATATCATGTATCTTATAGCCTCTAGAAAACTCTGCTGTATACTTATAAGTGAATAAAAGAAAAAGAGGCAAATAAAGTCTTATGATTTTATGAAAATAGTTCTGGCTTTGTGGACCTCCTATAAGGGTTTTAGGAAACCCTCGGGGGTCCCTGGTTCACACTTTGAGAACCACTGATATATATCTTTATTGATATATTTTTGCCTAATTGCTCCTATAGATAGAGAGGTATCAAGATCTACTGTATTGTGTAATTCTCCCATTACTTATGTAAATATTTTATGTTTTTTGAAGCTTTATTATTAGAGGCACATATATTTATGCCATGCTTAGTCACTCGGTTGATTCCCTGGGTCGGGAAGATACCCTGGAGAAGGAAATAGCAACCCACTCCAGTATTCTTGCCTAGAGAATCCCACAGATGGAGCAGCCTGGTAGGCTACTGTCCACGGGGTGGCAAAGAGTCGGACACGACTGAGCAAGTTCGCTCACTTTCACGTTTAGTTTCTCGGTCATATCCAATTCTTTGTGACCTCATAGACTGTATTCCACCAGGCTCCTCTGTCCATGGGGATTTTCCAGGCAAGAATACTGGAGTAGATTGCTATGCCCTCCTCCAGGGGATCTTCCCAGATCCTGGACCAGATCAGATAGAACCCAGGTCTCCCACATTGCAGGCAGATTCTTTACTGTCTGAGCCACCAGGGAAGCATATATATTTATAGTTATTTATAATTACTTATGGGATATATGGCAGTCCACAGGGTCGCAAAGAGTCAGACACGACTGAGCGACTTCACCTTCACCTTCATAATTATAATTAGTATGTCTTTCTGATTGATTGACCCCTTAATAATTATGGAATATCTTTCTTGATCTCTGGTATCACTCTTTGTCTGGGATCTATCAGATATTACTATAACACTTCCAGCCTTTTTATGCTATATTAACACAATGTATTTTTATTCATGCTTTTTTTTTATTTTTAAATTAATTTATTTATTTTAATCAGAGGCTAATTACTTTACAATACTGTAGTGGTTTTTGCCATACATTGACATGAATTAGCCATGGGTATACACATGTTCCCCATCCTGAACCCCCCTCCCACCTCCTTCCCCATCCCATCCCTCAGGGTCATCCCAGTGCACCAGCCCTGAGCACGTCTCATGAATCGAACCTGGACTGGTGATCTGTTTCACATATGATGATATAGATGTTTCAATGCTATTCTCTCAAATCATCCCACCCTTGCCTTCTCCCACAGAGTACAAAAGATTGTTCTATACATCTGTGTGTCTCTTTTGCTGTCTCGCATATAAGGTCATCGTTACCATCTTTCTAAATTCGTTAATGTAGGCTCCAGTTTCATCCACCTCATTAGAACTGATTCAAGTGCATTCTTTTTAATAGCTGAGTAATATTCCATTGTGTATATATACCACAGCTTTCTTATCCATTTGTTTGCCAATGGACATCTAGGTTGCTTCCATGTCCTGGATATTGTAAACAGTGCTGCGACAAACACTGGGGTACACGTGTCTCTTTCAATTCCGGTTTCCTCAGTGTGTATGCCCAGCAGTGGGATTGCTGGGTCATATGGCAGTTCTATTTCCAGTTTTTTATTCATGCTTTTTAAAATTCGAAATGTAGACAGCACATAGTTGAGTCTTTTTATATTTATTCTGATTATCTCTGCTTTTAATTGAGGTGTTCAGTTTATTAATATTTAGTGTAATGTTAAATACCCATCTATTGAGGTCCACATTTTAATATTTATCTTGTTTTGTCCCTTTTTTGTTTTTGTTCCTCGGTTCTTCCTTTTAACTGTTTAAATTTTTAAAGATGCTGTTTTAATTTAACCATTTAAGCTTTCCTCCTACCCTACCCTATGGGTGTTTTCTGTATCTTGAGATAAGCACATTGCCTGAGTCGTAGCAGGCATTGAATAAAAGTTGGGGGGATGATTCGAGCAGGTCTTCATTACATCTGAATCCATCCCAGATTGACGTGAAAGAAAAGATAGCCCTTTTCCAAGATTAGGGAACAGGAGATTTCAGGCTCTTATTTCTACCCAAGGCCATTGACTGGCTGACGGAATGAATGATCCTATTCTTGGGTTTTCTGTTTCCTACCCATGAGGTTGGGTTTGTCCCCATCCTGCAATGTCAGTTCAGTCTCATTTATCAAGTGCACCCATCAGAAACACAGGCGACTGATCTGTTTGTGTGAGGGCAGTCTCAGCTCCCTCCAGTGGAGCAGACAATTGCCTCACGTCTCCTGGCGTCCTTCCCAGAAGCTGCTGCAATTTGCCAGGAGAGATCTAAGTGGGTCACTTGCATAAGGAAGCCAGGTCCCAGGGTTGGGATTATCACTGTCTCCCTGTGGGTGGCAGGATTCCGAGCGGCTGTCCAGACTGTTCTGCTCTATTCCTTGCCTGCCCAGTCCCCTGCAGTCAGAATGGAGCCATATTTCTAAGTTCTCTTGAATAAGAGTTGCTTTAGTCTGTCCCAGCCTTGTGGGTCCATAGGACAGGGTCTGGGCCATGTGACGCGGCCCTCAGAGGCCTGCCAGGAGCTTGACCGAGACTTGTGACTGACGCTCATGTCTTCTAGACTCAGCCCCGGTGAGGCCCCTGAGATGTTCAGAAAGGCCATTGGCGAGGCTTGGATGCCAACACTGGGGACAGTGGTTACCTGTGGAGGGAGGGATGGGNGCCCCGAGCTGTCCTGGGGGCCCTGAGAGAGGCAGAGAGCCAGGAGGAGAGTGGGACCCCCTGGAGCAGGAGGCCAGGGCCTCCTTCCCCGTGGGGCCCGAGGGGCAGAGTCGGTCTGGGAGGAGGAGGCCCTGCAGGGGTGTTCTGAGAGCCCAGAAGGGCCCGCTGAGCCACCGCCCGACCCTCAGGAGCTGGCCGAGAAGCACCAGAAGACCCTGCAGCTGCTGCGGAAGCAGCAGACCATCATCCTGGATGACGAGCTGATCCAGTGGAAGCGGCGGCAGCAGCTGGCGGGGAACGGAGGGCCCCCCGAGGGCAGCCTGGATGTGCTACAGTCCTGGTACCAGGGGTGGGGGGCAGGGAGGGGCAGGCAGCAGGGGCTCAGAGTCATGCTGCCAGCTGCTGTTTGCGCCCACGTCTACATGAGCAGCTGGCTCCCTCTGTCTGGGCACGGGTCTTATCCCACCAGTGGTTCTGCTTTGGTGCTGACGCTGGTGTCCCTTCCTGTGCCCCCTCTCCTGGGAGGGGCATCATTGGCTTGGATGCTGGGATGGGGCCAGGTGGCAAAGTGACACTCAGGCTGGTTGGACCCCAGTCAGCGTCGCTCCTCCTGGGTGTTTCTCTGGGTTTCTGGAAGGCAGGGCATCTCTGCTGTGCCCAGGGAACAGGCGGGGTGGCTCGGGCGCCAGGCCTTCCTGGGGGTGGAGCTGGGTGTGGGCCTGGTCCCCGCCTGGGCACCTGCCAGCTTCTGGCCTGGAGGACGGGGGTGAAGCCAGTGTCCTTCCCTTGGGCCCTGGGGCTCGCGTTCAGGTGTGAGAAGTTGGCGGAGATCATCTGGCAGAACCGGCAGCAGATCCGCAGAGCCGAGCACCTCTGCCAGCAGCTGCCCATCCCCGGCCCCGTGGAGGAGATGCTGGCTGAGGTCAACGCCACCATCACTGACATCATCTCAGCCCTGGTGACCAGGTGACTGCTGCCTCCTGGCCACGCCCCGCCCCCAGCTGGTTGGTCTGGCTGGCGGGGGTGCAGCAGGGTCTGTGCAGATGGGGAGCTCTGGCTTAAATCCTTCCGTTTCTGCCTCACACCCTCATCCCATCCCTCTCCATCCCTTGTTGCTATGGCCTCTTGCTGTCGACCTCGCCCAGTATTTCTCATGGACACTACACAGGCGTTTGTCTCCTGTACCTCATTTCAGCTGCTGAGTTCCTTTCCCTGCCTCCCTTCCCGCCCGCTCCCCTGACTCACTGTGGCCCCCAGGGAGGGTAGACTGTGCCCCAAGCCCTCCCTTCACCTGCTCAGCCTGGTGCAAGGCAGCCTCCCCACGTGGAAGGTGGGGCCAGAGTCCTGTCCCCTGAAGTCTCTCCTGTCCCCGCAGCACTTTCATCATCGAGAAGCAGCCCCCTCAGGTCCTGAAGACCCAGACCAAGTTTGCGGCCACCGTGCGCCTGCTGGTGGGCGGGAAGCTGAATGTGCACATGAACCCGCCCCAGGTGAAGGCCACCATCATCAGCGAGCAGCAGGCCAAGTCACTGCTCAAGAATGAGAACACCCGCAAGTACGTTGCCCGCTCCTTCGTCTGCTCTGTAGCTGGGGTCCCAGGTGATGAGGACGNGCACATGAACCCGCCCCAGGTGAAGGCCACCATCATCAGCGAGCAGCAGGCCAAGTCACTGCTCAAGAATGAGAACACCCGCAAGTACGTTGCCCGCTCCTTCGTCTGCTCTGTAGCTGGGGTCCCAGGTGATGAGGACGCACAGAGCCTCCCACTCTTTGTCTTGCATTGCAAGGTGGTCCCCTGTCTCTCCAGCTCACTCTGTCTGTCTGGGGGTACTCCTTGCCCACAGAGTAAATCAACAAGGATTTCACTGTTAGGGTGTCCCAGGACCTGTGCTGAGCACTGGCACACTGCTGTGATCCACACTGAACTTGGCTCCATCACGGCCCAACCTTTAGGCTAGCAGGCAGCAGACATGAGAATTGATTACTTGCTGGCACGTGACAAGAGAGATGACTGGGGCACCATGAAAGTGGGTCATGGAGGGGGTGGGACAGAAAGACAGCTTGTTTCAAGGCTGCGGGATGACTAGGAGGAGACGATGAACGGGCGTGGAAAGGACAGAGAGAACACGGGCCCGTCTGAAGGAGGAGCAGACAGAGGGCGTGGTGGATGGAGAACCCAGGGGTGAGGTCCTGGGATTAGGCCAGGCCACCCCTGAAGGGCGTGGGAATGAATGACGGAGGGCGGGAATGAGTGAGGGGAGAGACTGGGTCCTGCGTACTGAGGCCCACTGTGTGCTCTGGGGCTAGGATGACTAAGATGAAGAAGAGTTCTCACTCTCTTAGAGCCTGCCTTTGGGCTGGGAACAAGACAGTCTTATACTCTTAAAAATCAGGCAGCGTCAAAAGTCAATAGAGTCTAGACAAAAAATTAAAGCCAAGCAATATCAAAGCGCCTGGATAGATGTTGCAACAGCACGTGGATGGCCAGGGAGGGCCTTTCTGAGGATCTATTTGAGTGGAGACCTGAATGAGAAAGTCAAGAATGCAACAGGGGGACTTGCCGGATGGTCCACTGGTTAAGACTCCACCTTCCAATGCAGGGGGTATGGGTTAGATCCCCGGTTGGGGAACCAAGGTCCTCTACGCCTCCGGGTACAGCCAGAACTTTTTAAAAAATTAAAAAAATAACAAAGTGTAAAATGCATTACTTAAAAAAAAAATGTAACAGGAAGGCAAGTACAGGAGTCCCCAGGTGGCACTGAACTTGTGTGTTCTGCAAACAGACAAGATACTGTGGGCTTGCTTGCTCTGAATGAGGGGAGAGGAGCCCAGTGAGGCCAGGGCAGGGGTTGATGGCAGGGATCTTGTTAGGTTGGAGTCATGATTTTTATGTCAAGTGGGCTAGAAGCTGCCAAAGGCCCCCACATCAATTTTGACGCCCAAGGAACTTTAACGTTGGCCCCACCCTTGGGGCTTTGCTCAGATGCTCTCAGGTTGATGAGAAAAGTCAGCCCAGAGGAACGCTCTTAGGGGAGGGGTCAGGGGCTGCTGTGGGGCCTTCTAGAGAAGCCGGGGCCCAGGGTGCATACAGGACACTGCTCCGGGCCCAGGCCTAGTGGAGACGGGCTCCCCTCTGCTTGGCAGTGAGTGCAGCGGGGAGATCCTGAACAACTGCTGTNGCTCTTAGGGGAGGGGTCAGGGGCTGCTGTGGGGCCTTCTAGAGAAGCCGGGGCCCAGGGTGCATACAGGACACTGCTCCGGGCCCAGGCCTAGTGGAGACGGGCTCCCCTCTGCTTGGCAGTGAGTGCAGCGGGGAGATCCTGAACAACTGCTGTGTGATGGAGTATCACCAGGCCACAGGCACCCTCAGCGCCCACTTCAGGAACATGGTGAGGACAGGGCCCGGCCCGAGGTGGGAGGTCTGCCCAGAGCTGAGTCCTGAGTCCTCATAACCTGCCGCGTTCTCCTCGTCCCCTTCTGATCTCCCGCCCTGCAGTCCCTCAAGAGGATCAAGCGAGCTGACCGGCGAGGCGCAGAGTCTGTGACGGAAGAGAAGTTCACGGTCCTGTTTGAGTCTCAATTCAGTGTCGGCAGCAATGAGCTTGTGTTCCAGGTGAAGGTGAGGCCTGGCTCCCCTGTCCCCTGCAGGCCACCCAGCTGACTTGAGAAAGCCAGAGACTGGAATCCTTGCATACGCTCAGTCCAGTTACCCCATGATGCTCTCAGGAAACCTAATTTCACTCTGCTGGTGCTTATTTGCTAGATTGTAATCTGGCACCTGGGCTTCCCTGGTGGCTCAGATGGTGAAGAATCCGCCTGCAATGTGGGAGACCTGGGTTCGATCCCTAGGTTGAGAAGATCCCCTGTGGGTTAACCCACTCCAGTATTCTTACCTGGAGAATCACCATGGACAGAGGAGCCTGGCAGGCTAGAATTCATGGGGTCCCAAAGAGTAGGACACGTCTGAGTGACTGGGCTCAGCACAGCAATCTGGCACCCGCCCACTCAGCACAGCAATCTGGCAGGATTGAGGCAATGGCCAAAAAGAAATGGGCTGTGTTTTTTGTTTATTTCTGCTTTGGTTTTGCTGGAAAGGGCTTGAGGAATGGAGGTCGGGTGCCTCCCCCAAGTGGAGGGCAAGACCAGGGTCATAGGCCCTCATCCCTCATTCCCTGGATTCCCGTAGACCCTGTCCCTTCCCGTGGTTGTCATCGTTCACGGCAGCCAGGACCACAATGCTACCGCCACCGTGCTGTGGGACAATGCCTTTGCTGAGCCGGTGAGTCCCCGTGGGACCCCCACTTCAGCCCCCAGCCACTCAGAGATTCCCAGGGTCAGCCCCAACCCCAGGGCTCCTGCTGAGTGGCCTTCTCCCACCCTTGGGCCAAACCAGCGGTCAGGGGGCAGCTGGTGTGAGCACCCTGCCCTCAGCACAAGCTCAGCTCTGTCTGGGCTCTGGGTCACGGGACTCGGGTCTCCGAGGTCTGTGAGCTTGGTGCTTGGAATCTGGTCCCTGATCTCTGCTCCTAGGGCCCAGGTCTGTGTCTCTACCCCTCTATACCCATCCCTCTGCCCCTGCCCACCTTTCTTTCCATTGTGCTTTCGTCTCCTTTCCTGGCTCTTTCTCACTCCCCTCTGCCTCTTGGTATCTGTGTGTGTGTGTGTGTGTGTGTGTAAGTATCTCCTACTCCCTCGATCTTTTCCCTTTTCTTCTCTCCCCTTCAGGGCAGGGTGCCGTTTGCGGTGCCCGACAAAGTCCTGTGGCCGCAGCTGTGCGAGGCGCTCAACATGAAATTCAAGGCCGAGGTGCAGAGCAACCGGGGCCTGACCAAGGAGAACCTGGTGTTCCTGGCGCAGAAGCTGTTCAACAGCAGCAGCAGCCACCTCGAGGACTACAACGGCATGTCCGTGTCCTGGTCCCAGTTCAACCGGGTGAGGGACGCGTTGCCCGCTGCCTGCCTGGGACTACCTCCACCCGTCCCTAACCTCACAGACAGGCACCTGATCCGTGGCCTCCCTCCACCCACAGACCTTTCTCCTACAACCAGGGGGCTGGTACCCCAAGGAGTGCAGACAGCCATGAGACCCGAGGCAGGACTTTGGAAAGAACCCGGAGCTGGAAGTCAGGGTCCCCGGGCTCTGGTCCTCAACATGTTAACTCATTTGCCAGGCCCCTTCCCTTCGCTGCATCACACTGTTCCCATCTGTAGAATGAAGGGGTTGGGCAGGAATGACATTGGAGGTCTCATCCAGCTTGAACAATTCCTTGCACCTTTGAACCCCTCCATGGGATTGTCCCAGATCCCTGTGTCTGAGAGGATGGGCTTCCCAGGTAGCACTAGTGGTAAAGAACCTGCCTGCCAGTGTGGGAGACAAAAGAGACGTGGGTTCGATCCCTGGGTTAGGAAGATCCCCTGGAGGAGGGCATGGCAACCCACTCCACTATTCTTGCCTGGAAAATCCCACGGACAGGAGGCTGGTGGGCTACAGTCCATAGGGTCAAAAAGAGCCGGACACAATTGAAGCGACTCGGCACACAGGCACTGGGTGAGGACTTGGGGGCACCAAGTGTTCCCTGGACCACCTGTGATGACGGGGACATGAGCCTTAACCCGGGCTTTCCTGGGCACTCTCAGGAGAACTTGCCTGGCTGGAACTACACCTTCTGGCAGTGGTTCGACGGGGTCATGGAGGTGCTGAAGAAACATCACAAGCCCCATTGGAATGACGGGTGAGGCACAGGGGGTGGGAGGTCAGGGGCTCAGGGGACAGTGGCTGGTGGCCCAGCAGTGACTCTGTGTGCTCCGTGCACCCAGGGCCATCCTAGGTTTTGTGAACAAGCAACAGGCCCATGACCTGCTCATCAACAAGCCCGACGGTACCTTCTTGTTGCGCTTTAGCGACTCAGAAATTGGTGGCATCACCATTGCCTGGAAGTTTGACTCTCGTGAGTTTCCTGCATTGCCCACACTCCTGCCCCGGTGGCTTTGTTTCTCATTTCCTCATTCCCATTCTCCATCAGGCCTGTGTCCTTAGAAGGGGTCCGCTGGGAAAGATGGGAACTGAGCTTGGAGGGTGGGTGGAGTGTTGCTCAAAAACCCAGTCCCTTTCTATTGTTTTCCTCTTGGGAGAACCTAACATCACTACCCCCAACAGCCTCCAGAACTGCTGAATGAGTCCTTCTTTGTCCTGACCCTTTGTCCTGACTTGTTGGTATCTGCTCGCCTGTGGTCACTTCCTTGCCCTGTGCCGAGAACAGGGGTGGGGCTTCAGTGCAGGCTTTTACCTGGATGTCTCTACAAGCCTGGCCCCCAGCCCTACAGCTCCGATCCTCCTCCTGAGGGTGGTGGGTTGTGAAAATAAGCTTGGCCTTTTCACAGCTGACCGTAACCTGTGGAATCTGAAGCCATTCACCACGCGGGATTTCTCCATCCGATCCCTGGCCGACCGGTTGGGGGACCTGAACTATCTCATCTACGTGTTTCCCGACCGGCCCAAGGATGAGGTCTTCTCCAAGTACTACACTCCTGTGCTTGGTGCGTCTACCCAACACACCTCCCAACACACTCCCGGGGCTAACCAGTGGGTACACCCCAGAAAGAGCCCAGGGGCCATTTCCCCTGTGAGTGTTGGTCCGCGGGATGGCACAAGGCACACAGCGGGGATTTCAGGGCTCACCACTGAAGAGAGTTTGGAAAGCAGAAATCCCGACCTAGCTTTCTTCCCTGCAAAGCAAAACACTGAGTGGACTCCCTTCTGTGCCCTTGGAGGAGGAGGCGGCTGCAGTGTAGGGGGAGGAGCAGGATCACGCAGACCCACAGATAATGCAGGGCTCCCATCGTAATCAACTGCCCTCACCCCTCTCCACCCTCAAAGCTGCCCTCACAGTTGAGGGTAGGGAGCAAAATGGACAGGTTTTTTCCTCTTCAACCTGGCCCCACTCTATTTGTTGGGTTTGTTCCTCGGTGTGGACTCTGTTTCCTTGGCAGGGGTGGGGACGGGGAGAGAGGAAGCCACGGGCCAGCAAAGGAAGCAGGAGATGGAATGAGACTGAAACCAGGGGTCTGGGGGGGTCAACTGGTGACTATCAGCAAGTGTTTAATGGGAGTCTGTCGGAAATCTTATCCCTGATGAGCCCCGAGGCATTGTGGGGAGTGGGGAAGGGGGGCCGACTGCATAGCGGGGTGTCTACTCCCCTGGGAGCTCCCAGGGACTTTGGTTCTTATCACCATCCACC
>SJYV01054212.1:1262183-1353351 GCA_006410875.1 Neotragus pygmaeus
GGTGTCCCCAGCCCCTCCCCGCTGAGGCTCCGCCTCCTCCCGCAGGTTTGTGAGCGCCTCTGCAGACTCTGCTGGAAGCAGCGCCACGTACATGGACCAGGCTCCCTCCCCAGCCGTGTGCCCCCAGCCTCACTATAACATGTACCCACAGAAGTAGGTCGTGTTCTCCTGGGGCTCCATGGGGAGGAACTGGGTACCCGGCCTCAGGTGCTGGGTGCCCAGAGGGCTAATGGGCAAGGACACCAGAGCTCCTCTCCGTCTGAGACCACCCAGGCCAGGTGGGCTTGGGCATATGCCCCAGGTGCAGGGTGGGTGAGATCAGCCAACCAGGAGCATAGAGCGTTGAGAAACTACATGTAGCAGGGCCCTTGCTCTGGTGGTGACTAGCTGTGTGATCTTGGGAAAATTATTGAGCCTCTCTGATGCTCAGTTTCTTTATCTGTAAAATGGAGGCAAGAATACCTACCATATGGGACTGGGGTCAGGCTCAAGCAACAGACTGCAGGTAATGCATTTAGCACAGGTAAGGGTGTTGTAAGGGCTTGATACAGAGTATCTCTGGGTGGTTGGTGGTTCTTAGGAGTCGTGTGGGAACAAGACATGTGGCTCCTCTCTGAAGTTTCCAGAGAAGGGGATTCATTCTCTTTTGAGACGGGGGTGGCCTGCTGCTGTGGGAAGACCACAGGCTTGGGAGTCACAAAAACTGGAATTCCAGTCCTGACTCCTCCTGCCTACCAGGTGGCTCTGAACAAGCTTCCTAACATGGTCGAGGCTCAGTTTCTTCCTCTATAAAGTGGAGTAAATACCCACCTTACCAGTGGCTGTGGGGATTGCCATAACGTGGTTGAAAGGCCCAGGCCTTCGTAGTGCTCAGTGTCTGGTGCCTGAGACATCACGGGCAGAGCTCCTTCACCCAACCACCTCATTTTACAGAGGAGGGCAGGGACAGGGGAAATGAATTCCCTGAAATCACTCAATGAGCTTGTGAGTGATGAGACTAGAACCGGGGTGTCTTCCAACAAACCAGTGACTGATTCAGCTTGGCAGTGCGGGCATCTAGCCAGAGCAGGACCTGTTCCCATGAGACTGAATGGGGATCAGGCTGGGCGCTGTCCCCCAGGAGCCTGAGGCTCTGCAGCAGGCCAGCTCCCTCTGATACCCCTCTCCCCCTCCCAGCCCTGACCCGGTGCTCGACCAGGATGGAGAATTCGACCTGGACGAGACCATGGATGTGGCCCGGCACGTGGAAGAACTCCTCCGCCGCCCAATGGACAGTCTGGACCCCTCTCTGCCCCCGCCCACTGGTCTCTTTACTTCTGCCAGAGGCTCGCTCTCCTGAATGTTTGTTCGAACACTGCACTCCTCGGTGGAAACAATCCCCAGTGTGCAGGGTCCTATTCATTGTGATTTTGTGTTTGTATCTCTGTGCATACTGATGCCTTTGCAGGCAGCCCATGTACACGTGTAGACGTGCGCGCGTTTGTGTACGAGGTGTGCCCACTTCGCCTCCGCAGTCCTAGGTGTGCGGCCGCCTTGTTCTTCTTCAGATGGAGGCATTCCAAGAGCTCACTGGGCCTGTCTGTGTGGGAGAGACCAAGCCGCTACTGTGGTCACAGGTACACCAGGCAGGCAGACCTATTCCTGCCAGAGCCTTAGTCTGCTCAGCAGCTGTTTGAATGGAATTATTCGCGAAGGGAAAGGAGACAGGTAATTTCTCTAAGCTCAAGTTTTATTCCTGAGTTAGCAGCTTCACCTCTCAATTGTGTGCGTGGATCTGCTCTGGTACAGTGTTGGTCTTTTGATTGTTCCCCTCAGGAGGGAGGTGATGAGTGATATTTTATACCTTATCTCATGAATAGGGACTCCAGAGTTTTTGTGAACTGAGAACTTATCTAGGCTGTGGTTACGTCCCTGAACACCGCAGAAAGGGGTCTTTTGCCTCGGACCTGCAGTTCCCTGGCCTCTTGGCCCCCAGCCAGGGGGCTCCAGCTTCATGTCTATAACGCTGTTGCCCACATTCGTGCTCTTCATTCCCCGGACCCCAATCCCATTCCCTCCATCTGGCTCCAGCCTTCTTTCCTAGCCTCTCTGTCTCCAACCTTGCTCACTTTGGAAGAAGTCGGGGGAGGGGGAGAGAGGCCCAGGGCTTGCATGGCTGATCCCCTCTCCTGGAAAAAACCTGCAGCAAGAGGCAGCAGCAGCAACTCGCTGTGCGCCTGTGGAGTCTGGAGGAGGGAGGGGTAAAAAGTGATGGCGGTCCACTCTGCTGCGAGGGGGAACTTGGAACAGGACCTCTTCACAATTGCATAACTGACTGTGGTCTGAGAAGGCCCCACCCTCTGAAGCTGCCGCCCACAGGCAGCCCCAGGGCAGCTGACAGCCGGAGTCCTGGAAGGGGTCCCAGGTTGAAATATCGCTCAAGGAAGGTGGGGACGAGAAGCAGGACTCTTTTGTACTTTGTACACAGGCTACACATTCGTGTAAACAGTTTTTGAATAAAATATTTTTTTTTTTCATAGATTTGCTGGTAAGACTCCTGGGTCACGGGGACAGCTGGAGTCCGCCTGCCCCTTTCCTCCCGCATAGCTGGCGCTGTAACCTGTNCATTCGTGTAAACAGTTTTTGAATAAAATATTTTTTTTTTCATAGATTTGCTGGTAAGACTCCTGGGTCACGGGGACAGCTGGAGTCCGCCTGCCCCTTTCCTCCCGCATAGCTGGCGCTGTAACCTGTAGCCTAAAGCTACAGGCCGGCTCCCTCTTCTGCGGTTTTTAAGGGCGCCACACTCCACCCCCCTTCCCCGCCCCAATACTTGCAGTGTCTCTCAGAAGACTAAAGAACTTGAAGTGTTGGGGAAAGCCAGGACAGCGATTACTGGGAGCGGGGGAGAGCTCTGGTCCCCGCCTCCCGCCCTTATCAGCTGCTGCTATACGCAGTCTGGAGGGTGGCAGCTGAAGGCCAGGGCCCACCATTCTCAACCCGGCCGGCAACCCCGCTCGATGGACGATGGAGAGCGCGGAGCGCTGCAGAAGCCTCCCCGCAGTCCTTCCTCCCCGGGTCCCTTCCCAGACACCAGCAGGTGGCACCACTCCACTGCCACTGCTTTTTCAAGCAGTTGATTTGAGGCTGGGATGGTCTCCCCATTTGGTTCCATTGGCCCGAGTCCAGGGACTGTCTCCAGGGCCTGGGGGCGGGGGAGCAAGGGCCTACGACAAGGTTTCTACAGGACTTAAAGCAAGGGAAGAGGGGCTCGCAGCCCACCCGGAGAGGCGCNGAGCCAGGCCAGTGGGCGCCTCGGTCTGTGAGTTATCACCGCCCACGGCCCGGGGCCAGTAGCCGAGGCCCGTTGAGTGTTGACGATCATCCCCACGGAGCGAACTGAAGAGAAAGTGATAATGGAACCAACTGTGGAAGAAGAGGCCTAGGAGGTGGGAGTGTCTGCCCCCCAATCCTCTGAGGTGGCTTATCTGACCCCAGACAGGACACCGGAAGGGAGGGAGGGCGCGGAGAGGAGGGAGGTGGGAAGCGGGAGACAGGAGGCCTCACCCTGCAGCCTTTGTGCACCAGGAGTAGGACCCCTGGCTCCTCCCGGTACCCCTGAGCTAGAGGCTGGTAGCTAATGTAAGATGGGGTGCGGGGGAGATGCTCCGTGCTCCTGAGGCGGGCCCCATCAGCTCCAGCATGAGAAGCTAAGACCTGGGCTGGTGAGCCCCGGAATGGGATAGCCACCATCTTGCAAGACCCAGGCTCAGCCTATGAGGCCCCTCAGAACTGAAGCAGGGGAAGAGGAGCTCCCCTCCCCACCCAGCCCCCAGCCAGACACAGAACTGCCATGCTATGGGAGGGTTGCTATATAACTTTTATTTCTGAAAGTCAAAGTAGATACAGCAATATACAAAAAAAAAAAAACCCACAACATAATAATATAAATTTTTACACTATTAAGTAAGTATACATTGGAATTTGAATGCAGTGGCCAGGAGACCATCTCANTACAGCAATATACAAAAAAAAAAAAAACCCACAACATAATAATATAAATTTTTACACTATTAAGTAAGTATACATTGGAATTTGAATGCAGTGGCCAGGAGACCATCTCAAAAACCACCTTGTGGATTAGGTTAGGCATCCTTGGGAATCCCTTGGCTGGACGGGGGGCTGGCAGAGAGAATGCAGGCAGGTCCTGGAGGATGGGGTTCTCTTAAGGGAGGGTCTCAGCTCCTCTCAGGGCTTTTGCGAATATCAAGGTTAAAACCAGATACTCACACGCCCTAAGAGCCACGGATTTTAAGATTTCTGCTCCAGCAAAGCCAGGATTCTTGCCCCAGGTCCCTTGTGTTAAGCTTATTTCCATCTAGAGAGTTGGAGGGGAATCCATCTGCATTACCTGTCAACCCGTTTGTCTTGGAGAGAAGGTCTTATCCCCTTCAAAAATTGGCGAATTTGGGTGTAACGCATAGCATCCCTAGAAACTCTGGTCAACTGAGACAAGGTGGCTGTAGCCGACCCAATCTAGCCGTGCTTCTGGGTCTGAGAGGCCCTGTATCAGAGACCATCCCACGTGCTACCTATGTTCTGAGATGCACAGTACATGCAGTTGCTCTGCATAATTGTGGGGCCCCGACGGGGAGGAGACAGTCACCAGTGCTGGGGGAGGTGGGAGTGTACATTCCCTCACACAACAGAGCTTATCACTAAGCCTTTGCCCCTGGCTTGACAGAGTGAAGAAGGGATTACAGGTGCAGCAGGAAATCTCCAAGAAACTGGGATAAGAACTGTATTCCCTGAGCTCAACTAGACCCTTGCCTGGGGGTCTGTAGTCTGACTCACGTTCAACCTGTAAGTGTCTCCCTCTTATCCGAAAAGGTCCCAAGACTAGGTGCATAAAGCAAACAGGATAAGGGACCTTTAGACACTGGAAGGAGCCACCCAGCAGAGGGGCTCAGGTCGATGGGAAAAGGAAGAATTGTCCCGTCCCTTCTAAGACACCCCCCAACGCTTGGCAACAGGAGAAGCCCAGGGAGAAAGAGAGATCAGGTTGTAAGTGCCCCTCCGCCCAGCCTTACCTACAAACAGGCCAACATGCTAAAGGGGGAAATAAAAACTTTATTTAAAAAAAAAGTCTAAAATATTTAGGGTCTCCTTCAATCTTCCTATTTCAAACCAAAGGCATCTTCAGAAGGTATCTTTTAAGGGTTGGATCTAAAATTCATGTCAGGGATTATATAAATTATCGGCCTGAAGAAAGCTGAATACTTGAAGCACCAAGAAGGAAATTAACTTTCTTAAATACAGAGGAAGCTATGCCAATACAGTCAGTGTCTTTTGCCCTTAAAAAAAAGTTACTTAAAATTAAAAAGAAACCTAGGGGCTTTGAAAGTCCTAGCATCTATCTGGACGTTAGCAAGGTTGAAAGTGTGGTGCCGGGAGGATGCAGCGAGAGGCAGCCCGTGGCATCGGCTTACAGAATAGGCAGAAGGATGCGGCTGGCACNCAGTCAGTGTCTTTTGCCCTTAAAAAAAAGTTACTTAAAATTAAAAAGAAACCTAGGGGCTTTGAAAGTCCTAGCATCTATCTGGACGTTAGCAAGGTTGAAAGTGTGGTGCCGGGAGGATGCAGCGAGAGGCAGCCCGTGGCATCGGCTTACAGAATAGGCAGAAGGATGCGGCTGGCACCAGCAGGCACTTAACTCACAACGACAACAAGCTGCTGAGAAAGGGGGCCGGGGGCGGGGGAGGAGGACAAAAAAGATGTTTCCTCTTTCTCTGTCTCACCGCCCCTTCCACATCCCCTGCTCACAGTCAAGGAGTGCGTATTCTTATTTGCATGTAGATAAAAGGATATCACCCACATTCATTCATTTCTCTATTTTTAAAAAGTGCCCAGATTGCTCAGAGATAGCTAAAGTGAGAGATGAAAAAAAAAAAAAAAATCTGGAACCGCAAAGCTGGGAGCTGAGTTGATCTGGGCTTGGGCTGTGTAAGGGCTGGTGGGACATGGGTTGGCGCATCCGTCATCTCTCTGCAGCCTGCGTCCTCGGCTCCTCACATGGGGGAGGTAGCGCACTCCGAGGTCAGCTCCATGTCGAACGTAAGGGACTCTGGCAGGGGGGGACACAGGCGGGGAGAGCCGGTTCAGTCGCCTGGGCCCCACAGCGGGCAAGGCACACAGCCCTAGCTTTCTGGGGCATGGGGCTCAGACCACCACTGCCGTCCAGTCTCCTGCCCCTGCCCCTCAGTCGTCAAGAAGGGGTAGAGAATCCACATTCTCCCTCCTTCCTACGGGGTCTTGCCTTCTGAAAGGGCACCCACCCCTCTAGGGTGTCGCAGAGCTCCAGACTCAGTTCCCTGTGCCAGTACAGCAGCTGCCCCCTTGCTCTCTACTTTACACGTGGTAGAGGATGTACGGCAAGGCCGCTCTCTCGGTTCGTCCCACTCTCCCCTTCCCCCGCTATATCCAAAGTCTGTTCTGCATGTCTGCCTGGCAAATAGGTTCATTAGTACTGGTTTTCTAGATTCCATTCCATTTCTAATTCCATATGAATTACATTCATGTTAATATATGGAACTTGTTTTTCTCTGACTTTCTTCACTCTGTATAACAGGCTCTAGATTTATCTACCTCACCAGAATTGACTCAGATGCGTTCTTTTTTATGGGTGAGTCCACTGCATACACATATATATGTATGCACCTGTGTACATACCACAACTTCTTTATCTGTCCAAATGCTTATGGACATCTAGGTTGCTTCCATGTCCTGGCTATTGTAAATAGTGCTGCTACAAACTCTGGGGTACATGTGTCTTTTTAAATTATGGTTTTCTCAGGGTATATGCGGGAAGGCAATGGCAACCCACTCCAGTGTTCTTGCCCGGAGAATCCCAGGGACGGCGGAGCCTGGTGGGCTGCCGTCTATGGGGTCCCACAGAGTCAGACACGACTAAAGCAACTTAGCAACAGCAGCAGCAGCAGGGTATGTGTCCAGCAGGGGGATTGCTGGGTNAATGGCAACCCACTCCAGTGTTCTTGCCCGGAGAATCCCAGGGACGGCGGAGCCTGGTGGGCTGCCGTCTATGGGGTCCCACAGAGTCAGACACGACTAAAGCAACTTAGCAACAGCAGCAGCAGCAGGGTATGTGTCCAGCAGGGGGATTGCTGGGTCATACAGTAGTTGAATCTGTATACTTTTAATGTTTTAATCATAATATGCATAGTTTGTTTTTTGTGTCCAGCAGGGGGATTGCTGGGTCATACAGTAGTTGTATCTGTATACTTTTAATGTTTTAATCATAATATACATAGTTTGTTTTTTTTTAATATTATGGGAGCCAACTGGCTTACAGGATCTTAGTTCCCTGACCAGGGGTCGAACCCAGGCTCCCTGCACTGGAAGCTCAAAGTCCTAACCCCTGGACCATCAGGGATGTCATACATTCCTATTTTTCTAATACAAAGAAATGCTACTATTTTGGATTTGTTGGGCTAAAGAAAATACATTTGTAACATTAACCTCACCTGTTCCTTTTCACTGCTTTTTAATCTGGCTCCTAGAAAATTTACACTAGCACGGGGAGTGCATTTCTATAGGAAAGTGCTGCTCGAGAACTCCTTCTGCCCATCTGGGTGCCCCTCGGTTGGATCTGTACACGGGAGCATCAGCTCAGAGGGACAGTCCAGCAACTGGATACTCACCAAACTGCCCTCCTGCTGAGGGTTCAGCAGCTTCACCATTATTTCCAAACTGCATCAATGAATCTAAAGTGCGGGGGGACATCGGCAGGTCAATGGTATTGCTGCAGGTCGTTCTGTAGGAAAGGGGGAGCAGCAGGAGGGGGAAGGGTCGGGTCGGGTTGACAAGACACAATGGAGGAAAAAAAAAAGAACAAAACACACACACACAAGCCATCAAACTCTGGTCTCCAACAGAAAAAAAATAAAAGCTCAAGCTTTTTAAACACACGAGGTCACTGTGAGTTTAAATGAGTACCGAACATCCTCAGAGGGCTCCAACCCTGCTTCACGAGAGGCCTCTCACCCAGTGTCCGTCCCCAGGGATAACTGAGGACATTAGAGATGGAGGCAAAATTGGGGAGGGAAGCCACTTACGGTGTCACACAGATGA
Organism: Neotragus pygmaeus; assembly: GCA_006410875.1. NCBI lineage: Eukaryota > Metazoa > Chordata > Mammalia > Artiodactyla > Bovidae > Neotragus > Neotragus pygmaeus. Next base: position 1,270,311 of record SJYV01054212.1, read on the forward strand.
ACTTGGTCTTCAGGTATGGGGCAGCACCTGGGGAGAAGAAAACACTGCCTTAGCGACTGTGACTCTGGGTCCCAGACAGGGGGAAGCTGGCTGCCTCCCCAGGGCCGATGTGAAGCTCACTCGGATCCCTGAGCAGAGACGGTCTGAAGGAACCTCCATCTCCCACTGGGCTGCCCTCCCCTTCACTATAGACTCTGATGTCCCAGCGCTTGCAGCTGGAAGCTCAGTTCTTTCCCTAAAGCTTTTCAGCAGACTCACTCGAGCTCAGACAAGTGCCAGCCTGGTATTCATTCTTCCCCGAGATGAGGGTGAAGAGTTTCACTGCTTGTATGTGGACTGAGGATTGTAACCTGGCCTGGTTTTATCTCCTAGATGAGTTCCCCGAAAGCAGGACTGAGCCCACCCAGTCGGGCACCCTGTCCTGCTCAAACACCAAAGTCACGGGGTCTTTATGAAAACATGGAAGGGGCTAATGCAGTTCCAAAGCTGAGGGTGACATCTTCTGTTCCCATTAGCACTGATCTGCCTATTACATCTTTCAGTGAGGATATTAGCAACCCCCATTAGATAGCTACATCACAGAGAAGAGCCTCTCCATGGGGAGAATGTCTCCGGTGTAGTACAACTGGCTTTGGACTGGGAGATAGGAGGCTGGGGCCTCGTTATATCTTCAAAACATGCTTTCAATGCAGCGAGTTTGGGTTCCATCCCTAATCAGGCAACTAAAATCCCACATACTGTGTGGGGTGGCTCCCAAAAGTTAATTAAAAAAATTTTTTTTAATCAACTATATTTACAAGATAATAAAATGAGAGGGAGGAGGAGGATGGAGGGGCCCATCTTTGTCATTTGTGATTCTTCTTCTGTAGTTAGAAACATGAAGATTTAAGAATTTTAACTGCTAAATGCTTATACCAATAGGTCAAGGGGCCCCAGAGACACTGGCATGGAATTTGGGGGATTCAGGTGAACAGATCACTTAGGAAGGGTGGGGTGGGCCAGGAAAAGCACAGCTGGAAAGCTTGGGGCTTACAGAGAAACTGAGGGATCAGAAAGAATGACGACAATCTGAGAAAGGGCACTGCCATCGGAGTTTATTTGGGGCCAAGAAATAGATTAACTCAGTACAGAATCCAAAGAACCCTACTAAGGCAGGGTTCTGCTATCTTATGAATCCATTTGGGCCCAGGCTTGAGGGGAGCTGACTCCAGCTGACTCCCAGACACAAAAGGGCTTTAATTCTCCCAAGTGATCAGTGTTGCTGAGAAAAACAGCTCTGAGATGCCACAGTAGAAGCAAAGGAGAATGAAGATTCAAAGTTGATTTATGGCTCTGTGCAAGGTTGTAAAGGTACTTCATCTAATTTGTAAGATAAGAGATCTGTCATTTCTACAGAGGAATCTTTCCCTCAAGCCATGAGGAAATAATGTGAGCTTCTAAGAAAGGAGGAGGGAAGAGTCCTGGGAAGATAAGCCATCTCCTAGAGACAATAAAACCTTCAGGATGGGAACAGAGAGGAAACGGTCAGCTGCTCCACTCTGGAGGAACCCACAGGTCGCCCACCGGCCTCCCCCACACCCCCTGATGCCATCACCAGGCTCCTGCTGCCCCAGGAGACAGACAAAGCTCTTGAGTAATTAATTCTATCTCATGACTGGTGTCTTGCCCCTGAGGAAACACAGAGTCACCAGGCAGGAAAAGGCCTGGCCTCCTGCTCACACAGGAGCCGTGAGGGAGGGTGCAGCCTCACACCAGGAACTTGGACCTTGAAGGCGAAATGAGTCGAGGGCCCAACACTTGGACCTAATTGCCTTCCGCAGAAGGAACAGGGCAGTGTGACGGGCGCTGATAAACAGATCTCCCAACCGAAGCACAACGTGGAAAGAGAGATAAGTAGCAGACAGGAAATGAGAGTTATGCTCGCCTAGAGTGTGACCAAGACTCAACCCAGAACAAAGGAGAAAGGAAAGTCAGTTGCCAGCGAGCCCCAACTCCTTCCTCTAAGCCTCGATCTGCTCGCCCCCAGAAATCCCTCCCAGGGAATTACTGTGAAAAGGCCGTGAAGGCAGCTGGTGGGTTTGTGTGGGGGAACTATTTGTTCAAAACACAGGTTTTTTCCCAAAGCTGTTAGAGTAGAGAGGGCTAACTCAAAGAATCACTCTAAACCCTTGCTGGCTGTATGATTAAGGAAAGTTCATTAAAAACAAAGGATGGCAAATTACAGTCTCCTCCTCAGGATCTGGCCAGAGAACCACGAGTCTGAGCCCAAACACCCATGGGAACAGGCTAGCAGACTCCAGCCCCCATGCTGGTGACGGCACCAGAGAGCGAGGGTTTAGTACGAAAAAATATACGTGTAACTTACATAAGCACATGGGCTCGAGTACACTAAAAAAACATCTGAGTTTCAGTAGCTACACATTCAAAGCACCAAGCCTAGGCCCCTCCCACCAGTTACCGCCTTCCCCTTCAATCTCCACTCTCCTGAGAATCTCTTAAACCATGTTCCAGCGTGGCTAACACTCATTTCCTCCAGAAAGCCTTTCTTCATCCCACTTGGGCTGCTTACATTGTTCAGTGATGGGGAAAGGAAGCACTCTAGACTGAAGTCTGAGTCGCGAACCTTCCAGCATATGCTTTGCAAGAAGTGCCGTGCTGGCTGGGCATCCTGTTTCTAGAGAATTCCGCCCTCGGTTTCTCTTCGAAGTGTCTTCGGTATGTCTGGGTATGTGTGAGCTGTTTTCCCCTTCAGACCGGTGTCTCCAGTGGGGCAGAGCCTGGTGACTGATTCCTCTCCTCTCTCTAACCCCATCAGCTGCCCCTAAAGGCACTCACTATGAAGTTCTTTCCCAGAAAGAAGACTAAAGATCACCAGACGAGGCTTTCCTGGTAGCTCAGTGGTAAAGAATCTGCCTGCCAACGCAGGAGACACAGGTTTGATCCCTGGTCCAGGAAGACTCCATATGCCTCGGAGTAACTAAGCCCATGTGCCACAACCATTGAGCCTGTGGCCCTAGAGCCTGGGAACTGCAACTACTGAGCCCACCGGCCGCAGCCACTGAGGCCTGTGTGCCTAGAGCCCGTGCTCTGCAGCAAGAGAAGGCACCGCAATGAGAAGCCCGCGCACTGCACGTACAGCAGCCTCCGCTTGCCCCACCTACAGACGAGCCCATACAGCAGTGAAGACCCAGCACAGCCAAAAACAAACACAAACAAAAATTATAAAAAGAAAATTCCTTAAAAAGAAAGAAGAAAAAAGATCACCAGGTTCTTCAGCCATTTACCTTACCTGTCCCCCAAGGATCCTACTATTTCTCACTTCTCCCCAGAACCAAGTGGCTGTTGTGGAAAATCAACAACTACCTGGGTCGGCTTCGGGATGCTCCTGGCTCTCCGGCCGACAGTACTTTCCGAACGCCTCCTCCTTTGGAATGTCGGGGTAGAGATAGACCAGCGGAGACACCAGGATGTTGGTGGCATCCATGATCTTATAGCCCATGATGATTTCAGCAAATGACATGTTGTTCAGCTGCTGCTTGGTGTAAGGTTCCACTGACTGGATCTGGGTCTTGCCTGTCATGGGATATGGGAAGAGAAGACTCAGGTGATCTTAGAGGAGACTACCTGATTGATTTTCCCTTAAGGGGGAAAAGCTTATGCCAACCTAGTGTTCGAGAGCCTGAATATTCTGCCCAGTCGTCTGGCACTGTGGAAATGTTCAGCTGGCTTCGGGATTAGCTATTCAGCTGGGCCACAAGTAACATACTTGAATAATTACTTTTATAAGATATATGAACAGAGTGGGTAAGAAAGGAGATGAAGAATACAATTTAAATTGCAAATTTCAAAAATATTACCAATTTCTAGGCAAATATTAGCCCCCTGATGAAAGCCTCTTGAAAGTGAAAGAGGAGAGTGAAAAAGTGGGCTTAAAGCTCAACATTCAGAAAACTAAGATCATGGCATCTGGTCCCATCACTTCATGGGAAATAGATGGGGAAACAGGGGAAACAGTGTCAGACTTTATTTTCGGGGGGCTTCAAAATCACTGCAGATGGTGATTGCAGCCATGAAATTAAAAAGACACTTACTCCTTGGAAGGAAAGTTATGACCAACCTAGATAGCATATTCAAAAGCAGAGATATTACTTTGCCAACAAAGGTCCGTCTAGTCAAGGCTATGGTTTTCCAGTAGTCATGTATGGATGTGAGAGTTGGACTGTGAAGAAAGCTGAGCGCCGAAGAATTGATGCTTTTGAACTGTGGTGTTGGAGAAGACTCTTGAGAGTCCCTTGGACTGCAAGGAGGTCCAACCAGTCCATCCTAAAGGAGATCACTGGGTGTTCATTGGGAGGACTGATGCTAAAGCTGAAACTCCAATATTTTGGCCACCTCATGCGAAGAGTTGACTCATTGGAAAATATTCTGATGCTGGGAGGGATTGGGGGCAGGAGGAGAAGGGGACGACAGAGGATGAGATGGCTGGATGGCATCACTGACTCGATGGACATGAGTTTGAGTGAACTCCGGGAGTTGGTGATGGACAGGGAGGCCTGGTGTGCCTCAATTCATGGGGTCGCAAAGAGTCGGATACGACTGAGCAACTGAACTGAACTGATTAGCCCCTTGCGGGGAGCAAAATAAAACTGGCAAACCAATCCTCCAGCTGGCAGAATTTAGAGAAGCCAAGTCTTCCCATCTCATCAAAATGATCACCGGGTACCTTCCAAGTCTGAGGCCCTTCCAAGTCTGAGGCAGGGGAGTGAGAGGCCATCCCTGCCCACAAGGGGGCAGCAGGTGCCTGAAACTAGTAGCAGCTGTGGCCAGCCACAGCAGGGCTGGCCACCAGTCGGGGTGGGAATCGCTAAGCTTACCGCTGATGTCCTTCTCCACCCAGGTGAAGGTGACTCCTCCTTCTTTGCTGCTTTCACTAAATCTCAGCAGGAAGGTGCCTGGGGGCTTAGTGCTCAAGATGGCCCGTTCCCTCTCCTTGCTGATGAAGCCCATTATATACCTGGAGACAGAGAGGAGCAACAGCAAGGTTGGGGCTGAGGGACCTCTGTGTTGCAGCCAGCCTGCTGAGAAAGTAGGGGACTTGTCACCCCTGTGCGTTCTGTCAGACACAAGAGTTCCAACCTACCCTTCGTTCCAAAGGGCCAGGATGTACTTTTTCACCAGGTCAATGATGTTGTCCAGCCAGACCCAGAAGGAGAAGCCCTTGCCTGCCATGTTTTCCTGGAGAAAAGAATAATGGGAAAGCTCAGTTCCCCACCTCCCTGGGCTCTTCCTATAAGGGGGTGAGGTGCCACCAAAATCCTCAAGCCCATCTACCCTCAGGCAGGTCCTCTTGGCCGCCAGACCAGGAGTCCGGGGCCTTCAGGCCCACTGCCCTCCACAACATCCCCACAGCTACGTGTCCCTGCCCCCTCCTCCTCCTATGAGGCAGCTCATGGATGCAGTTCACACGGTGGCTTACTTTGCAAAATTTAGCCCATGTGATCTGACACCCTGAATAGTTCACACCAGGTCCTGAAAGAAAAAAAAAAAAAAGTCATAGGATTTGCAGTTTTAAATCCAGATCTTTCTTCAAACAGAACACACACACAAACTGTCCCACAACATGCCCTGAAACTTGCTTTTCATGTATTTGAATGTTGCCACTGTCGCGTGCATACATATGCACCCCTGCCCACACACCCAATCCCATCGTTTGATGTCCCCAAAGTTGTTGTTCAGCAGAGGTGGTGGGTGATGTATCAAGTCCCTGCTGCCCTTTCTAGCCTCATGTGGCAGTCTGGGGATCAGCAGAACACACTAAGAAGCTGACAGCTTGAGTTACAGGGTCACGTTTAGTCGTGCATGTTTAGGTGCTCAGTCATGTCTGACTGCAGCCCTACCAGGCTCCTCTCCATGGGATTTCCCAGGCAAGAATACTGGAGTGGGTTATCATTTCCTCCTCCAGGGGATCTTCCCCACCCAAGGGTCAAATCCAAGTCTCCTGCACTGGCAGGTGGATTCTTTACCACCGAGGCACCTGGGGAGCCCATGTTTAGTGGCAGCACAGGACAAAGCATAGACGGCACGTAAAACACGCTAAGACTTTTTTCTTCCAGGAAAAAAAATTAAAAACAAGCTACATTTTCTTGAAGAAACAGACAGGGATGCCAAGCCTTTAGCTCTAACATACATTTAAAATGCCTTCTTAAGGCTGGACAAAGTACCCAGGGAGACAGCCACCAACAGAAAAGAAATCTGCCTCCTGCCTCATAAACGTGATCACCAGGCGCAAACCTCCTCTGCGTCCTGACGCCAGGGTCTGCTGGAGCACACGTGTTCTGCCCAGCGCCTTGCTCAGTCAGCTCTCCTCAACGAACAGCCCCACGGGCCAGATTCCTTTTGCAAGGAGAGCAAGGGAGAGGAGGTCAAGGGCTGACCTAAGAGTTTCTCCGCCAGCGTCGTCAGCTGCTCGATGCTCAGCCCGCGCTTGGTGGTAGAGGAGAACTGCCAGCTCAGCACCTCGGCCACTTGATCCCACGTTCCGATCGGGGGTTTGGTGAAGAAGTTCACGTTCTATTGGAAAGGACACATTCGCTCCTTTAGATGAGAGGGTGGCGCCTGCTGGGCGGCGGCCCTGAGGCACCAAGGAGCCTCTGGAGAACCCGGGCCCCTGACTCACCTTGGGGTTGTTGGTCAGCATGTTGTACCACAGGATGGACGCCCAGGCGTTGGGCATCTGACAGATGTTGGAGATCACCACCACTGGCAATGAGTGCGTCTGTGGAGGGAGCGTGCAATGAGCTGGGGAGGCAGAGGGCACTTGAGGCTCCAGAAACCTCTTCACCCACATCTCGCAGGGTTCGGAATAAAAGGAGAGGTCGTGGAGTACACTTGCTGCCAGCCCTCAGGAAGCTGTGGGGCCCGGGCAGCTCGACACCCAGCATGGAGAGCAGGCTGAACTCAGGGGCTGCCTGAGTATCACCAGGAATTTACAAAGCTGACTCCTCACAGTGGACTCACAGTCCACAGACTCCCCATTTATAAAACTTGGAAGGCATTCACGAATTGAAGCTGTGAAAAGAGTGCAAGTCGCTCAGTAGTGTCCAACTCTGCGACCCCATGGCCTATACAGTCCATGGAGTTCTCCAGGCCAGGATACTGGAGTGGGTAGCTTTTCCCTTCTCCAGGGGATCTTCCCAACCCAGGGGAGTCGAACCCAAGTCTCCCACATTGTTGTATTGAAGCTGTATCTGCCCATTTAATAGAGAGGTCCCAGGAATCAAAGACTAGGGTTCTTGCTTTTCCAGGTGTATCTTTAAAGATCAAGAAAGTTGGGGAAAGAGCAGGTAAATGCCACGATTGTTTGAAAAACTGTTTTTCCCAAACTATATAAAGTTGGCTATAATCAATTCCTAAATACGAATTTTTACATTAAGTTTGCTGAAACCTGAATAGACATGTATCTTCTAAGCACTCAGGCAAGATACTAATGAATTTTTGGAGAAAAAGAAGCAAATGTAAACACAGTGCTGAGTAAAGAGTCATCATTCCACCTTCTGGAGTAAAAACCCTGATAGAAGAAGCCTCATCCTGAATCATCCTGCAGCCAGTTCTACCCAGTTCTGTGCAGAACTCACCTCTAGGTCTATCTTGAGGCCTTGGTGATACACCTCAGTCTCAAAAGTGATCAGGTGCAGCTCCTCGGTCACAATCAGGGAGGCCTACAAGAATGAGAAGGATGCTCTTCCTCAGAGAGGATGGCATTGAGCCCTGACAGCCATCACTACATCATCCTGAAGCGCAATCCGCCAGGTGGCCATGGATACAACTGGAGCACGTGGTCTTTCCAACTCTACGACTCTCCAGTGCCCTGATCTACAACCTGATCTCTTACAGGCTTTATCATGATACTGTGGAGATCCAACTGGCATGGATGAAATGGGAACAGCATAATGCCAAAAGAGTGAACACCTGTGTACCCACCCCCCAGGTTAAGGCAGAGACCATCACCACGGAGGTTCTCTCGGTGCACTTCCCAACTCCATCCATCCCTGAGCCTCCTACCTCAGAAGTGCCTGCTATTTTGTCTTTTGAGTTTGTCATTTCCTAGCCCTTCTTTATGGTTTTCCTGCATTTATATCTTTAAACAATGTATGTGTTGTTTAATTTGGGGGGGGGGGTTGTGAATCTCATACATATAGAATTATACCCTGTGTATTCTTTTGTGACTCGCTTTTCACACCTATGTAATTGTGTACACCTGCAATTTATCCATTTTCATAGCTGTATAGTATTCCATCACCTGACTATACCACAGATCATTAATCCACTCTAGTGCTGTTGACATATGGGTTGTATTTAGGGCTTACAATTAGGCTGTTGGGATATGAATTGCATGTCTCCTGGCACCAGTCTCCTGGCACCTATGAGCAAAGATTTCTCAACTGTTAAATCCTGAGAGTGTCACTGCTGGTATATAGGGTATGTTCACTTTCATAATGCCCAGTTGTTTTTCAAAGTGATTGTTAACAATTGATACACCAGCAATATAGCAACTATTTTGAACAAGAATTGTCAATGAATTATTAGAAATTCCAATTCATATTTTAAAATGTTCTTTCTCTCACTACAAAAGAAATACACATGCAATTTTACATGCAAATATTACAGAGATAGCATAGAGTAGCTTTGGGTGACAACAGCAGCACAAATATATAAACAGTTTGGTAGACATTCCTCTAGAATTTTGTAATGCAGACATGAATGGCCAAAAAACAGTGAATTTTTAAACAATTATACTAGTATACTACTCAAATTACTTTGCTTTTTTTTTTTTCTCAATAAATATGCCACAACCTCACTCTTTAACTGCTGTCAAGTCTTAGTGATTCAGCTTGTTTTTTTTAAAGGCCTGCTACATTCTAGAGAAGAGGGTTAAGAATGGCTCAGGAGACAGACAAAAAGACTAGGGTGTCACAATTTTATAAAAAAGATTTAAAACCAGTGCTTGGTCACATTTACTTTCTCTTTTTTTAAGTTTATTCTTTTTTCGGGGGGCCACATAGTTTGTGGAATCTTAGTTTCCCAACCAAGAATTGAACCCAGGCCCGTGGCAGTGAAGGCCCCGAGTCTTAACCACTGAATCACCAAGGAATTCCCTTGAGTTTATTCTTAACACTAAGAATCCAAGAATCTGAGTCAATAGGAGACAGAGAAGAAAGAAGGTGGGTAAAGAACAAGAGAGTTTTCTGTTTCTCTTTTGGTAAAATGTTTAACTTGGATGTGTTGAAACCCATCCCACCTCAGTGACCAAAACAGATCACCAAAAGCTGAGACAAGCTGTGTCAGTGCATAGAAGTTGGAAGGGGAATTTGGAAAGTCCCAGGCAAGGCGGAAGGCTCCTTTTCTACCAAATGGGTGTGGGCAAGGGACTTTACACTCCTTAAAGATGAGCTAACTCTCCAGACAATCAAGGAAATGCACTGAGCCAGAACTCCTCCAAGGCATGTGTGACTACTCATGCGTTGGCTGGCCGTGACTGCAGCTACACAGCAGGTAGGTGTCTCTACTTCTGGGCAGTAAGGAGGCTCTTTTTCTTTTCTTTTTATAAAAAGTTTCAATGTTTTGGCTGCAAGGCATGTGAGATCTTAGTTTCCTGACCAGGGATCAAACCCACACCCCCTGCATTGGAAGCGTGGAGTCTTAACCACCAGGGAAGTTCCTACGGAGGCTCTTTTTCTCTCCTGCTATCATCTCCAACAAAACTTACGTCACAATTGGCTCGGCCCCCATTACCGCATCTCTGCTCTCTCAGAGTCTGTAAGAAAAGCAAAGAGCATCCTCCGTCAGGTAAGGCTCTCCCCAAGCCCCTCCCCCTGCCAGAGGCCCTGAAGAAAGGGAGCCCAGGCTTCTCCCATGTACCAAGTGCTTGAACTCTGCTGAGAGGCTGCCATTGTTAGACTCTTCCATGTTCATCACTTTCGTGTTTGTGCCCAGAATGTTAAATTTCCGGGACCTGAATCACGGGAGGAAAAGACCAACCACATATGTGACTGAATGGCCAGGGACAAAGTTAGATTATACAGAACAGAAGGAAGCCTGTATGCTGAACTTACCCTCTGAGAGCTGCAACGTCCCCGGAGTCTCTGTTAAGAACGTAAACCAGCATTAATAAAACAGGCCCCGAGTCTCTTTGAAAGTCCACTTTGAACACCTATCATTTACTCGGATAGAAAAACTGCTGTTCTCCTGGGGATTTCGGTCGACGGCTCGATTACACGGTGTATGTGAAATCTAACATCCCTGTACATGCTCAAACAGAAGACACAGCTGGTTCCCCACCCAAGCTCTACACCTCTCTTCCTAACAGAACCTTGACTCCATCAAGTATCTTTCCCATCCCCACTTCCAGGGGATCCTGCTCACTAAGCCCATAGAACCAAGCATGTGCACAGTGTTGGTCCAGAAGTGAGGCCAGGACCCACAATGTCTCAATCAAACGGGGAAGGAATTCTACCTCAGGCTAGATTTACATTCTGTAGCTTCAGCTGCACATCAGCAAGCAGACACGTGGCCTTTACTACAAGCAACCATGCTGCAACCCAGAGGGAATCCTAGAATGCCCATGCTTCTTATGGTGGCAGAGAAGAGAGATGGAAAGTTCTGGATCCTTGGTGACAGGAATTGAGTCACTGATCTCACCATCTGGAACTTGTTCTAACTTTGCATTTCCAGTTATACTGGGTTGCAAATTNCAAATGTAAATACTGATGTTTTGATACTGAGTGAAATAAGTCAGACAGAGAAGGAAATATATGATATTCCCTATATGCAGAATTGGCACTGTAACTTTGACATAGGTCCTTTACTTTTCTGAATCTTCATTTCTTCACCTCCCTTTCCCCCGTTAATCCTTGGAAGCTGGTCCTGCCACCATTACTAATGATGCTCCTCAGGCTAAAGCAGCCACTCCAGTCCTCCTTCTCCTGTGGAAAATTCTTAAAGAGATGAGAATACCAGGCCACCTGACCTGCCTCCTGAGAAATCTGTATGCAGGTCAAGAAGTACAGTTAGGACTGGACATGGAAAAACAGATTGGTTCCAAATTGGGAAAGGAGTACATCAAGGTTATATATTGACACCCTGATTATTTAACTTATATGCAGAGTACATCATACAAGATGCCAGGGTAGGTGAAGCACAAGCTGGAATCAAGACTGCCAGGACAAATATCAATAACCTCAGATATGCAGATGACACCACCCTTTTGGCAGAAAATGAAAAATTAAAGAGCTTCTTGATGAAAGTGAAAGAAGAGAGTGAAAAAGTTTGCCTAAAACTCAACATTTAGAAAATTAAGATCATGGCATCCAGTCCCATCATTTCATGGCAAATAGATGGGGAAACAATGGAAACACTGAGAGATTTTATTTTGGGGGTCTCCAAAATCACAGCAAATGGTAACTGCAGCCATGAGTTTAAAAGATGCTTGCTCCTTGGATGAAAAGCTATGACCAATCTAGACAGCATGTTAACAAGCAGAGAAATTATTTTGCCAACAAAGTTCCGTCTAGTCAAAGCTATGGTTTTTCCATTAGTCATGTATGAAGGTGAGAATTGGACTATAAAGAAAGCTGAGCACTGAAGAATTGATGCTTTTGAACTGTGATGTTGGGGAAGACTCTTGAGAGTCCCTTTGACAGAAAGGAGNTTCCGTCTAGTCAAAGCTATGGTTTTTCCATTAGTCATGTATGAAGGTGAGAATTGGACTATAAAGAAAGCTGAGCACTGAAGAATTGATGCTTTTGAACTGTGATGTTGGGGAAGACTCTTGAGAGTCCCTTTGACAGAAAGGAGATCCAACCAGTCAATCCTAAAGGAGATCAGTCCTGAATATTCATTGGAAGGCCTGATGCTGAAGCTGAAACTCCCATACTTGGCCACCTGATGCAAAGAACTGACTCATTGGAAAAGACCCTGATGCTGGAAAAGATTGAAGTTGGGAAGAGAAGGGGCNTTTTTTTTTTCTCAATAAATATGCCACAACCTCACTCTTTAACTGCTGTCAAGTCTTAGTGATTCAGCTTGTTTTTTTTAAAGGCCTGCTACATTCTAGAGAAGAGGGTTAAGAATGGCTCAGGAGACAGACAAAAAGACTAGGGTGTCACAATTTTATAAAAAAGATTTAAAACCAGTGCTTGGTCACATTTACTTTCTCTTTTTTTAAGTTTATTCTTTTTTCGGGGGGCCACATAGTTTGTGGAATCTTAGTTTCCCAACCAAGAATTGAACCCAGGCCCGTGGCAGTGAAGGCCCCGAGTCTTAACCACTGAATCACCAAGGAATTCCCTTGAGTTTATTCTTAACACTAAGAATCCAAGAATCTGAGTCAATAGGAGACAGAGAAGAAAGAAAGTGGGTAAAGAACAAGAGAGTTTTCTGTTTCTCTTTTGGTAAAATGTTTAACTTGGATGTGTTGAAACCCATCCCACCTCAGTGACCAAAACAGATCACCAAAAGCTGAGACAAGCTGTGTCAGTGCATAGAAGTTGGAAGGGGAATTTGGAAAGTCCCAGGCAAGGCGGAAGGCTCCTTTTCTACCAAATGCGTGTGGGCAAGGGACTTTACACTCCTTAAAGATGAGCTAACTCTCCAGACAATCAAGGAAATGCACTGAGCCAGAACTCCTCCAAGGCATGTGTGACTACTCATGCGTTGGCTGGCCGTGACTGCAGCTACACAGCAGGTAGGTGTCTCTACTTCTGGGCAGTAAGGAGGCTCTTTTTCTTTTCTTTTTATAAAAAGTTTCAATGTTTTGGCTGCAAGGCATGTGAGATCTTAGTTTCCTGACCAGGGATCAAACCCACACCCCCTGCATTGGAAGCGTGGAGTCTTAACCACCAGGGAAGTTCCTACGGAGGCTCTTTTTCTCTCCTGCTATCATCTCCAACAAAACTTACGTCACAATTGGCTCGGCCCCCATTACCGCATCTCTGCTCTCTCAGGGTCTGTAAGAAAAGCAAAGAGCATCCTCCGTCAGGTAAGGCTCTCCCCAAGCCCCTCCCCCTGCCAGAGGCCCTGATGAAAGGGAGCCCAGGCTTCTCCCATGTACCAAGTGCTTGAACTCCGCTGAGAGGCTGCCATTGTTAGACTCTTCCATGTTCATCACTTTCGTGTTTGTGCCCAGAATGTTAAATTTCCGGGACCTGAATCACGGGAGGAAAAGACCAACCACATATGTGACTGAATGGCCAGGGACAAAGTTAGATTATACAGAACAGAAGGAAGCCTGTATGCTGAACTTACCCTCTGAGAGCTGCAACGTCCCCGGAGTCTCTGTTAAGAACGTAAACCAGCATTAATAAAACAGGCCCCGAGTCTCTTTGAAAGTCCACTTTGAACACCTATCATTTACTCGGATAGAAAAACTGCTGTTCTCCTGGGGATTTCGGTCGACGGCTCGATTACACGGTGTATGTGAAATCTAACATCCCTGTACATGCTCAAACAGAAGACACAGCTGGTTCCCCATCCAAGCTCTACACCTCTCTTCCTAACAGAACCTTGACTCCATCAAGTATCTTTCCCATCCCCACTTCCAGGGGATCCTGCTCACTAAGCCCATAGAACCAAGCATGTGCACAGTGTTGGTCCAGAAGTGAGGCCAGGACCCACAATGTCTCAATCAAACGGGGAAGGAATTCTACCTCAGGCTAGATTTACATTCTGTAGCTTCAGCTGCACATCAGCAAGCAGACACGTGGCCTTTACTACAAGCAACCATGCTGCAACCCAGAGGGAATCCTAGAATGCCCATGCTTCTTATGGTGGCAGAGAAGAGAGACGGAAAGTTCTGGATCCTTGGTGACAGGAATTGAGTCACTGATCTCACCATCTGGAACTTGTTCTAACTTTGCATTTCCAGTTATACTGGGTTGCAAATTTCCTTATTACTGAAGCCATACTGGGCTTTCTGTAAAGGTCTACTGTTACCTGCAACTCAGAGTATCCCATCGATATAGCCGGAAATATTCTCCCCAGCATGTTCCTTGTCTTTTAACTATGTTTTTGAGTATTTCATTTTTTACATAGTCACCATTTCTCAGTGTTTTCTTTTTAACATTATTTTAGTACTGTTTTAAAAGTCCTTCTCCATTGCTATATATCCATTTATGCTTTTAGAATTAATAATATCTACTACTTACTAGATAGTGCATTCCATGGGAGTTTATATATTAAAATGGATCGACTTTTAAACCATTTAGAAGATACCTTTCCATTCATTACAGTTTATGTCTTTTTGGGGCTACTTGGCTTGTGGGACTTTAGTTCCCCAACCAGGGATTGAACCTGTGCCCTCAGCAGTAAAAGCTTGAAGTCTTAACCACTAGACCACGAGGGAACATCCCATATATTGCATTTTAGAACTTAAATCAAGCCCCCGTTATTAGAAAGTTTTCCCTCATGTCTAGCCTATATTTATTTTATATTCTTTATTTGTATTACAGCTTTGATGTATAACTGATGAATAATAAACTGTATATGTAAAATGCACAAGCTGATGAGGTCTGATAGATGTCACACACCTGTGACACACACACCTGTGACAGCCCAATCAAGAGACTGAACGTATTCATCAATCCCTCATCCCCAAGTTCCCCACCTCCCTTGTGCAACCCACTCCCCAGGCCCACACTCCACCCATCCCTGTCTCCAGACAACCAGTGATCTGCTTTCGGTCATGATAGATTTATTTGCACTTCTAGAATTTTATATAAATGGAAACATAAAAGTATGTACTCTTTTTTCTCGGTCTGGCTTCTCCCTCTGGGTATATTTATTTGGAGATTTATCTGTGTATTACATACTTCGATACTCTATTTCTTTTTGTTGGTGAGTAGTATTTCCCTTGCATGGATATACCACGTACTCATGGACATTCACCTGTCAGTGAAGACACCTGTGCCACTGTTTGTGTGGACATACACTTTCAGTTCTCTTGGATGAACACCTAGGAGTGGAGTGGTTGGGCTGTAGGATAGGTGCAACTTTTCAGGAAACTGCCAAACTGTTCTCCAAAAGTGGTTGCCATTCTACCGCCATTACATTACACATTTGCTTATTCATTTACAAAATCTTAATTAACTTATTATTTATTGGCTGTGCTGGGTCTTTGTTGCTATGCTCAGGCTTTCTGTAGTTGCAGTGAGCAGGGGCTACTCTCGAGTTGTAGCTCACAGGCTTAGTCGCCCCCCTCAGCATGTGGAATCTTCCCAGACCAGGGATCAAACCTGTGTCCCCTGCACTGGAAGGCAGATTCTTAACCCCTGGACCACCAGGGAAGTCCTTGCCTATGCTTTTAACATACATCTAGAATTTATTCTGATGGTCAGTTTTTTTTAGTGAGAAGGTGATTTTTTATGCTAATTAATGGTTAAAGTCATTAATTTTTGCTTATTCATTTATGAAACCTACCACCTTCCTTGAGTCCCTGGCTGCATAACTCTTTTCTAGTTCATTCTCATGGAATTTCCAGATGAATAATTATATCACCTACATTTTCTCTTTTCTAATGTCTTCAGAGGGTAAGTGCATTTTAATTTTTTTAAAGGTACTGTCAAATTTGGAAGAGGATTCCATTATGTGGTAAAGTGTGGAACAACAACTAAAATCAATTTTCCCATATATTCTCAATTTTACATAATATGCACAAGTTACATTTATAAGTTAAAAAACAAAGAAAGAGGGACTTGAGCTCATAATGGCAATCACAACTCAAATCGCTACTGCTAGCTTCGTGGTTTTGTTCAGGCACGTAAATGACAATGCACAGTAAGGCTTTTGAAAACTTAAAAAAAAAAGATCTCTGAATATAGATAAAGCCTCTAAGTTCACATGATATCTATCAAAGTTCTCGTTTCTCTGTCCCTCATTTGAAGAAAAGGAAAAAAAAAAGGATCTAAGATAAAGAGTACTTACTTGTCAATGCACACTTTAATTTTAAGTTGATAATTTAGCTCAGGGAATTTAACCAGCAATCTATGTCCAAAAAAAAAGGACAGAAGTTTCAGAGCAAAGGAAAAAAGTCCAGTTTTAAAAAACAGCCACTAGGCTCCCCCAGCAACTTCTAGTTGAATCTAAAATTCATAACTCTTCAATTCTAAAGAGATGAGTCATAATTCCAAACTTTTCTTCCTGCCAGTGCTTCCTTTCATTTTAAGTCATCATCACCCTCTTCAGGCCAAAAGGGACTGAAAAAAAAAAAAGCCTAAGAACTAAGAACTTGGACAAGGTTGTGAGAGACACACAAAAGGATAATGAAAGCTATATCATGAAAAGCATCACAGGAATACATACTCTGAAATTGGTATTCTTTCTATTAGACCGGAAACCCAACAGCGTACTACCTTTCTGAGGAGGGAAATTTCACTGCAGAAGGGCAAACCCCAGCTTACCTGTTCTGACTTGAATGTGAAAGTAATGCTCTACCTGCAGGTCCCCCACCCACCGGCCCTGTGACCTCTTAGCGTCTATTATCACTAAGCTTTACTCTTCCCCTTCAAATGCTCAGGAAAAAGCAGGTTCAAAGAACAGAAGATAACTGGCATTATTCTGCCCCTTTCGCATGGTAGATGGAGATGCTATGACATAAGACATTAGGCCTGGAATCAGGAATACAGTGAGAGCGAATGATAGGAATATATCCAGGTAACCTCAGAAAGATTCCTGTTCTTTAGCGTTTGACAGGACAATCAAAGAGCAAGTTGATATTGCGCCAAAAAATTCCCTATCCATCACAGTACTGCCTGCGATGGCTGTAAAGAACAACCCTGCCCACCAACTTTGTTCTGACCCTGAGGGTATCCCTTGATACAACATCTGCCAGAAGAGGAGGTGCCGCAGCCCACCTGACTTTAGTTGTGAACTGGACACCGGTCTTGATGACTAATGGCCGGTCAGGATGCATAGGCATGCAGGGCTGCCGCTCCACCACGAAGGCACTGGAGGGGACAGAGAAAGGCAGTGGGTCACACACGATGCAGTGGGCTGGTTCCTGTCCCGTTCCTCAGAAGCCGAACAAGCTCTCGTTGAAGAACACTGGTGGGGGGGGTGATGGGGGAAACGGGCAAGGGCTCTATGTTACCTTTTCATTAAGTTTCTAAACAGCTCCACGATTCTCTCCTCCAGCATTGGCCGGTGCTGGACAATGGGGTCCCCTTTGTAGCTAACCTTCTGCTGCAGCTCCTCCAGTTTCTTAATTTGTTGGCGGGTCTGAAGCTGAGATTCTGCTAATGAGGTTATCCTGCCAATAAGATAAGGATGTTCCCAGTTACCTAAGTGGTTGTATATAAATGAGCTGGAGAAGGGGAAGGGAATAATACCACAGGTACTCTCATGCAGTTATCCGACATAAGAAAGGGGCATTTTTTTCATTATGGGAATATATGAGTAGCAGAACATTGACCATTTCTAAATACACAGTTCAGTGGCGCTAGATTAAAAAGGGAAAATTATTTAGCCCTTTTTTTTTTTTTTGCCATGCAGCATAGTTTGCAGGATCCCCACCAGGGATTGAACCCCGGTCCTGGCAGTGAAAGTGCAAAGTCCTAACTCTGGCCTGCCAGAAGGGAACAGCTACCCACTCCAGTACCCCTGCCTAGAGAATTTCCATGACAAGGAGCCTGGCAGGCTACAGTCCATGAGGTCACAAAGAGTTGGACACAACTGAGCAACCTTCATTCCACTTCCTAAAAGTTTACTTTTCAAAGAAGGAGGCAGACACAGAGGAAAACGTGCCAAAACTTACACCACTAGGAGTGAGGTAACCAATGGAAAGTTAACACGTGAGAACCCAGATACAGAGAACACGAAATGTGGAATTTGGCGCTCACTTTCTTCAGCCAAACTTGTTTTTGCACCAAATGTGAGGACTGGGGAAACACAGGATATCTAACAGCCCAAAAAGATAGGTTTGAACAGCTCTATCCCTCACTGTCTATGCAAGCTTGGCCAGGTCCCTTCACCCTCGTGGGCCTTGATGTACCCATGCCTCAGAGACAGGGCTGAACTGCACAATCCCCAGGAGCCCTTTAAACCTCATCTTCCATGGATGACTGGATGTGACATTATGTTTCCAAATATTGATAACATGCATACAGAAAAAGTAGACAGGGAGACAACGGCTGATTAAGTCTGCGCCCAAGGAGGGAGAATATCAGAGGCTCTGTCTGACGGTCCCCCACTAGTTCAGTAAAGGCCCCAAAGAGACAGAGTGGAAGGCAAGGGGTGGAGAAGGACAGCACCAGGACTCCTGAGCTCACAGACTCCCTTCTGGCACCCACTGGGTTGGCCAAAATGTTTGCTTGGTTTTCCCATAAGATGTTATGGAAATATCTCAATACATTCCTAGAACTTTTAAGTTATTTGGTTCCCTGATTAGAAAGCATTTAAAACTGCTTTCAATCAATAAGCAAAGCTCAGGGTTAGTTAGATGAACAAACAGGCATCTCATGTAGAGCCATCCTAAATTTCCAATTTCACGCTCTGTGTATCCTGGGTCAAGGTCAAGTTTCTCCCAGTTTAAGCTGGTACAACATACTGAGTATCAGGCCTTGGACATCAAGGGTGCTCAATCAAGATTTTCTGAGTGAATCAAAGCAAAAGAAGAGCATATAAAGAATGAACTCACAAACATGAAATGTATAGATTTCTATCTTTATATGTATATATATATAATAAACATGGAGAAGGCAATGGCACCCCACTCCAGTACTCTTGCCTGGAAAATCTNTGCTTCCTTTCATTTTAAGTCATCATCACCCTCTTCAGGCCAAAAGGGACTGAAAAAAAAAAAAGCCTAAGAACTAAGAACTTGGACAAGGTTGTGAGAGACACACAAAAGGATAATGAAAGCTATATCATGAAAAGCATCACAGGAATACATACTCTGAAATTGGTATTCTTTCTATTAGACCGGAAACCCAACAGCGTACTACCTTTCTGAGGAGGGAAATTTCACTGCAGAAGGGCAAACCCCAGCTTACCTGTTCTGACTTGAATGTGAAAGTAATGCTCTACCTGCAGGTCCCCCACCCACCGGCCCTGTGACCTCTTAGCGTCTATTATCACTAAGCTTTACTCTTCCCCTTCAAATGCTCAGGAAAAAGCAGGTTCAAAGAACAGAAGATAACTGGCATTATTCTGCCCCTTTCGCATGGTAGATGGAGATGCTATGACATAAGACATTAGGCCTGGAATCAGGAATACAGTGAGAGCGAATGATAGGAATATATCCAGGTAACCTCAGAAAGATTCCTGTTCTTTAGCGTTTGACAGGACAATCAAAGAGCAAGTTGATATTGCGCCAAAAAATTCCCTATCCATCACAGTACTGCCTGCGATGGCTGTAAAGAACAACCCTGCCCACCAACTTTGTTCTGACCCTGAGGGTATCCCTTGATACAACATCTGCCAGAAGAGGAGGTGCCGCAGCCCACCTGACTTTAGTTGTGAACTGGACACCGGTCTTGATGACTAATGGCCGGTCAGGATGCATAGGCATGCAGGGCTGCCGCTCCACCACGAAGGCACTGGAGGGGACAGAGAAAGGCAGTGGGTCACACACGATGCAGTGGGCTGGTTCCTGTCCCGTTCCTCAGAAGCCGAACAAGCTCTCGTTGAAGAACACTGGTGGGGGGGGTGATGGGGGAAACGGGCAAGGGCTCTATGTTACCTTTTCATTAAGTTTCTAAACAGCTCCACGATTCTCTCCTCCAGCATTGGCCGGTGCTGGACAATGGGGTCCCCTTTGTAGCTAACCTTCTGCTGCAGCTCCTCCAGTTTCTTAATTTGTTGGCGGGTCTGAAGCTGAGATTCTGCTAATGAGGTTATCCTGCCAATAAGATAAGGATGTTCCCAGTTACCTAAGTGGTTGTATATAAATGAGCTGGAGAAGGGGAAGGGAATAATACCACAGGTACTCTCATGCAGTTATCCGACATAAGAAAGGGGCATTTTTTTCATTATGGGAATATATGAGTAGCAGAACATTGACCATTTCTAAATACACAGTTCAGTGGCGCTAGATTAAAAAGGGAAAATTATTTAGCCCTTTTTTTTTTTTTTGCCATGCAGCATAGTTTGCAGGATCCCCACCAGGGATTGAACCCCGGTCCTGGCAGTGAAAGTGCAAAGTCCTAACTCTGGCCTGCCAGAAGGGAACAGCTACCCACTCCAGTACCCCTGCCTAGAGAATTTCCATGACAAGGAGCCTGGCAGGCTACAGTCCATGAGGTCACAAAGAGTTGGACACAACTGAGCAACCTTCATTCCACTTCCTAAAAGTTTACTTTTCAAAGAAGGAGGCAGACACAGAGGAAAACGTGCCAAAACTTACACCACTAGGAGTGAGGTAACCAATGGAAAGTTAACACGTGAGAACCCAGATACAGAGAACACGAAATGTGGAATTTGGCGCTCACTTTCTTCAGCCAAACTTGTTTTTGCACCAAATGTGAGGACTGGGGAAACACAGGATATCTAACAGCCCAAAAAGATAGGTTTGAACAGCTCTATCCCTCACTGTCTATGCAAGCTTGGCCAGGTCCCTTCACCCTCGTGGGCCTTGATGTACCCATGCCTCAGAGACAGGGCTGAACTGCACAATCCCCAGGAGCCCTTTAAACCTCATCTTCCATGGATGACTGGATGTGACATTATGTTTCCAAATATTGATAACATGCATACAGAAAAAGTAGACAGGGAGACAACGGCTGATTAAGTCTGCGCCCAAGGAGGGAGAATATCAGAGGCTCTGTCTGACGGTCCCCCACTAGTTCAGTAAAGGCCCCAAAGAGACAGAGTGGAAGGCAAGGGGTGGAGAAGGACAGCACCAGGACTCCTGAGCTCACAGACTCCCTTCTGGCACCCACTGGGTTGGCCAAAATGTTTGCTTGGTTTTCCCATAAGATGTTATGGAAATATCTCAATACATTCCTAGAACTTTTAAGTTATTTGGTTCCCTGATTAGAAAGCATTTAAAACTGCTTTCAATCAATAAGCAAAGCTCAGGGTTAGTTAGATGAACAAACAGGCATCTCATGTAGAGCCATCCTAAATTTCCAATTTCACGCTCTGTGTATCCTGGGTCAAGGTCAAGTTTCTCCCAGTTTAAGCTGGTACAACATACTGAGTATCAGGCCTTGGACATCAAGGGTGCTCAATCAAGATTTTCTGAGTGAATCAAAGCAAAAGAAGAGCATATAAAGAATGAACTCACAAACATGAAATGTATAGATTTCTATCTTTATATGTATATATATATAATAAACATGGAGAAGGCAATGGCACCCCACTCCAGTACTCTTGCCTGGAAAATCTCACGGATGGAGGAGCCTGGTGGGCTGCAGTCCATGGGGTTGCTATGAGTTGGACATGAGCGACTTCACTTTCACTTTTCATTTTCATGCATTGGAGAAGAAAATGGCAACCCACTCCAGTGTTCTTGCCTGGAGAATCCCAGGGACGGGGGAGCCTGGTGGGCTGCCGTCTCTGGGGTCGCACAGAGTCGGACATGACTGAAGCGACTTAGCAGCAGTAGCAGCAGCATATAATAAACATGTAGATTTCTATCTTTGTATGTGTATATATAATAACAGATGTCTAGAGTGATGGTCACCAAATGTTTAACTCTTAAGTACCTCTGCATGATTTGATTTTTAAAGTCTTTTCTGCTCTTTATTAACTTTCTGTATTTGAACGTTTTTCTCTTAAGAAGAGCACATGTCATTTGAGAGTCTTAGAATAACGAAAGTTTAAAATTTAGTCTACATGTTTAAAAACAGTTAAACCAAAAACTTTAAATTAGCAAAATATATTTAAAATATAGCAAACATAAATATATTTTCATTTTAAAAATTGTCCAAATAGAGTGAAAAGCTTTAACTCTTAGACTAAATTTGCGTATGTTGAAATCCCCACCCCTGAAACACAGTATGTGCATGCTTAGTCACTTCAGTTGTGCCAGACTTTGTACGATCCTATGGACTGTAGCCTGACAGGCTGCTCTGTCTGTGGGATTCTCCAGGCAACAATACTGGAGTGGGTCGCCATGCCCTTCTCTACTGAAACACAGTAGCAAACTCTTTTTATGCAGCTCTGACCATAATTTAGCACCGCTCTCTGAAAAGAAAGGGGAAACTTTTCTCTGTCATACCAGTTTTCTAGCCGATCTAGGCAGATGTTGGGAGGGCCTCCAATGCAAGCAATCTGTTGTCGCCTCTTCCAGTCAGCCAGTTCTTCATCCGTGAGAGTTTTCTGCACATACTCCATCGCTGACAAAAGCCCCGCCAGCTCACTCACGATGCTCTGGTTGGAAACCAAAAAACAAAGTCAGAAGACATTCCCCCAGACCGTCTCTAACCACAGACCGTCTCTCTTTGGTCAATTCCAGAGAAGGAACTGATTAGGAAACAGGCAAGTTTTTCCCGGAGATGCCCAATTCCCAAAGGTGAGTAAGCAGGCATGGGGAGGGGGTCCACTGCTCTTACACGCCGCATCTGGTCCAGGGCAGTAAGCATCTGTTCAAGCTGCTGCATCTTCTGCCTGGTTACCGACTGGTTGTTTCCATTCAGATCTTGCATGTCTGAGAAGGAAGGAGAACCTCTGTGAGCTGGGGGAATATGCCTAGCTTCAGTAACTGGGCTCACTTAACTGCCAGCAGCCCCTAAGGGTCCCCTCCCCTGAGTCTGAACTCAGAGTCAAGACGAGCCAGCTCTGAGACTCCAGTAACACAAATTCACTTTGTATGGGGGATTTTAATGTCTCTAATATGCACTTGCCTCCTTGACTCTTGAGAGTTTTATAGTTGAAATCGAAATCATCCTGGAGATTCTCTACCACTTTCATCTTCTGTTCTAGATCCTGTTTCAAACAAACCAACCAAAACAGAAGTAAAAACAAGGACTGCCCTCGGGAGAGAGAAAAGAAAGTTTCTGAGTAGGATTAAAATAAAGCCACAACCTCACAAAAGCTACACGCGGGACCCACAGGCCACTTCCCCAAGAAAAGGCTTCCCGCCCAAGACTTGCTTCACCTGGACACGCTTGCGGACGTCCTGCAGGTGCTGCTCCAGCATCTGCTGCTTCTCCGTCACCACGGCGGCGGTGGGGTGGTTGGCCTGGCCCCCTTGCTGCCAAGACAGGGAGCACGTGCACATGAAAGCCGGAAATAGCGGGAGAAGAATATCCCTGTCTGGTCTCCATCTCCTCCTTCCTGCTTGGCCTGAGCTGTTGCTGCTGCTGCCACTGTGAGGAGAGGAGTGGTCCATGGCACCCACTGCTCTCCAGGGGCTGTCAGTGCAGGCTGAGAAAGCTCTCACACTTTTCCTTGCATCCTTGGCTTTTTAACCTCATGGTGGTTTAGTCGCTAAGTTGTGTCTGACTCTTTAGTGACTCCAGGGACTGTAGCCTGCCAATTTCTTCTGTCCATGGCATTTCCCAGGCAACAAGACTGGAATGGGTTGCCATTTCCTTCTCCAGGGGATCTTCCTGACCCAGGGATCGAACCCACATCTCCTGCACTGGCAGGCAGATTCTTTATGCCACCAGGGAAGCCATACTATAAACTCACTCTATGTACTGCACTCAGAGACCACATGTTGCGCTAAGACACAGTCCCTACCTTCAAAAAGCTCATTCTAGGTAAGGATATATACATACATATATATATATAAATAAAATCAGGACAATTTATGAAAGCAGATGCTGGATGCCTCTTTAAATGTATAGGGGGATGGGGACTTCCCTGGCAGTCCAGTGGTTAAGTATACACACTTCCACTGCCGAGGTGAAAGTGTGATCCCTGGTTGGGAAACTAAGATCTCAAATGTCATGCGGTACAGCCACAAAAGAAAAAAAAGCATGAAAGTTTTTAACACATTTCGGTAGAATAATAAAATTCCTGAGCAAGAGATATCATCTCGGGGGAGAAGGGAAGGTGCTGGCTGGTGCCTCGAAAAGGTTGAATAGCACATGCAACTTACAAATAAGTTTTGTCAAAGTAATAGGACATTAAAGACCATATAAAAGCTGCAGTGACCAAGATAGTGTGGCAGAAGAGAATTGAGAGTCCGGTTTTCCAAACTAGAAACTTTCAGTTGTCTTTGATTCACACCGAGCTGCCAGATCTTCCTGGCTCTGTATTCTGTAATCTCTCCAGTGGATCTCTAGTGCCACTGGCTCCAGTCAAGCCCCAAAGTTGATCCCTTTGCCTCTAGTCTCTCTCACTTCCAATCTGCTCTCCACACTGCTACCACAAGTCTCCAAAGTAGATTGAAACACGCCACCGTTAGAGGGAACTATTCTCTCCTTTTCCACTGGACCCTGTCCAAGCCCACAGAATATAAACTTCCCTTAGAAGTCCCAGGAAGGCAACCTCCACCCTTACATAACTCTTTACAGGACGAGTGACTCATCAAATCAGTGAGGTTAGGAAAGACTGCCCACACAGAGATCTTTGAAGGCCCAGCCCTTAAGCTGGTGGCTCTCTCTCCCACTCTTGCCTTCCCCGGGCACACCTAGGGCAGGAGCCAGGGCCTGGTTTCTAGAAGTAGTTCTAGAGGGCTACGTGTCTGAGTTCAGGGGGTACTGGTGTGTGGTCTCTAAAGCTCCAAAAGGATGGCTGCGGCAGTGCTGTCCTGCAAACCCAGTCTCTCCACCCCAACACCTGACTCAGACGACAGGCATCTACACAACAAGCGCCTCCTGTACAGCACAGGGAACTATAATCAATATCTTATAACAACCTATAATGGAAAAGAATCTGAAGAAGAAACTGAATTGCTCTGCTATACATCTGAAACACTGTAAATCAACTATGCTGCTGCTGCGTCGCTTCAGTCGTGTCCGACTCTGTGCGACCCCAGAGACGGCAGCCCACCAGGCTCCGCTGTCCCTGGGATTCTCCAGGCAAGAACACTGGAGTGGGTTGCCATTTCCTTCTCCAATGCATGAAAGTGAAAAGTGAAAGTGAAGTCGCTCAGTATCGTGTCCGACTAGTAGCGACCCCATGGACTGCAGCCCACCAGGCTCCTCCGTCCATGGGATTTTCTAGGCAAGAGTACTTGAGTGGCTTGCCATTGCCTTCTCTGGTAAATCAACTATACTTCAATATAAATAAATAGTTTGGGATTGGCTGCTATATTTACAATGGATAACCAACAGGGACCTACTGTATAGTGCAAGAACTCTGTTCGACATTAAGTAATAGCTTAAATGGGAAAAGAACTCGAAAAAGGATACATGTATGAAGTGAAAAGTGAAAGTGTTAATTGCTCAGTCATGTCCAACTCTTTGCCACCTCATGGACTATAGCACACCAGGTTCCTCTATCCCTGGAATTATCCAGGCAAGAATATTGGAGTGGTTAGCCATTCTCTTCTCTAGGGTAATCTTCCCAACCCAGGGATTGAACCCGGGTCTCCCGCATTGCAGGCAGATTCTTCACCATCTGAGCCACCTGAAAAGCCCCATATACACATACATACATACACAGATATAACTGAATCACTTTGCTGTACTTTGTTAACACTACTCCAACATAAAAATAAGTTTAAAAACAATTTTTAAACACACAAATAAATAAATAAAAATAAAGCCCCTATAGTCATCTATCCAAGTCATGCTTTCCAGTCCTGTTTACCAACAATACAGCTGATTGTTCCATCTGGTGTCAACTTCCTGGTCTGTTCCTTTTCTTAGAAAGTTTTTTCTGTATATTTTGGCTGTGTCACATGTCATGTGGGATCTTCATTCCCTGACCAGAAATTGAACCGGTGCCCCCTGCACTAGCAGCGAGGAGTCTTAACTACTAGATCGCCAGGGAAGTCCTCCCAGGTCGATTTCTAAATTGGTCCTGCACTTAAAGAAGGAAAACAGATGCAATCAATGGTTATCACCCACAGAAACGGTGCCCCACTGCTTCCAGGTATAAGCATCTCAGCCCAGCACAGACGGCTGTTTCACACAATCCAAGGAGAACTTAAACCCTCCCTCCCTGTGCTTCAGTCACCACAAACTCCCCATCCTTCTCTGCACACACGAGGTTCCCACACTGACTCCTCGCACCCTGTCTACTCAGCCTAATTGTGTGCATGCGTGCAAAGTTGCTTCAGTCGTGTCCAACTCTTTGTGACCCTCTGGACTGTAGCCCACCAGGCTCCTCTGTCCATGAGATTCTCCAGGCAAAAATACTGGAGTGGGTTGCCATGCCCTCCTCCAGGGGATTGTCCCAGGGATGGAACATGAGTCTCTTATGTCTCCTCCACTGGCAGGCAGGTTCTTTACCACTAGCACCACCTCACTCAGACTGGCACACCTGAACTCATTCACTTTCAAACTCAGTACAAATGTTTTTGCTCCATTGTGAAATCGTATTCAACCTCTCGACGTTGAACCCTTACTCAACTTCAACATCCTCCTCTACGTTCTTCTCACTTGAAGTGTTTGTGCACCTATTACCCAATTAGATAGAGAGCCCTGGGAGACAAGGGACCACATCCCACTAGTCTCCCAGGGCTTTACCCACAAAAGACAGGTGGGAATATGCCAGACGATGTCAACAGACGAAACAACAGTGAGACCTAGCTTGAGCTAGCTCTTAGCATGGGGCTGCAAACTTTTTCTCTAAGGGCCACACTGTAAATTTTTTTTGGCTTTGTCGGTTACACAATCTCTTGCAAATATGAAGCCCTGCCATTGCGTCATGAAAGCAGTTAGAGACAGGGCAGAGGTGAACGCGTGTGGCTGTGTTCCAAAAAGACTTCATTTGCAAAAACACTTCATTTGCAAAAACACACAGCATGGGGTGGGAGGGGGATTGGAAGGAGAGGATGGGATGAATGGAGAGAGTATCAGAGACACATATACACTATCATACGTAAAATGGACAGCCAGTGAGAATTTGCTGTACGACCCAGGGAAGTCCAACTAGGGCTCAGGGACAACCTCGAGGGCTGGGATGGAATGGCAGGTGGGAGGAAGGCTCAAGAGGGAGGGGACATATGTATATCCATGGCTAGAAACCAACACAATATTGTGATTAGCCTTAAATTTTAAATAAATAAAGAAACAAACAAACAACACAGCAGGCTGGATTTGGGCCCCGGGTATTGGCTGCCAGCCCCGATCAACACAGTTGGGAACATCCTTCGGACACTTCCTGCTTTTCTAACTCCCATGGTAAGCTGGCAACTCTGTCCAAATTAGCTTAAGTTGATTATTTTTATCCTATTGAACAGTAATGCAAACATAAAAGTTCTCCACAAACAGCAAACCCTAGTGACGCACAGACAAGTGCCATCTTCTAAGCTCCCTTACTTTAGACTCTTGAATGATGAGTATTACCCCCTCACCTGCATCTGAGTATGCCAGCTTTCTACGTAAACTTCTTTAGTGGAGGGCCCTCCCTGGTGGGACAGGGGTTAAGACTCCGTGCTTCCACTGCAGAGGGCACAGGTTGGCTCCCAAGTTAGGGATCTAAGATCCTGCATGCTGTGTGATACAGCCAAAAAAAAAAAAATTCTTCAGTGGGTCCCATTTCGTACAGACTTGATGATAACAATGGCAGCAGCAACAGAAAACAGTTAACATTTATCTTGCATTCATGTGTCAGGTCCTGCTGCATGCATTTTACATGTAGAAATTAATTTAATTCTATGAAGTCAGTACAATTATCTTCCCCAATGGAGGAGAAGAGAGCAGTTTGCCTAAGGTTACACAGCAAGTGGCAGAGCTCTGGGGTTCACATACAGGCAGTCTGGCCCCAAGTCCCCTGTGGCAAAACTGTTCTTCTGAGGCCAAACTGAGGCATGACTAACTAGATTTTCACAATGTGGCCCTCTGACCACCTTATCTTCCTTTACCCAGTCAGATGCTGGACTTTCTACACTTCTCCCAAGAATATGTATATTTCTGATTCCCCGTTTGAACATGATCATCTTTCTGCCTCACTTTACCATTTGCCTGATGCTCATCTGATAAGCTTTGAGTCTCAGCTCAAACATGACCTCTGCTCTCTCCTCGATGCCTTCTCCGATCCTCTCAATTAGACTTAGATGTTCTTTCTTCCTTGTTCCTGCTATGCTTTTGTCTTTTTTTAAAAAAATTATTCATTTGGCTGTGCCTGGTCTTAGTTGCCAGGTGGCGCTGGTAGTAAAGAACCTGCCTGCCAAAGCAGGAGATGTAAGAGACGCAGGTTTGATGCCTGGGTCGGGAAGATTCCCTGGAGGGGAGGCACAGCAACCCACACCAGTAGTCTTGCCTGAGAATCCCATGGACAGAGGAACCTGGTGGGCCACATCCAAGGGGTCACAAAGAGTCGGACACGACTGAAGCGACTTGGGACGCAGCATGGTCTCAGTTGCAGCACGCTGGATCTTTTTGTTGTTGTACACAAACACTCAGTTGCAGTATGTGTGATCTAGTGCCCTGATCAGAGGTTGAACTCAGGCCCCCTGCATTGGAAGCTTGGAGTCTTAGCCACTGGATCACCAGGGAAGTCCCCGTTTTTGTCTTTGAAAAGGAAAAAAAAAAATTGCACACTCATGTTCATAGCAGCATTACTCACAATAGCCAAAAGATAGAAGCTGCCCAAGTGTCCACTGACACTTGGATAAAGATGAATGGATACACACAATGTGATATAATCACACAGTGAATAGTATTCATCAATGGACACGAGTTTAAGCAAACTCCAGGAAATAGTGAAAGACAAGGAAGCCTGACGTGCTGCAGTCCACAGAGTTCCATAGAGAGTCAAACATGATTTAGAAACAACAGCAAGAGATAATCATCGAGATCTTTAAGCGGGTAATTTGGGATGAGGATTATAGGTGGTGTACATTTCTTTTTGTTCATATTGGTTATCTTATTTTTCTATACTGATCATTATTTGCTTTTGTAATGGGATAAAGCAGATGGTTCTCCTAATTTGAAAGAAAAGAAAGAAAGAAAGGAAGAGAATTCTGGATAAACATGCTACAACATGGATAAACCTTAAGGATGCTATGCTAAGAGAAATAAGCCAGTAAAAAAGGGCACACACGGCATGTTACCACTTAAATGAAGTAACTAAGACAGACAAATTCACAGAGACGTCACTTTGCCAACAAAGGTCTGTATAGTCGAAGCTATGGTTATTCAAGTAGTCGTGCAGGGATGTGAGAGTTGGACCATAAAGAAGGTTGAGTGCCAAATAATTGATGCTTTTGAACTGTGGTGCTGGAGAAGACTCTTGAGAGCCCCTTGGATATCAAGGAGATCAAACCAGTCAATCCTAAAGGAAGTCAACCCTGAACTGGAAGGACTGATGATGACGCTCCAATACTTTGGCTACCTGATGTGAAGAGCCGACTTGTTGGAAAAGACCTGATGCTGGGAAATATCAAAGGCAGGGGGAGAAGAGGGCAGCAGAGGATGAGATGGCTGAATGGCATCATCAACTCAATGGACATGAGTTTGAGCAAATTCTGGAAGACAGAGAAAGACACAGAAGCCTGGCATGCTGCAGTCCCCGGGGTCGTAAAGAGTCGGACACGACTTAGCAGCTGAACAACAGCAACAAAGAACAGTCAAATTCAAAGAGACAGAAAGTAGAATGGTGATGCCAGGGGGAATGAGAAGTTATTGTTTAATAGGTATAGAATTTTAGTTTTGCAAGATAAACAAATTTCTGCAGAAGTACAACAATGTGATGAACTTAACACTAATGAAACTGTATATTTAAAAATGGTTAAGAAGGTAAATTTCATGTTGTGTGTATGCTATCATAATTTTTTTAAAGAAGGGAAAAAGAAAACAAAAATTCCCCAATTAGAGGTTATTAAAGAAAACACCTCAGGGGAATTTCCTGGTAGTCCAGTGGTTAGGACTCTGCGCTTTCTCTGCAGAGGGAGTGGGTTCAATCCCTGGTTAGAGAAATAAAATCCCACAGGCAGCATGGCCAAAAAAACCAACCAATCAACCAACCAAACAAACAAACAAAAAACCCTCAGGGAAAATAAAGTCTCCTGTAACCAACAATATCGATGCTTTGACACATATCTTTCTGGGGCCTCCCAGGTGGCTCAGTGGTAAAGAACCTGTCTGTTAATGTAGGAAGAGGCAGGTTTGATCCCTGGGTCAGGATGATCCTCTAGAGAAAGAAATGGCAACACACTCCAGTTTTCTTGCCTAGGAAATCCCATGGACAGAGGAACCTGGCGGGGCTACAGTCCATGGGGTTATGATAANCAGGTTCCTATGCAATATTACTCTTTACAGCATCAGGCCTTACTTCTATCACCAGTCACATCCACAACTCAGTACTGTATTTGCTTTGGCTCCATCCCTTCATTCTTTCTGGAGTCATTTCTCTACTGATCTCCAGTAGCATACTGGGCACCTACTGACCTGGGGAGTTTCCCTTTCAGTATCCTATCATTTGCCTTTTCATACTGTTCATGGGGTTCTCAAGGCAAGAAAAGTGGTTTGCCATCCCCTTCTCCAGACCACATTCTGTCAGACCTCTCCACCATGACCCTCCTGTCTTAGGTGGCCCCACAGGGCATGGCTTAGTTTCACTGAGTTAGACAAGGCTGTGGTCCATGTGATCAGATTTCATCCTTTGTCATCTGATTAGTCCTGTTAAATGATAAGCTCAACTTTCTCTTCTACATAAAATACATGCACTTTAATGGGTCTTTGTAATGTAGCCTGAGGGAGGGAGTTAGTAATGCAGTGATTTGGTATAAGTGAAGGGGAAGAAGAAGAAGAGAGGGTTGGGTGGCACCCTGATCAAATATCTCCATACACAGTTCACCCAAGGACAACTCCAGGTCCTAAAAAGACTAGAGGTGGAAACACTAAGTGATATCCAAATGAAAGAGAAAGATGAAAAATAACCTTGGTTTAAGAGCAGTCCAAAGAACTAATGATTATTGTTAATATTTATACAGCAACGCCTGCAATGCAGGAGACCCAGGTTTGATCCCTGTGTCAGGAAGATCCCTTGGAGAAGGAAATGGCAACCCACTTCAGTACTCTTGCCTGGAGAATTCCATGGACAGAGGAACCTGGTGGGCTACAGTCCATGGGATCACAGAGTTGGACACAACTGTGTGACTAACTTTAACTTTCACTGTGTGCCAGACACTCTTTGACATATATTTACTCATTTCATCCTCATAATCCTGTAAGATAGACACTATTTTTATATCCATTTTACAGAGGAGGAAAATAAAGCACAGAATTTTAAGTGATTCACCCAAGTTCAGACAGGTAGTAAAGGTATGAAACTGGAACCCCAACCCTAATAAGTCCATTTTCAGAATTCCAGCTCTTAACCACTATGCTACAGTGGGAGTTTCATTGATTTTAAGTAAACAGTGAGTCAATCATAATACGAAGTCAATGTGATCTAATGATATTTTAACAGACATATAAGCTGTCTGAATAAAAGGATTAGTCCAATTGGCCCATAGTGATATTCTGACTGTATCACAATTTAAATGGTGCACTAGAAAACAAACATATTCAAGGAGGGGCAGTCAGGGTGAGAGCAGTCCAAGAACATGAATGTTTCACCTGGGAAGACTTGCTGCTGCTGCTGCTGCTGCTAAGTCGCTTCAGTCATGTCCGACTCTGTGCGACCCCACAGACGGCAGCCCACTGGGCTCCGTCATCCCNTCAGGGTGAGAGCAGTCCAAGAACATGAATGTTTCACCTGGGAAGACTTGCTGCTGCTGCTGCTGCTGCTAAGTCGCTTCAGTCATGTCCGACTCTGTGCGACCCCACAGACGGCAGCCCACTGGGCTCCGTCATCCCTGGGATTCTCCAGGCAAGAACACTGGAGTGGGTTGCCATTTCCTTCTCCAATGCATGAAAGTGAAAAGTGAAAGTGAAGTCGCTCAGTCGTGTCTGACTCAGCGACCCCATGGACTGCAGCCTACCAGGCTCCTCCATCCATGGGAGTTTCCAGGCAAGAGTACTGGAGTGGGATGCCACTGCCTTCTCCGAGGGGAAGAAGACTTGGGGAGCAGGAAATAAGGTCAGGAGAGAAAAGGATAACTTACAGAATAGTGGCTTTTCAAGTACTTGGAGATCTGTACATAAAAGGATAAGTCACTCCAGAATCAGGATCTGTTTTCCTGTAACATCTACTCCCTGATTCTGCCCTTGGTATGCAGAGGTTCCCCACCCTAGCTGTGTGTTCAGCTGCTCAGTTTTATCTGACTCTTTGCGACCCCATGGACTGTAGCCCATCAGGCTCCTCTGTCTATGGAATTCTCCAGGCAAGAATACTGGAGTGGGTTGCCATTTCCTCCTCCCACCCTAGCTGCAGAGCAGAATTACAAGGGCAGATATTTTTGTAAAAAGAAAAAATAAAATAGAGATGCATGGCAACCGAACCAGAAGCCAAATGGGAATTGTTGAGGATGGGAAGGAACCAGGTTTCAATATATGAAAGCTCCTCAGACGATGCTAAGGTGTGGCCAGATCGAGAACCTCAGAAAAAAAGCAGAGATCAGGGCTCACCCAGCAAGCACATCTGTTACCTGAAGGGCTCTGAGACACTAGAGGCTGGTCCTTACTCTAAATGTACTGAATAATCAACTCCAAGGACGGGCTCCAGGCAGTTGTAATGAAGCAGAACCCCATGGAGACCACATAAGGAAACTATGGCATGAGATGAGTGTGGAGAGGCTCTAGGGTAAGCCATACAAAGAAACAGGAACTTTTGCCCGAGGGGAATGGGGAGGTCAGAAGGGTTTTAGGAAGACAAGTAAACAATTCTGTAAGCAGACAGATTAGGTCTCTACATGGGAAACAGTGGAAACAGTGTCAGACTTTATTTTTGTGGGCTCCAAAATCACTGCAGATGGTGACTGCAGNGGACACAACTGAGCGACTGAACTGAATGGAACTGAACTGAAAGAAGGAGAACCATGAATGGTTTTCTGTCATGCTTCTAAAGGAGGAGAACCAGGAATGATTTTCTTCACAAAAGAGAAGCCATTTTGGCCTAATCCTGGTTGCAATGTTTGCCCCTGAACAGGTCTCAGCAGTTAATGGTCTTAAGGGAACACAGGAATCCAACAGAGAAAAGGCAAACGATAACAAAGTGATAAAGCAGAGTCCTAGTTACCCCACGAGGGATACACAGAACAATTTACAAGGCCCCCACCAGGCGAAGGATGGAAGGAAGATGTGGACACTCCTGACTTCAGTCAACTAAAGCCAGCCTCAGGTGAAGGTTGACCTTTGCCCCAGTTGTATGCTGAAATCACCTCAGCTCAAGCCCCTTCATGAATATGCATGTACCCTTAGCTTGCAATTCCTCCAGTTTTGCTGTTGGGAAGGATTCCCGGTGTTCTCTGTACTTGAGCCCGAGTGAGCACCGTGGACTCCATAACTTGAACTGGTAACCTCTACGCCGGGCTGCCAGCCTGAGGACAGGAAGAGCCTGGGCTTTTGCTCACCAGTCTGTTCTTTCCTTCACCCTGCAGCATCCAGCAGGGTGCCCAGCTCACAACAGATACTCAGAGAGACATATAGTACAAATAAACCACTGGTATGAACTACAGCTCAGTCAGTGGACTGAAACATATTCTTCCAGGCAAGGACCCTGCATCCAGTAAGAAGTATTCTGAGGAGCAGACCAACTCTTTCAGATTTGCTGTTAGAAAAATTTGAGGATGACCCTTCAGTGACCTTTCAATAAGATTAAAATTACAGCAACTCCTCCAGTTCAAAATCATTGTCCCACCCAAAATCTTTACACCCACTAAGGTTCCCCAACTCCTCAGCCAACTTTNGATTTGCTGTTAGAAAAATTTGAGGATGACCCTTCAGTGACCTTTCAATAAGATTAAAATTACAGCAACTCCTCCAGTTCAAAATCATTGTCCCACCCAAAATCTTTACACCCACTAAGGTTCCCCAACTCCTCAGCCAACTTTGGCCCCTCCAGCTCCTCTCTTGGGTCTCAAGATGACTTTCAGAATGTCAACTTATCTCCCCTCCAACCCTCCACAGACTGTCCCTTCTTCGCTGGTGCTCTTGCCTAAAGTGGTTTTTCCCTTGGCGGCATTGTACGTCCCTTTCCCATCTCCTCTGGAGAACTTAGCCCTGGTCCCTAACCCTACCCAGGGTCCAGTCACTGCTTCAACTCTGAGTGCCCACAGCACCTATAAATGCAGCTGAGGCTTTTTCTTGTTTTGATTCCATCTCCTCCATTTGACCCTTACATATCATTCTGATATCAGATTTAAAACACCAAATGAGTGTAGCCTCCTTTACTCACATTTGCACACACACATATAAACACCACCTCCACTGCTAAAGTTCCTACTTAACAGTCACTGATGGCTACAGTGCTGAAAAGCACGTCAACAATACGGCAACTGCATCTAAGAAAACAAGACTAGTTCTACCCCGTATGACTGGTTACCTAGAATTTGGAGGTTTTTCTAGAGGGAAGCAAAGCATCCTCCCAATGAATGCAGAGGGACTCACCCTCACAGGAATCAGAGGCAAGCTGCCAACTTTTAGAAACAGGTGTATAGGGACTTCTCTCATAGTTCAGTGGCTAAGACTCCAAGCTCCCAATGCAGGGGGCCTGGGTTCGATCCCTAATTGGGGAATAAGATCCCATGTGCCACAACCAAGAGTTTGTGTGCTGCAGCTAAAGATCCGCCACAGCCAAATAAATATTTTTTTAAATAAATAGAAACAGGAGTATAGCCTTCAAGAAACACACTGTACATTGGGCAAGCAAATCGTTATGTCAAAGTTACCAGGCTTGAAGCAGCAAAGGGAGAGGGCAAGTTGCTGGGGTGGAGCAGGGGTTGGGGTGGGGAGAAGCCTGCAGATACTATTATCTTTGGCCAAAGCCCAAATGAAGAGTCAAAAAAGCATCCACTGATTTAGAATNCGTTATGTCAAAGTTACCAGGCTTGAAGCAGCAAAAGGAGAGGGCAAGTTGCTGGGGTGGAGCAGGGGTTGGGGTGGGGAGAAGCCTGCAGATACTATTATCTTTGGCCAAAGCCCAAATGAAGAGTCAAAAAAGCATCCACTGATTTAGAATGCTATGCAATTTAGTAATATTCTTTTAAGACAGGCAACTGAAATTAAGCAGAGAAAGAGTACCTAAGTTTCTGAATCTCAATGTCACAGACTCACAATATAGTTCAACACTTACTGAAGAGAAGGAGGAAGTTTTTCTTTAATTTATTCAGGATATTTTCCCTTAAAGAGATATTAAGTTGATCCTGGACACTTAGCCTGGAGCGCCAGATATCCGGGGCTGGGAATCCTTATCTGTGGATCCTGTCTTAGAACCTCTTCCTTCAAAGTGACTGTGGTTTGGGGTCAGAACCTCAAATCCAAAAGGGCATTGGGGTGAGTATAAAAAATGGCTCCAAACTCTCTGATACTCCTCCCTTTGAGAGAGGGGGTCTTTGTCCCTTGCCCTTGAATCTGGCTAAGTCCATGACTGCTCCAACCAACAGAGTTATAACAGCAGTGCTGATTCCCTCGGAAGGCTCATTCTCCAGAACCCAACCAACACCCCGTGACAAGCCCAAGGCGGGAGAGGCCACACGTGGAGAAAGCTGGCGTACAGTCCCAGCTGAGGTCAGCCGCTGATTCATCCCAGGCGATATGTGAGTGAAGCAGCCTCCCAATGATAACGCCCCCCAGATGCTCCAGTCTTCCCAGCTGAGGCCCCCGACACTGCGGAGCTAAGACCAGCCACCTCTGCCTTACAGATTCCCTGCCCACAGAATTAGTGAGCACAAGATGGTGGGGGCTTTGTGCTACTAAAATTTCAGTTGGGTTATGGCCCTTGGTGACCAGAACAACACTTCTACTAACACACTGATAGAATGTCTTCTTGATAGAGCCCAACTTCCATGAGAAAGGAATTTGTAGTTTTAAAAGGAAAGGCTTTGCTGTTAAAACTACTTTGCTAGTTAATCTCGTCTTTCCCCTATGCATTCACTTTCTAAATGAGTCATCCAGTCCCAATTTCTTCAAAATAATATCTGACAATCCGCAAATTTACATCTCCAGCCCTAGCCTCTCCCATGAACTCCAGAACCCTCTATCTACTCAACATCTCCACCTGGATGTCTAACAAGCATCCCAAATTTAATATACCCTGAACTAACCCATTCATTAAAAACCTCTCCCAGCCAACTTCTCCTTCTATCTCCCCTATTTTAGCAAATGACACCTCCACTCCTGCATGTGCTCACGCTAAAAACCTTGAATACAAGCCTTGACTCCAATCTCTCTCCTATTTCCTCCTTTACTTCCTCTTCTTCCTTCTTTTCTATCTCCTCCTCTCTCCATTTCTTGGAGAGTACTTCACAAGGTACAGTGGGACTGCAGGAGAGCTGGTAATGCTAGAAAGGAAGGGATAACCAGTCCATGTAGAGGGATCAGCATGTGCAAACACAGGGGTGCTAAGAGAACATAACACATCTTCTGGTTAAACATGACCCACAAGCCTACTAAAGTGACAGTAAAGCAGGGGCAACGGGTACAAACCCACAAGGACAAAGAATGGGAAATGAGATGATCATGGGCAAAATATGTCAATAAAATTCTAGAATTCAGAAAGTAGAGTGATGTTAACTGACCTAGTACAGCCGAGAAAACTGAACAGTAACTGTCTGCTGTGTAACACCCCAGAAGCTCAAAGTTGGAGGTGGGAGATAAATGGTTGAAGGGAGGGGTGAAACGTTTGGATAAAAACAGAACTGGTTGAAAACCTGTATAAAGAGCCTTTAGACCCCCAGATAACTACCTTTCTCCAAACCCAGAAAGAACACTCATTGCCTGCAGAAAGCTAAATCCAGATTTGGGGATACCAGGCACAGCTGAGGATGCACTAAACTGAGATAACGGCAATCAGATGAGAAGCCACATACATCAGCTCTAGTCAGGGCCCCCCCAGTCACCCCACAGGGAAGCCTAACAAGCAACTAAGACCATTCAACTTCACCTATTAGACTTTTGAAGAAAACTTTCAGTATGAGAGAGATGAACAAAAGAAAAGAGGAACTCAGGAATCAGAAAATACTCAGTTTAGTCCAGTCACTCAGTCATGTCCAACTCTTTGCAACCCCACGGACTGCAGCACGCCAGGCCTCCCTGTCCATCACCAACTCCCAGAGTTCACTCCAACTCATGTCCATCGAGTCGGTGATGCCATCCAACCATCTCATTCTCTGTTGTCCCCTTCTCCTCCCACCTTCAATCTTTCCCATCATCAGGATCTTTTCAAATGAGTCAGTTCTTTGCATCAGGTGGCCAAAGTATTGGAGTTTCAGCTTCAGCATCTGTCCTTCCAATGAATACTCAGGACTGATTTTCTTTAGGATGGACTGGTTGGATCTCCTTGAAATTGAAGGGACTCTCAAGAGTCTTCTCCAAAAGCATCAATTCTTTGGTGCTCAGCTGTCTTTATGGTCCAGCTCTCACATCCATACATGACTACTGGAAAAACCATAGCTTTGACTAGACAGACCTTTGTCGGTAAAGTAATGTCTCTGCTTTTCAATATGCTGTCTAGGCTGATCATAGCTTTTCTTCCAAAGAACAAGCCTCTTTTAATTTCATGGTTGCAGTCACTATCTGCAGTGATTTTGGAGCCCAAGAAAATAAAGTCTGTCACTGGTTCCAGAGAATTACTAGCAGTATACAAAAACTTCACAAAACTATAAATAATATCCTCAAAGAGACAAGTTATATATGTTAATCAGGAATAAGATAAAAATTAAGACGAACAACTTCCTGGTGAACCAGTGGCTAAGACTCCAAGCTCTCAGTGCAGGGACCCTGAGTTCAATCCCTGGTCAGGGAATGAGATCCCAGATGCCACAATGAAGATTCCCATGTGTTGCAACTAAGACCTGGTACAGTCAAATAAATAAAAAAATATTTTTCAATTAAAAAAAATGAAGATCAAGATGAAAATGGCAACTGAGAAAGGACTCTTAAAAATGACAGCCAGAATTTAAAATCAAATAGATGGGTTGAAACAACCAAGAAAACTTCCTGGAATAAATCCACAACAAAAAAGATGGAAAAGAGAACTCAATCCAATGAATGAAAATAGGCTCACACTAAGGCATATTCTGTGACATTTCAGAACAGTGGGAATGAAGAAGTCATACACACTTCCAGAAAAAAGAACCAGGCCTCTTGGAGAGCATAAAAAATCAGAACAGCATAAGCCTTTCAACACAGGCACTGAAGGATTCAAAGCCAATTGAGCCAGCAATGCCTTCGAGTAGATGAACAAATGATTCAGTGCTCACCCAAACCATCATTTAAGGTGAAGAAAGAATAAAGAGATTTCAGATACTCAACAATTCAGAAAAGTTATCTCCCAGGCACCTTTTCCTGATGGTATTTTACTAGAATTTGTGGTTCAGCAAATAAAGCAATCAAGAAAGAAAGAGGAAGACATAAGATCTAGGGAAAGGGGAATCCAATATGGAAGACAGGTGAAAGGAGACTCAGATTGCAGGATGACTATCATGAGAGGTGAGAGAGTTGCCCAGAAAATAACAAACAGATTGTGAATGTGTTTAAGTATCTGCAGTAAGAGTACCAGGCATGTGATAGACCTGTTAGAATATTTGGGGAAAGTTAGCAATAGGTATAAGAAAAGTAAATCGATTTTTTATGAAAATAATTTTGAATTTTTTTATTTTATAAAAATTTTTTTGATAAAAATATTAACTCCAGGGGAAAAAATCTGCATGTGAAAGAAAATGTAATCATGTAACAGTATACTATACAGCTTACCAGTAAACAATACTTATTTACTTAAAATGCATGATTTAGTGGTTTAACTAAAATGGTTTAAAAATTATGATGATGGGACTTCCCTTGTGGTCCTTCCAAGCAGCTAGGAGTCCACGCTCCCAAGGAACGAGTCAGGGTTCAGTCCCTGGTGGGAACTAGGTCCCACGTCCCGCAACTAAGACCCAGAACAGTCTAATAAATAAATAAATATAAATAATTTTTAAAATAAATAAGACTATTCTGGGAAGCAATACTTAGAATAAGAGTGGAACAGAAAACCATGATTTTTAATATGTCTTGTCTTAGAATTTGATTTCTAACTTATCTGTGTGCATTATTCTGCATAAAAATTAAAATTCTGTTCTAACTCATTACAGACCAGGGGATTTTTGCAGAAACTAACACCTGTGGCTGGTAATTTTTCTTCTGACCAGTCAAAACTTAATTCTACCATTTCACTAACACTTTGCAGGTTATTACATTCAATGGTTACACCTGACACACCTGTAAAGTCTTCACCAGCACCATGAGTTTCATTTTCACTTTCCGTATCAGAATCACTCAGATTTTTTTGTCTTTTTGTGGGTCTAATAATCACATTGTCTGAATCAGAACTACATTCTGAAGAACTACCATATTCTGAGAGTCCAGTATACATGTTACTCGGATAATCAGAGAAAGTATCTGCATAAAATTCACCAAAAAATTCTTCACTCAAAGTTTTGCGATGTGTCATTTAAAATTTTTTTACAGTAATAAACTTGCCTTTGTAATATACAGAAGTTTGGGACAAAAATCTAACAGAGCAAAATGTGAGTGATAATAACAATCAAAAGTTGTATAATGAAGCTTTGATCAATTTTAAGCTCTAACAACTTTGCACGGTGATGTTNTTACAGTAATAAACTTGCCTTTGTAATATACAGAAGTTTGGGACAAAAATCTAACAGAGCAAAATGTGAGTGATAATAACAATCAAAAGTTGTATAATGAAGCTTTGATCAATTTTAAGCTCTAACAACTTTGCACGGTGATGTTAATTGTGTGTGTGCGCATGTGCGCACCCGTGCTCTGTAGTGTCCAACTCTTTGCAACCCAATGGACTGTAACCCACCAGGTTCCTCTGTCCATGAAATTTTCCAACCAAGAAAACCAGAGTTGCCATCTCCTACTCCCAGGGATCTTTCCAACCCAGGGATCGAACCGGCGTCTCCTGCATTAGCAGGCAGGTTCTGTACCACTAGCGCCACTTGAGAAGTCATGATGTTAACTGTATCACTCTCTAAAAACATACCGATACCTCTTCAGTCAATAATGTTTGCTGACTAAAGACATATTAAATGTCTCTGGTCAATAAGGTGTTAAAGTGAAATGGTTAGTACCAAAACAAAACTGACATAACATCATTTTATCTTCTCTCAGAAGGAAGCTACTTACTCAAATCACTCACCCATTCATTCCTTAAAAAAAAAACACTCAAAAAAGAAAAAAAACCCAACCCTGGGTCTGGAAGCAAAGGCAGAGTATAGGGTGTGGAACAAGACAGACAGGTCTCTGCCCTGGAGATAAAGACAGACAAGTCAATGGGATGATAATAATCTCTTGCGATAAGAGCAATAAAGATGTAGGATAGTAGTGATTGGGAGTTATAATTTAGATACCACATCTGGAAGGAAGTAAGCTATTTGTTCAGACTCTGTTAAAAATCTCAGATAGGAGTTTCTGGGACAAAAAGGAGTGCAAATTCAAATCTCTAAAATCAACAGCCCTATGCTGAGGAATTCTTTTCAACTTGGCAGATTCCTCACCAAAAGCAAGACCTGGTCTGCTGCCTAGAGTGGCTATAAAACAATGGAAATGCCCCACCACCACCACCACCCCTACTATAGGCTGACTTCCTCTCCCTTATTTTGGGAGATTCTGTTTGATTTTTGCCTCTGAAGATTTCCCTAATTTCCTGGAGAGCTCAGGGTATCCAATATTTCTTGGTGGGTTTTTTTTGTTTGTTTTTTAGCTTATTTTTCAGCCGCACTGCAGGTAGGATCTTAGTTCCCCTGTTCACTGACCAGGGAAAGAGCAAATCTGTGCCACCTGGCACTGGAAGTATGAAGTCTTAACCTTTGGGCCACCAGAGAAGTCCCCTCTTGGTGTTTTGAGGGGAGATTTTCAGGGTATCTAGCCTACCATAGAGCAGGAATGGAAGTCAGGACNCCTGGCACTGGAAGTATGAAGTCTTAACCTTTGGGCCACCAGAGAAGTCCCCTCTTGGTGTTTTGAGGGGAGATTTTCAGGGTATCTAGCCTACCATAGAGCAGGAATGGAAGTCAGGACAAAACAAAGACTTTTTTAAAACTTGCGAGGTGGAACAGCAGGACTTGATGATTTGAAGAGAAACAGAGGCATGAGAGAAAATGAAATTTGCTCAGTCGTGTCCAACTCTGCAACCCCCTGTACTGTATAGTCCATGGGATTCTCTAGGCCAGANCAAAGACTTTTTTAAAACTTGCGAGGTGGAACAGCAGGACTTGATGATTTGAAGAGAAACAGAGGCATGAGAGAAAATGAAATTTGCTCAGTCGTGTCCAACTCTGCAACCCCCTGTACTGTATAGTCCATGGGATTCTCTAGGCCAGAATACTGGAGTGGAGTGGGTAGCCGTTCCCTTCTCCAGGAGATCTTCCCAACCCAGGGATCAAACCCAGGTCTCCTACACTGCAGGCGACTCTTTACCATCTGAGCTACTAGGGAAGCCTGAGAGAAAGGAGGAATTAATGTTATTCCTAAGTTTTCGGCTTTTACCATGGGTTAGATGGGGATGCCATGGAGAAAGCTAGGCAGGGAGAAGGGCACACAAGCTTGTGGTGAGAAAGCTTGAGTCATGTTTTTTTGGAAGAAGGGATAAATTAGGAGTATGGGATTAACAGATACATACCACTAAATATAAAATAAACAATAAGGTTTACTGTATAGCACAGGAAACCATACTCAATATCTTGTAATAACCTGTAAGGGTAAAGAATCTGGAAAATACACACACACATACATATATGTTGTTGTTGCAAGCTCAGTTGTGTTTAACCCTTTAGGACCCCATGGACTGCAGCCCATCAGGCTCCTCTAGCCAAGGGATTTTTCCAGGCAAGACTACTGGAATGGGTGGCCATTTCCTCCTCCGGGGGATCCTCCCGACCCCAGGGATGGAACCTGCATCTCCTGCTTCTCCTGCACAGGCAGGAAGATTCTCTACCACTGAGCCATCCGGGAAGCATGTATCTATCTACCTATCTATCTACATATATTTTTTTGCTGTATTCCTGAAACTAACACACTATTGTAAATCAACTACTGCAATTAAAAAAAAAAAAAAAAAGAACCTACAGTATAGCACAAGGAACTCNCACCCTGAATCCTCGGGTTCATACTGACGCAGACCCAGCATCCCCGTGAGCAGCTGGACCCAGGGAAGGATGATGCCAACAAAGGTGCTCAATTCAGCCTGGCTTGGTGAGAATCACCTGGGTCTCACATGCTATAAGCAGAAATTCTCCAAATGAGACTAGGACACATGAAGTCCCCAAGCCTCCAGTCTCAGCCTGTCCCATCAGGAGCCCAGGGCAGTAGTCCACCAGGTCTGTGCATCTAGGTAGGGGAAGGGACAGTGCAAAGGGACCCCCAGCTGATCTCCTGAGTGCTACGTCCTCAGTGGCATGAATCTGACAGGGTAAGCAGGTCCTGGATGGCTGTGCAGCAGGGCAGTGACCAGGAACCGAGGCTACACTGCCTCAGTCTCCTAGGAATCCCAGAAAAGGCAGAAAAGCTACCCATCCACCCACAAGCAGTTATCACTTCATGTCTGATATGAACAGATTTTCTCTATGAGTAAGTGTACTTATTTACCAACTTAAATAAAGTTGTTCTAACAATACTACCCTGCACTGGCAAGGGCCAGGAGCCATGTTTCCTGCCAATCCCCGGGAAGAATGGAAGGTGCCACCCAGGGGGTCCCAGCGGGATTCTGGTTGGTGGTTAGGGGGTCCACAGAGCGGTTGCGGTGTACAGACCTGTAGGTACAGTGAGGCTCCTCTGGACAGTAGAGAGCATCAGGACTGGGAAAGGTGAAACAGGAGTGGCCCTGAAGCCTAGGGCTGGGAATTGGGCTGAGATAGGTGGGTTTACCATCTGAGCCACCAGGGACGGTTTGGCCTCTGATAGAATTTCTGCTCCAGAAGTACTGGGTTAAATGTCAGTCTCCTCACAGCTGTCCCATACCTGGAACATAATCTGGCCAGAGTCAGGTGCTAAACAAATATCTATCCCTGACAGACGGTTGGTAAAGAAAATTCACTCTGGCCTATAGGCACTTGCCTGACCTTCCCTGCATGAAGATGTGTATAAGAGACAGGATAATAACAGACTACAGGGTAAAAGGAATAAAAGATTGTGACTTGAGAATTCTATATGGTCAAGTTGCTGTTTATGAACAGGATAACTGAAAGTTACTCTCATATATGGAAAGATCTGGAAAATCCTACAGATCGGCACTTTGGAGTTGGGGGACCCTCAAATAGTCAGTCCTTTAGGCTAAGATTTTAATAAAAATGTGTAGCATACAAACAGGGAGCTAGTGATATTAAGAAAATTATCACTGAACAACAAAACCAATGGAATATAAATGCTGTGATAACCGTAATGCATTTAATTTTCTACTGATGTAACACATCATCACAAACTTAGTAGATTAAACAATAAAATTTACTTTCTTACTGTTCTGCAGGTTAAAAGTTTGACATGTGTCTTTTGGGGCTAATATCAACGTGTCAGAAGTGCTGCATTGCTTTCAGAAGGC
This sequence comes from Neotragus pygmaeus, assembly GCA_006410875.1. Taxonomy (NCBI): domain Eukaryota; kingdom Metazoa; phylum Chordata; class Mammalia; order Artiodactyla; family Bovidae; genus Neotragus; species Neotragus pygmaeus. The sequence goes on from SJYV01054212.1 coordinate 1,314,009, forward strand.
TCTAGGGGAAGTTTTGCTTCTTGACTTTTTCAGCATTTAGAGGCTGTCAACAATCTTTAGCTCGTGGTCTCCTTCCACCATTGTTAAAGCTAGCAACATTGCATTTTGTGACCTTTCTTCTATTGTCACATCCCCCTCTGACTCTCTTCTCCTTCATTTTAAGCATCAGTATAATTAAATTGGGCATGCTATGATAACCCAGGAAAATCTTGCATCTCAAGCTCGTTAAGATAAATTACATATATAAAGTCCCTTTTGCCATGTAAGGTAACATATTCACAGTTTTCAGAAAGTAGAGCATCAGTTCAGTTCAGTTCAGTTCATTTCAGTCTCTCAGTCATGTCTGACTCCTTGTGACCCCATGAATCACAGCACACCAGGCCTCCCTGTCCATCACCAACTCCCGGAGTTCACTCAAACACATATTTGAGTCAGCGATGCCATCCAGCCATTTCATCCTCTGTCGTCCCCTTCTTCTCCTGCCCCCAATATCTCCCAGCATCAGGGTCTTTCCCAGTGAGTCAACTCTTCGCATGAGGTGGCCAAAGTATTGGAGTTTCAGCTTCAGCATCAGTCCTTCCCATGATCACCCAGGACTGATCTCCTTTAGGATGGACTGGTTGGATCTCCTTGCAGTCCAAGGGACTCTCAAGAGTCTTCTCCAGCACCACAGTTCAAAAGCATCAATTCTTCAGTGCTCAGCTTTCTTTACAGTCCAACTTTCACATCCATACATGACCACTGGAAAAACCATAGCTTTGACTAGACAGACCTTTGTTGGCAAAGTAATGTCTCTGCTTTTGAATATGCTGTCTAGGTTGGTCATAACTTTTCTTTCAAAGAGTAAATGTCTTTTAATTTCATGGCTACAGTCACCATCTGCAGTGATTGTGGACCCCCCAAAAATAAAAACTGTCACTATTTCCACTGTTTCCCCATCTATTTGCCATGAAGTGATGGGACCAGATGACATGATCTTTGTTTTTTAAATGTNTGGCAAAGTAATGTCTCTGCTTTTGAATATGCTGTCTAGGTTGGTCATAACTTTTCTTTCAAAGAGTAAATGTCTTTTAATTTCATGGCTACAGTCACCATCTGCAGTGATTGTGGACCCCCCAAAAATAAAAACTGTCACTATTTCCACTGTTTCCCCATCTATTTGCCATGAAGTGATGGGACCAGATGACATGATCTTTGTTTTTTAAATGTTCCACTTTAAACCAACTTTTTAACTCTCCACTTTCACTTTCATCAAGAGGCTCTTTAGTTCTTCACTTTCTGTCTAAGGGTGGTGTCATCCGTGTATCTGAAGTTATTGATATTTCTCCCCGCCATCTTGATTCCAGCTAGTGCTTCATCCAGCCCAGTGTTTCTTATGATGTACTCTGCATAAAAATTAAATAAGCAGGGCGATAATATACAGCCTTAACTTACTCCCTTCTCTATTTGGTAACAGTCTGTTTTTTCATGTCCAATTCTAACTGTTGCTTCCTGACCTGCATACAGATTTCTCAAGAGGCAGGTCAGATGGTCTGATATTCCCATCTCTTTCAGAATTTTCCACAGTTTATTGTGATGCACACAGTCAAAGGCTTTGGTATAGTCAATAAAGCAGAAATAGATGTTTTTCTGGAACTCTCTTGCTTTTTCCATGATCCAGCAGATGTTGGCAATTTGATCTCTGGTTCCTCTGTCTTTTCTAAATCCTGCTTGAACATTTGGAAGTTTACAGTCAACATATTGTTGAAGGCTTTATTGGAGAATTTTCAGCATTACTTTACTAGCATGTGAGATGAGTGCAATCGTGCAGTAGTTTGAGCATTCTTTGGCATTGTCTTTCATTGTAATTGGAATGAAAACTGACCTTTTCCAGTCCTGTGACCACTGCTGAGTTTTCCAAATTTGCTGGCATATTGATTCTAGCACTTTCACAGCATCATCTTTGAGGATTTGAAATAGCTCAACTAGAATTCCATCACCTCCACTAGCTTTGTTTGTAGTGATGCTTCCTAAGGCCCTTAACTTTGGATTCCAGGATGTCTGGCTCTAGTTGAATGATCATACCATTGTGATTATCTGGGTCATAAAGATCTTTTTTTTGTATAGTTCTTCTGTATATTCTTGCCACTTCTTCTTAATATCTTAAGCTTCTGTTAGATTTATACCATTTCTATCCTTTATTGTGCCCATCCCTGCATGAAATGTTCTCTTGGTATTTCTAATTTTGAAGAGATCTCTAGTCTTTCCTGGCAATGACAACTCACTCCAGTGCTTTTGCCTGGGGAATCCCAGACAGAGGAGCCTGGTGCTCTGACATCTATGGGGTCACACAGAGGGACACGACTGAAGCAACTTAGCAGCAGCAGCTAGTCTTTCCCATTCTATTGTTTTCCTCTATTTCTTTGCATTGGTCACTGATCACAAGAACGATATTGTATAGGAACCTGGAATGTTAGGTCTGTGAATCAAGGCAAATTGGAAATGGTCAAGCATGAGATGGCAAGAGTGAATGTTGACATTTTAGGAATCATTGAACTAAAATGGACAAGAATGGGTGAATTTAACTCAGAAGACCATGATATCTATGACTGTGGGCAAGAATCCCGTAGAACAAATGGAGTAGCCATCATGCTCAACAGAAGAGTCTGAAATGCAGTACTTGGATACAATCCCAAAAATGGCAAAATGATCTCTGTTCGTTTCCAAGGCAAACCATTCAATATCAGAGTATTCCAAGTCTATGCCCCGACCAGTAATGCTGAAGGAGCTGAAGTTGAACAGTTCTATGAAGACCTACAAGACCTTCTAGAACTAACATATAAAAAATATTTCCTTTTCATTACAGGGGACTGGAATGCAAAAGTAGAAAGTCAAGAAACACCTGGAGTAACAAGCAAATTCAGCCTTAGAGTGCAGAATGAAGCAGGGCAAAGGCTAATAGAATTTTGCCAAGAGAACACACTGGTCATAGCAAACACCCTCTTCGAACAACACAAGAGAAGACTCTACACATGGACATCACCAGATGGTCAATACCTAAATCAGATTCATTATTTTCTTTGCAGCCCAAGATGGAAAAGCTCTATACAGTCAGCAAAAACAAGACTGGGAGCTGACTGTGGCTCAGATCATGAACTCCTTATTTCCAGATTCAGACTTAAATTGAAGAAAGTAGGGAAAACCACTAGACAATTCATGTATGACCTAAATAAAATTCCTTTTGATTATACTGTGGAAGTGAAAAGTAGATTCAGGGGATTAGATCTGATAGACAGAGTGCCTGAAGAACTGTGGACAGAGGTTCATGACTTTGTACAGGAGACAGGGATCAAGACCATCCCCAAGGAAAGGAAACGCAAAAAACAAAATGGTTGTATGATGAGGCCTTAGAAATAGCTGTGAAAAGAAGAGAAACAAAAAGCAAAAGAGAAAAGGAAAGATACACTCATTTGAATGCAGAGTTTCAAAGAATAGCAAAGAGAGATAAAGAAGCCTTCTGCAGCCATCAGTGCAAAGAAGAAAGACAATAGAATGGGAAAGACTAGCAATCTCTTCAAGAAAATTAGAGATACCAAGGGAACATTTCATGCAAAGTAGAACATAGATATATTCTAACTGGAGGGGCATTTTCTCCCTATCATATTTAATAATAAAACAATATTTAAGTGTTAAAACCATTTTTAAATTATTGTAAATATTAGTATTTTAACTCTTGTTCTAAGGTTTCATGATTATGTGTTTTCCTTATATATTTCTTTTGACTCTGGCCTTAAATGTTGCTATTCTTATTTTGCAAATTGACTTTTAAATTCCTCTCTTAGGCTTTTGAATCCTGACACTGATTTTACTTTCTTCTTCTGAGTTAGAGTGAGAATAGGACCACTCTCTGAGAGGGCATTATATAATATTATATTCCTATGTAAAATCTACAGGTAGAGATAAAGTTTAAATGCTTATTATCACTATTCCACCACTGGAGGAATTATGTGAAAGAAGGGAGATGACAGTTGATATACTCACCAATAAATGAAGATATTCAGGAGAGCCAAACTTTAGAATATAAGGAGAGTAATAGAAACTCATACCTAAAATATAAACTAAATTTCAATTAGAAGATGATTCTTGTGTTTTTTTTGGTTTGTCTATATGTAAAGTTTTAAGTCATGATTTTTTACTACTATCTATAATTTAAGGTGATAGACAAAGTATATGCATATAAAATATAGATATATACACGTATGTTTACACATATGTGTACATATAGTATAATATGTCTATAAATTATCAAGAAAAAATAAGGCTTCAGCTCAAAGGCTGTTATTGAAGCAAGTTTTATATGCTGTTGGGTAAAGGGTAAAACTTTACAGCATGTAAAAATACAGGCTACATTTGAAATCCTGCTTTGGCTAAAATCCTAAATTCTTTTTAACTAATGAAAGAAAAAGTGGGATTATGGTAGATATTTCCAATCCAGTTTTTGGTTTTTTTTAATAGTGTTAACTTCTGCCTGTCAAAGGAGATCATTATTTGTAACCTAAATCTGTTGATGTTTTTGTTGGACATTGATTCATTAAAAGAAAATTCATAGGCAAGCCGTTCCTGCCAGTTGTCTGAAAAGCAAATTGAAATAAATTGGCAGGAGGGGTTTAGGCATGAATCAGAACTCTGCTTGCCTGCTTCCTTTCCAGCATGTATAGGGGAAAACTTGTGACATTATTTCCAAACTGGAAATTTTGATCAGATTATACCCAGGATTCTGAATTTTTAAAAGTAGCTATACAAGCAAAGTACTGGCAGGATTTTTAAGCTATTAGATATATTTTAATTACATATATAACTAGAATTATTAAATTTAAAGCAACATTTTTAAAAGTGATATGAATGAACTCTCAGGTAGTGTAATTGGGGTGGTGGGAACCATGCCAGGAAACAAATGAATGAATGAATGAGAAAATTTTCACTTAAAAAAAAATAAACCTAAGAAGAACGTGTAACAGACTTATTCTGTGTTGCCCTCTGGGTTAGGTACCTTCTAACAGCCACTTAAGACCCATCTCTATCTTTCTAGATCCTGGGGTCTATAACCCTACAATTTCTATACTCACAATTTCAAGACCAAGGTTAACAAATGTTTTCTATCCCTGGGTTGGGAAGATCCCCTGGAGAAGGAAATAGCAACCCACTCCAGTATTCTTGCCTGGTGAATCCCATGGACGGAGGAGCCTGGTGGACTACAGTCCACGGGGTTGCAAAGAATCAGACATGGCTGAGCAACTTTACTTACTTCAAATGACAAGCAACAGACATCTGTCCCTGAGAAAGACATAAGAAAACTGAGGTTTGAGCACAAAGGAAAGGCTGAGAGCTGACAGAGGAACAGTAACCTTGAGGAAAAACCTCTGGCTACATATCTTCCAAGATTGATACAAGATAACCTTGAAGCAAAACTCAAACCAGTTCAGAGACTGAGCAAAGTGATTCAATCTCTCATACTATTGGTCTAACAGAAAAGGCATCTCTATTCCCAGGCTTAAATATGTTTTAGATATATATGAAAATACGAAAAAATAACCCTCTGTCAAGAGACAAAGCAAGTAACAGAATCAGACTCAGAAATGACCCAAACGTTGGAAATACCAGATATGGAATTTTAAATCCCTATCATTAATAAGTAATAAATTATAAATATAGTGGAAAACATGCTCAACATGCCTTAACAGCTATGAAATCTTACCAAAATATGAGCAAAAAATAGTCACGTACAAATGCTAGAAACGCCTTCCCAAAATGAAATAGCCTTTGAGACTAAAGGATGAATGAATAATATAAAAATCAGAGAATATCAGCAGACTTACACCATAGGAAATTAGAAAAGCAACGCAAGATTTTAGGCAAAAGGAATATGATACTGGACAAAACCTGGATCCACACAAATATGTATAAATGAAGAACTCTAGAAATAAAGTGGAGGTAAATATTAAAGACATTTTTTCTCACTTTTATTTGCTCCAGAAAATAATTGAATGTAAAGAACTAGTAGCTATGCCTTAGGGTTTATACATATATAAATTTAAAGTGGATGACATCATACATCATTGGCAATATACTATTATACGAATTGCACTCTAAATAAAGCAGCATAATATTTGAAGTACACTATTATTAATTAATCATGTATATTGAAAGCCCTGGGCAACTACTACATTTTCTCAAAGAGGTACATATAATAAGCTAATCATGGAGATAAAATGAATTGTGTAAATTAATCAAAATTAAGCCATGAGAAAGAGACAAGAAAGAACAAAGAACAGATGGAACAAATGGAAAACAAATAGCAAGATGATAAATTTCAGTTAATCTATATCCGTATTTACTCTTTTTAAAAATGGCTTAATTTTTAACACTAATTAAAAGCCAGAGACTGTCAGATTGGATAATGTCTCAGTCTGTTCAGGCTGCTACAACAAATACTATAGATTGAGTGGCTTGTATAATACAGGCATTTCTCTCTCCCAGCTCTGGAATTGGGAGTTCGAGACCACAGTGCTTGGCAGGGTTGGTGTCTGGTGAGTCTGCTTCCTGATACATAGACAGCTGTCTTCTCACTGTGCCCTCACATGAGAAAAGAGCCTTCATGACCTAATTACCTTACCGTTTCAGTATAAGAATCAGAGGAAGGAAAGTGGCATATTCAACTTACAGCAGATAAAAAGCAAGACATAACTTTATTCTGTCTAGGATAAACTAAATATAAAGAGAAATGTAGAGTAAAGGCAAAAGAATGAAAAATATATGCTATGTCAATACTAATCAAAAGAAAGCCGGAGTGACAATATTATCAGACAACATAGATCAAGGAATACTATCACAAACAAAAGAAGAACATTACATCGTGATAAAGGGTACAGTTAAATTATAAGACTGGTACCATTTCACACCAGTCAGAATGACTGCAATCCAAAAGTCTACAAGCAATAAATGCTGGAGAAGGTGTGGAGAAAAGGGAACCCTCTTACACTGTTGTGAGAATGCAAACTAGTACAGCCACTATGGAGAACAGTGTGGAGATTCCTTAGAAAACTGGAAATAGGACTGCCTTATGACCCAGCAATCCCACTGCTGGGCATATACACCGAGGAAGCCAGAATTGAAAGAGACACGTGTACCCCAATGTTCATTGCAGCACTGTTTATAACAGCCAGGACATGGAAGCAACCTACGTGTCCATCAGAGGACGAATGGATAAGAAAGCAGTGGTACATATACACAATGGAGTATTACTCAGCCATTAAAAAGAATACATTTGAATCAGTTCTAATGAGGTGGATGAAACTGGAGCCGATTATACAGAGTGAAGTAACCCAGAAAGAAAAGCACCAATACAGCATACTAACACATATATATGGAATTTAGAAAGATGGTAATGATAACCCTCTATGCGAGACAGCAAAAGAGACACAGATGTAAAGAACAGACTTTTGTACTCTGTGGGAGAGGGAGAGGGTGGGATGATTTGGGAGAATGGCATTGAAACATGTATATTATCAGGTAAGAAACAAATCACCAGTCTATGTTCGATACAGGATACAGGATGCTTGGGGCTGGTGCACTGGGATGACCCAGAGAAATGATATGGGGAGGGTAATGGGAGGGNTCCAAGGGACTGTTTACATTCCTAAGTGGCCATAAAAACCTAATGTGTTGAACATTACTTCAAATAAATGGGCCACCATCAGAAGATGTAGAGAGACATACGTCTGACAGAGGCATCCGTGTAAACGTGCCCTGTTCCTTTTGCGTGGTAGCCTCCATCTCCTCCACCACAGTGTAAATCCCCCTGCTCCCTATTCATTTAGTTTTTTTCCTATTAGGTTAGAAGCTCCTGATTACTCCTTCTTTCCTTTGGGTCATGAAAGGCTACTGCAAATCATAACTGGTGTGACTTTATAGTTAGATACTCTGGCTTTTAATAATAGCAATTATTAGCACTCCACTTTTAGCTATCTCCCAGGTTCTGTGCAAAGTACTTCACATAACGTTATCTGGCTCAATCCTCACAAATCCCTTACAATTGGATCTGGTATCTGCACTTTCTGGACAGAGAAAGTGAAACTCGGAGAAGCTAAAGCAACTGACCCAAGATCTAATAGGTGTTGGATCTGGGATGAAAGCCCAGGAAGTTTGACCTTATTGCCATTCTTTTGACTCCTATCACAGCTGTGGATCATGATATCCTCAAACTCCCCTCACCCAAACATTTCGACACTACAGTAACAGTTACCTTAGGAAAGCTCGTGTTTGATGTAGTTAAAAAGTCAAAGGTCAGGGAAAAGTTCAGTGATTAGGAAAGTCGTTTATTCTTAAGGATGGAGGGGGGAGGTTTTAGCAGAAAGGAAACCAGACAATCTAAACTTCACTTTGGGGCCAGGTCTGCCTTTCTTATTACTTTTTTATTAGGCTATTAGAAAGGAATTTGCAATAAATTTGTCCAAGATGAATCGGTAGGTAGAAGCAGCTGCAAAATAGCTGGAGAAACACACACCAAACTAATAAGACACATATTTTAAAAATACATAGTTTCTATTTCGACAAATTTAAATTTCTTTACAATAGCATGCATTACTTTTATAAACAAGGAAAAAAAACAACTTAATAACATCTGAACCCAATTATTAACAGAAGGGCTGAGAGTCAGCTTCCTTTCTCCTCAGTTCTCCTAAATTAAGAACTTCCACTTATAGCTCCCTGAACACACTACGCTGTTTTAAGCCTCTGCACGCTCATGTTCCCTCAGCCTTGAATACAGCTATTCATCAACTCAGCTTTGTTGGGAGAATTCCTAATCATCCTATAAAACCCTCCCTAATCATGTGTTCCCATGTGAATACCCTTCTATAATAAAGCCTTTCTCTCTCATCCCTAAAAAGAATCTCTTTTCTTAGACATTTAATAAAAACTTAGGTTTAGCAAGTTCTTACTGTACACCAGGCATTATGCTAAGTATTTTACCAGCATCATCTCCTGGAGTCTTCAATAGCACTAAGAGATATACACTGTTAGCCTCTCCTTTCATAGATAAGAAAACTGAGGTTCAGATTCTAAGAAGTGGCAGATATAGGATCCAATCCCAGAATGTGTTGGACTCCAGAGTCTGACCTTTGAACCACTGTGCTGTCATCTTCCCACTCCTAAGTCCCTACTGACGAAGCACATACCCTGGCCCCTATAATACCACTTCCGGCTCCGTGAAACAAGGACCATATTGCATTATCCTTGGATCCTGCCTAGCATGATAACTGACTCTCATTACATGACATGCTTGTTGATCTGAACTAAGAGTTGTGATATTAATAACATGATATAGGAAACCTGAACATAATAGAAATCCTTTCTTGCATATGCTATTTCTTTCAAAACCTGGAGATATTTCAAACAACTCACTACCGAAGTACCATGAAACCATCCTGACAAAAGGGCCCCACTGTAACCCAAGGTTCCTTGCAACAAGTGTGTAACCACAATATTAGTTTTTTCACCATAACCAACACAGATTGAGGTAGCCCAGGAATGTCATTCTGCTGGACCTCACCAAGGCTGCTCCAGGACACCAGGAGTTCTCCAGGATCTGGACATGTCCTTCAAGTGTTCTTTGGCTGGTTGTCACACATGACCCAAAAGTTAAGGTAAAGTATTTTTAAATATGGAAGACAGAAAGTGTGAGTGGACATGTGTAGCCAGTTAAAAATCCTCATTAAAAAAAAAAAAAATCCACTTCTGCACTTAATCACACAAATCTACAAAGTCAAGACCCCTCTTTTTGGGTGCTGGTCCAGTTTATACGGTCATCTTCAATGACAACTTCCCTGGGGTGGAAGCTACACATACCCATTTACTTTATACAAATTAACCAAGGTCAGGCATGTAGTAGGCACTCTATAATTAAACATCAGTATTTGGCTTCAAAAATCTTCAAACTCCTTGACCTTGCATTCAAGACCTCTTACTCCTCCTCTATTTACTTTGCTAATCTACTAGAATTGAGTCTGTGTTGTATCACCATACCTCCTCGCCCCAAATTCTTTACATCAGTCAAATGCCAACCATTATGTGGGTCTCAGATCAAATCTCTCCTCTGGCAAGAAGACTTCTAGACAACTGCAAGACTCATAACCTCTCCTCCTTCTGAAGACCTGAAGCGCTTAGTGAAGCACTGTCCAACAACGAAGCATTCCACTCTATGATAATGGAAATGTTCTATATCTGTGCTATATGTTTCAAAACATGTAACAGTTACCTTGCTGGACAGCAAGGGCTTATAGTCTCACCATCTCTTTGAGGAAATCAAGTTGCATTACATGGATAAGAAATTTATGAAGTTGTCGCAGTAGACTGCAAGGTCTGTGAACAAAGCATCTTGTTCCTCATAGCAACTTTCACAAAGGTGTAAAAAGTAAATATTTGTTGATCTGTACATCACCTCTGAGAAAGCCATAAGGTTTAAAGGTGCTGGACTCGGTCTCTGGAATGATGGCCACCACCTCTGCCCTGTCTCACCATCTGAAAGTCATGACGTGCAGAGGCAGGAGGAAAGAGCAACCTTCTGGAGATACAAATGACCACTGATCAAGCCACAAGACACTTTGGTTTAAAAGACATTTAGGTCATGACTGTCCTTCACCTACAAACCTGCCTCAGTAAATCTCTCCTTCCATTCGCAAATAGCTAAATTCTGATGGTGAATTATGCAGACTAAAAAGTTACCTGAGGGGAAGGAGAGTGAGAGTTTGGGATTGACATGTACACACTGCTATCTTACAAGAGATAATCAAAAAGGACCTTTTGTATAGCACAGGTAATGCTGCTCAATATTCTGTAATAACCTAAACGGGACTCACCTGTTTATCTTAAATATCCCCCTTGGAGTCTTATAAGATACTGACAGTATTTCATTGTCTAGGTATATGTTAGAATTTCACTGACACTTTTCCCAGTAGGGCCTACAGTCACTCTAAATTAAGACCTAATACTTAAGCATAGATAGTCAAAAGCAAACAAAATATATAGAAGGTACAAGCTCCATCTCTGTGGTATGTTGCTGCCCGGTCAAGTATCTTGTTCCTTAAACCTCAATTTCCTTATCTTCAAAACAGAGTTAAGGTTACATGAACTATCTACCCTTTGTGGGTCAAGTCATAATGATGGATATTTCTAGATGGCTACTCTTCCCAAAAGAAATACATATAAAGATAGAAGATTTATGAATTTTCTAATGGTTCTTTGTGGTAGATATGCTAGCAAATATAAAGATTAAGGTCAAGCCTCAGAGACTCCCCTTGTGTTCCAGTGGTTAAGAAATCTGCGCATTCAATACAGGGGAGTCAGGTTCAATCCCTGGTGAGAGAACTAAGATCCCACATGCCTCAGGGCAACTGAACCCACGTACCACAACTAAGACCCTATCCAGCCATAAATAAATAATAAACACACACAAAAAAGCCTCTAGCATCTACAATTTCTCTTTTTTTGTATTAAAGACTTTTTTCCTCCATCCCACTGTGCAAATGTCACTGCAAAAATTTTACTAGTAGCTCAGCCTGCTACTGCTAAGTCGCTTCAGTCGTGTCCAACTCTGTGCGACCCCAGAGACGGCAGCCGACAAGGCTCCCCCATTGCTGGGATTCTCCAGGCAAGAACACTGGAGTGGGTTGCCATTTCCTTCTCCAATGCATGAAAGTGAAAAGTGAAAGTGAAGTCGCTCAGTCGAGTCCAAATCTTAGCGACCCCATGGACTGAGGCCCACCAGGCTCCTCCGTCCATGGGATTTTCCAGGCAAAAGAGTGCTGGAGTGGGGTGCCATTGCTCAGCCTGGCACATGTAATAAGGAAATAAATGTGCTGAATCAGGGAGTACAGACATATTTGATGTAAAACATAAAATTGGCTAAATCAAGTCATAACAGTCTAAATCCACATATAAGAGACAGATAATTTACAGTTCTGATTTATTCAAACCAATGCTGTATCAGCTCAGCCAGCCAAAAAATTACAACCCACACACAGAATAAATATGCCCTTTATTTATTTAACCAACCAGCAGGGACACGTTATATACATTTTTAATAAGAATAAGTGTGTCAATATCATGCATCCACTTGATATAACACAGAAAGATGTGGACTAAACATGGAAAAAACCACTCAGGTGACGGTTTGAATTAAGCTAACTGAAGTGCAACCACACCCCCAAACACAGGTAAAGTTTGCACACATGGCTTTGCCAAGGCCAGCCTGTCTTTGTTTCTCTCTCTGGATTTACCCAAGATCTTGGCTCTGAGACAGAAAACTCCCACTCTCGATTGGTTCATTCTGTCCTATGCAATTAAGCAACACCACAATCCAGTAAACGCAAGGGCTCAATTATTTATCTTCTGGCCAAGTTTACCAGGTGGTTATAAAAGAACAATGTCAAGGAGGAAAAAGGTTTATTTCTCTTTAGAGCTGGGTTGATGGGGGTTTTATTTGGATTTTTTTGGAAGAGGGAGAAGGGAAACACGACTTTACCCCAGAAAAAGGCTGGGGGGGGGGTGGTGTTTAGAAAGAGTACAAGACTGTCAATTTCCCTACAGGAAACTTGAATCTTATGCAATAATCCTACCCATAACCAAACAGCCCGCAAGGCTGTAAAGGGAAGACACCTATTCCTACCTCCTCCAGGGGGGTACAGCTGGCTCCTAAAGGAGCAGGAACAGGGCAAGGCGGAGGAAGTGGCTCAGCCGGGAGACGCCGGGCCCCGCCGAGGGGCGGAGAGGAGGCGCTTGCCAACCACCCTCCTCCGTGATCTCCGCCGGCGTGACAGTCGCTCCCGGGGCCGGAACGTCCCCAGAGCCCCAGGGAGCAGGAAGTCGGGGGGCTCTCCCTCGCTCCTGCCCCCCCACCCTAGAGTACCCTCGCCCCACGGTCCTCCCCCTCCAGTCCATTCTCTCTCTTCCTCTGCGTCTCCCGTTTTTCCAAAGAACGAAACTTCCTTCCAGCGCACCCCGTCCCTTCAGAGGTCGGCTCCTGTCATCCCGGGGAACTGTCCCTTCAGAGCGACCCTCCGTGTCTCCTCGTATCCCCCCGACCCCACTGAAGTTTCCATTCACTACTCCCCGAAACACCCCAGAAGCTCCCAGCGCGCCCCTCCTCCCCCGGGATGCCCAGGCCTGGAGCCCGTCGGGGGGCAGCCCCACCCTTAAACCCCCTTCACCTGCTGCTCGGGCTGAGGCCCGACTGGCCGGGGCTGCGCTTGCGCCGGGGTGCGGGCCGCGGGGCTCCCTCACGCCGCGGAGTCTCCCTTGGCAGAAGCAGGGAGAGCGCGGAGCTGGGGTGCTCGTCAGTGATCCGGTTCGGGCTCTCTCCCTCCGCGGCGACGTCGGAACCCCAGGCTCCCCCTCCCCGTCTACGCCGCCGCAGCTCCGGAAACCGCTGAATTACAGCCCCTCCAGCCAATCCCCGCCCAGCCCCCGCTTGGCCTAGGCACGCCGCTCATGTATAATTCATAACATGACCAGTTTTCTCGGCCACCCAGAGGCCCTGTTGAGCATATTCTACATCTGAAGCCCCACCCACTGGCCAATGAAGAGAGCCTCTGGGAGAAAGGGCGGAGCCAATACAAGGCTGGGAACGCCCCTGTTCTGGCTGTTCCGACTCTTAGGGCTCCTCCCTCCGCAACAACTGGGGAAGAACCGAGGCCCCGGGCAGAGGAGCCCGGGGGGAGGGAGAGAAGATGACTGGAATGTCCTGCTGAAAACTCAGCTGAGTTCCTGGCAGTGCGTGACGTCAAGACACTTTAAATGCCCCTGATGCGGCTCCCTTCTGCCTGCTCTCCCTCTTCCCGGCCCTTGGCACCACGTGGGGGCATGGTTGGGAGCACTTACCACGTGGGAATCAGCCAGTTAGACAGTCCTCAGGTGTCGCCAGATCCCCTAGGGGCCCAACGCCCGAAATGGGTTTCTGGGGACAGCAAAAAGAACATGGGTGACTCCCGCCTGCTTTGAACTTCAGTTTCTGCGTGAGTCGGGACACACACACCCGGAAACATGACGTGGAAATAGAGTAATTACTAGAGTGCGTGGGGAGAAGGTAGTGGATTTAACCCTGCCCTTCGTTCCGTCGCTTCAAGCATCAAAGGCCAACGGCTCGCACATTGGCCGGTTCAAGGGAATAAGGAGACAGTACCAATGAATAATGACACGTATATACATTGTTTTTATGCGTCTGAGTTGAAATACTTGAAATTGCGTGCCTTTTTCTTTTTCGCCTCATCTACTTCGAATGCAAGTTTTACTGCATTAACCAGTAGTTTATAGGAAATGTAGACATTTCACCTTTTTACATAATAGATGTTCTTTGCATTATAGTGTGTGTGTGTGTGTGTGTGTGTGTGTGTGTAAGACTATTAGGGTTTTTTAAAATAACAGCTATTAGTGTTTGGTTGTGTTTGTTTAGTACAAAGAGGTATTAAAGATGAAATCTAAAAAGGGCCTGTTATCTCAACACCCAAATAAACCTTGATGACAGCTTTTTCAATGAAACTAACACATGTTTGTGGTTAGAAAATTCAGACAGTTCAGAAAACGCGAAAATTAAAACTGAAAATATGCCCCCTTCCCCCACCAGTCCTTCTCGCCAAGGATAGCTATTCTTATTAATTTCTGGTGGGAAAATCAATGACTCCTAACCTTTGGGGAATCTGAGAATTTGTTGGAGACTATGGATTCTAGTCCCAGAAATACATAGCATGACATTTTACTCACAAATTCTTCTGGTTCCCTAGTTTAGACCTTCGGACCACCATATATGCAAATAAAGAGGTGAGAACATCTATAGAGTAAATGGTAGGGTCTTTCCTGGTGGGGCTGCGAGTTTCCTATTGCTCTCCCATAGACCCAGCCCAGCTTGGAAATTGCTATATTTGTCTATAGTGTATGTATGTGTGTGTGTGTGTGACTGCATTTATCTTAATCTTCCCTTCAGGGCAGATCCTCCACCTTCCACCTCACCTAAACTCTGCTTCAGCTATACTTTCCCATGCAGTTGACTACCTCCTTAGGAACATAGGGGCTGATATTTATATATTTCTTACTGATACACTCTTGTTTCTCACAACAATTATATATGGCAGATAGAGGCTATATTATCCACTGATAGAAAATTATGATAGAAATAGTAGGATCATCTCAAAATCAGATACTCAGAGGTATACCAGGTGGGTACACCTTATTGTGTATTTTATTTATTATTTTTTAAGTATTTATTATTTCTTTATTGGGCTGCCCTGGGGCTTCGTGGCGAGGTCTTTTTTTCCCTCAGTTGCGGCGTGTGAGCTCTTCAGTTGTGGCATGAGGGATCTAGTTCTTTGACCAGGGATGGAGACCAGGGATCAAACCTGGACCCCCTACACTGGGAGTGCAGCGTTTTAGCCACTGGACCATTAGGGAAGTCCCCAGAGCCAGATTTTTAGAATCTACATCTCACAACTTTGTTCCATCCACCTGAACCCTGCCCTCCTTCCAGACTCCTCTGCTGACCTTTGTTCCCCTCACTGCCCTCCTCTCAATTCACACAGAAAATCTACCCCTGAATCTATCTGTTCCACCTATGAAACCTCTCTCCAGTGCAGCCACTGGCTTTCTTCATACCACAGAGCCCCCCATGGCTTGAAGACAGAAGTTTCTCTCACCTGAGCCAATGCTTTGACCTGAACTCCCTTTTCCAATCTCATCCCCTCCATCTTAAACACCTGAAGCTCCTATGCTGAATTTATTATCCTCCTCCAAACACCTTCCGTAACTTTACGCCTCTGCAAATCTCCTTGCCTCCAACTGGAATATCTTCTCTTTCCTCATTCCCTACTGGAAAACTCTTACTCATTCTCAAAGTCCAGTTCCAGCATCACCTCCTCTGGGCTTTCCGAGACTCTTCTGGCGAAGTTAATCTCTTCTCCTGGATTCCTTTAACAGGTTATTTCCCCATCTAGTTTAGCATTCTCCACCTTGGACTCCAATGAATCCATTTGTTAGCCTACTTCCTGGTAAATAAAATTAATAATTAACTTTTATAAAACAATCACCATTTTCCAGGAACTGTGCTAAGCTTTTTACATAGATTATCTCATTTGACCCTCACCAAAACCCAGTGAGGTGGGTACTGCTACATTTCTCATTTTTCAGCTAGACAACTATGGCACAGAAAGTTGAAAGACTGGTCCAAGGTCCCACAGATAGAGACTACATGCAAACTCAGAATGAGAATCAGGCCTGGCTGCCTCCTTTGTCCATAAGCTTGAAAACATCTCTAAGCTTTTGGTTTCTGGACACCTGAATCCCTTCATACTCACTTTTGTAATTCTAGCATCTAGCCCAGAACTCACCTAAGCCTGAGTTAATGAAATATTAATCAACAAGTGTTGAATAATCATATCAGCAATAGCTAACACGTGGAGTGTTTACTATTGCTAGTTACTGCTTCTGAGCTTGTATTATGCAACTCATCTGTCAACTCATTTCATCCTTAAAATAGCTCCATGATACTCTGATTTTACAAATGAGAAAAATGAGGCTTACCCCAAGGTTGTGACTTACCCAAGAACAAAGAGCTGGTAAATGACAGTCAGATTCAAACCCAAGTGTGTTCAACTGGAGAGCCTGAATAGCTGCTCTTCCTTGACTTCATATCAAGGATAAAACTTCCCTTTGGATCTCCAAGGAAGGAAGAACTTAAAGGAGGAGAAAACCTGATGCCTGCACCCTCCACCCATCAAATAAATAAGGGCAAAGTGCAGAAGTCCAGCCCATTCAAGTCCATGGTGGATGGACATATCTTTATAAACATATCTGCAAATTCTTTGACACTTCTTGCATCTATAATCAATGTAGAGTCTCATCCCACATAGAATACAATGGTTATGATGCTGCCTGACTTCTGAGGTTAGGTCATAAAAGGCGATACAGGACTACCCTGGTAGTTCAGTGGCTAAGACTCTGTGCTCCCAATGCAAGAGGTCTGGGTTCAATCCCTGGTCAGGGAACTAGATCCCATATACCAGAGCTAAGAGTTCATGAACTACAGCTAAAGATCCTGCAGACTGCGACTAAGATGATCCTACATGTACATGCTAACAGAAAACTAAACCCTGGCACAGCCAAATAAGTAAATAAATATTTTAAAAAATTAAATGGCAATACGGTGTCCACCTGACTCTTTCTCTTGGAACACTCACCCTTGGAACTCAGCCACCATGTTATAAGGAAGCCCACGCAACATGCAGCAACCACCTGAAAGTGTTCTGGCTAACAGTCTGGCTAAGGCCTAGGTGACAGCAAGCACCAACTGTGAGTCAGTCAGACTCCATATGATTCCAGCCCCAGCTTTCAAGCCACCAGATGGAGGCCAGATGGAGGCCAGATGGAGCAGAAATGAGCCGTTTTTGCTGAGCCTTACCCAAATTACACATTCACAAGCAAAATAAATGTTGTCATTGTTTTAAGCTACTAGGTTATTTGTTTGGTTTTTCCTTTAATTGAGGTAACATTGGTGTATAACTGCTTCATGTGTGCATTTTATTTCTATATAGCCTATGGCATGCATGCGTGCAAAGTCGCTTCAGTCATGTTCGACTCTTTGCGACCCTGTGAACTGCATCCTGCCAGGCTCCTCTGTCCATGGGATTCTCCAGGAAGAATACTGGAGTGGGTTGCTGTACCCTCCTACAGGGGATCTTCCCAACCCAGGGACTGAACCAGGATCTCTTACGTCTCTTGTATTGTCAGGTAGCCACTAGCACCACCTGGGAAGACCCAGCCTATAGCATACTCACCACCAAAAATGCAGTTTCCATCTCTCATCATACAGCTGATGCCCTTTACCCATTTTGCCCTTCCCTCTGGTAATCGCTACTCTGTTCTCTGTATCTACATGTTTGTTCTTGTTTGGTTTGTTCATTTATTCTGTTTCTTTTTTTGTTTTGTTTTTTATATTTTACATAGGAGGGAAATCATTTAGTATTTGTCTTTTTCTATCTGATTTATTTCACTTAGCATAATACTCTCAAGGTCCATCCATGTTACACATGGCAAGATTTCATCTTTTTATGGCTGAGTGGTATTCCAGTGTGTGTGTGTGTGTGTGTGTGTGTACCATATCTACTTCATTCACTCATCTATTAATGGGCACTTAGATTGTTTCTACATACTAGCTATTGTACATAATGCCACAATTAAAATAGTGGAGCACATATCTTTTTCACTAGTCTTTTTGTATTCTTTGGATAAATACTCAGAAGTAGGATTGCTGGACTATTATTTTAGTTCTGCTCTTAATTTTTTGAGCAACACCATACTTTTCCTAGAGTGGAAAAGTTACGTTCCTGCCTACACCAATTTACATTCCTGCCAACAGTATATGCTGCTGCTGCTAAGTGGCTTCAGTCGTGTCCAACTCTGTGCGACCCCAGAGATGGCAACCCACCAGACTCTGCCGTCCCTGGGATTCTCCAGCCAAGAACACTGGAGTGGGTTGCCATTTCCTTCTCCAGTGCATGAAAGTGAAAAGTGAAAGTGAAGTCGCTCGGTCGTGTCGGACTCTTCATGACCCCATGGACTGCAGCCTACCAGGTTCCTCTATCCATGGGATTTTCCAGACAAGAGTACTGGAGTGGGGTGCCAATGCCTTCTCCATTCATCTTCTCTACTCTTAATTAATTAATTTATTTATTGGTCATGCCACTCAGCTTAAGAGATCTTAATTTCCTGACCAGGGATTGAACCCAGGCCCCCTGCAGTGGAAGTTCGGAGTCCTAATCTTTGGACTACCAGGGAATTCGATTGGATTGTTTGTTTTTGTTATTGTTGAGCTACGTGAGTTCTTTGTGTATTCTGGATATTAACCCCTTAGATATATCATTTGGAAATGTAGTCTGCCATTCTATAGGTTGTCCATTGTCTTTTCATTTTGTTGATGATTTTCTTTGCTGTGTGGAAGTTTTTAGTTTGTTGCAGTTTCATTTGTTTTTCTTTTTTTAATTTTTATTTACTTTTAAAATTTATACATATTTATTTATTTGTCTGTGCCAGGTCTTAGTTGCAGCAGGCAAGATCTTTAGTTGTGGCATGTGGAATCTAGTTCCTTGACCAGGGATCAAACTCAGGCTCCCTGTATTGGAAGCACAAAGTCCTAACAACTGATTTACCAGGGAAATCCAAATTTTTATTTTTTTTGGCCATGCCATAACAGCTTTTGGGATCTTAGTTCCCCAACCAGGCGTTGAACCCACCCAGCAGGGAAAGAGCCCTAACCAAAGGACAGCCAGAAAATTCCCTCATTTGTTTATTTTTGCTTTTGCTTCCCTTGCCTAAGGAGCTATAGCTGGAAAGATATCGCTAAGACTTACACCAACCAGCATATTGCCTATGTTTTCTTCTAGGTGTTTTATGGTTTCAGGTCTTACATTCAAGTCTTTAATCCATTTCCAGTTGATTTTTGTGTATGGTGTGAGACAGTGGTTTAGCTTCATTTTTTTGCATGTGGCTGTACAATTTTTCCAACAACATCTATCAAGGAGAACATCATTTCTCCATTGTGTCCTTACTCCTCTGTTGAATATTAGTTGTCCATTTTTGTGTGGGTTTATTTCTGGGCTCTAAATTCTGTTTCATTTATCTAGGTACTGCCAGTATTGTGTGGTTTTGATTACTATGGCTTTGTAATTTATAGTTTGAAATCAAGAAGGATGATACCTCCAGCTTTGTTATTTTTCTCCTCCAGATTGATAAGCCAGTATATTTTGGGATGGTTTGTTACTCTTCACATTAGGTAAATTAAGATCCCACATGCTGAGTGGTATGGCCAATAAATATAAATAAGTAGATAAACAAAATCACAGAGAAGGGCAGGTCCATGCAACATGAATTCTTTGGACTTTCTGCAAAAACACTTCTCAGGCATCATCATGCAAGCAGCTCTCTTCACTCCTATCTGAAAAACAGTCCTCCTTACTCAATTTTTTCAAGGCTAAATGTTTTTCCTATGCTGCTTATAACATCATCCATACCATGTCATTACTATGTGCATGCTAAGTTGCTTCAGTCTGACTTTTTGTGACTCTGCCGACTGCAGCCCATCAGGCTCCTCTGACCAGGAGATTCTTCAGGCAGGAATACTGGAGTGGGTTGCCATGCCCCGCTCCAGGGGATCTTCCTGACCCAAGGATCAAACCCAGGGCTCCTGCAATGCAGGCAGGTTCTGAGCCACCAGGAAGCCCTGTCATCCCCATGGGGCTTAGAAAAAAAGGAGTTCTCCTTTCTCATTCCCTCCAAGGCCCCACCTATCCCACCAAATTCTCTCCTGTCCCCTCAATTCCAGCCAGTCCATTGCCTCCTCAGGGCCTTTGCATATGCCCTTCTTTTTCCTTCTGTAGCTCTGGTATGGCTAGTTCCTTCTCACCCTTCTGGTCTCACCTGCTCAGAAAGACCTTGTCTAACTACCTCCACCTAAGGTTGCTCCCAGCAACTTTAGTCTTATCTCCATGTGCTGTTTCCTCTGAAACTCTTATCATAATCCTCGTTTTATTTATCTATTTACAGTTTCCTGTCTTCTTCTTTATACTATCAGTTCTGGAAAAATGGATTTTGCCTGTTCACTTCTTCCTTGTCTCTCCCTGCAGGACACACAGTGAAAGTGAAAGTGAAAGTGAAGTCGCTCAGTCCTGTCCGACTCTTTGTGACCTGTGGACTGTAGCCCACCAGGCTCCTCCGTCCATGGGATTCTTCAGGAAAGAATACTGGAGTGGGTTGCCATTTCCTTCTCCAGGACACACAGTAGGTGCTCAATAAATGCATGGAAGTGCTCTTGGTTCCACCCCTGCCACTGTGGGTTTTATCAGTTCTCCTCTCTCTCTTGAACTTTTCCACTTATTCCTTCCCTTCTGTCTCTGAAGATTCTCTGTCTTTCCCATATTGACCCTCAAGTAACTCCCCCCTTTCTCATCTTGGTCCTCAAGTCCTCACCCCCACTTGCCCCACCAAGGTGGCTTCTGCACTCTCCTCTCCATAGGACAGTGCTCTTGAAGGTCATTAGGGACCTTTTTCTCACCAAAGCTTATGTCTTCTTCTGGGTCATTTTATTCAGCTTGACTGTAGAATCTGCCAATCATTCCCCTTCTAACCTCCTAGATAGTCTTTCCTCCCTTGACCATCACAATGGTCAACAGAAGCAGTTGCATTAACTAGAAGGCTGATGTGAGCTGAACTGAAACACAGAGTGAATCCTGGCTCTGACACAGAATAAATGGTGCAATCCTGGGCCAGTTCCTTAACCTCTGTGAGTGTCAGCACCCTTATCTTCAATGCAGAACCTAATTCTGACCTCAGGAAGTTTGCATTAAAGGGTTCTTGATTGGAAGATACAAATTAAGTGTGTAGCATGACAGATAAGAGGCAGGCTCAGACACCCCAGCTACACAGCAATGTGACCCTGGGTCAGTTGCTTCACCTTTCTGAGCCTGTTTTCTCATCTACAGAACAGAGAATATGAGTGTACCTACCTCACAGGTTGTGAAGATGGAAGAGAATACAATGCTAGCTATAATCTTACTCAAAAAAAAAAAAAAACAAAACACCCCACTAAAAAAACAAGAGTAGGGTGGGGGAAAGTTATTGGAAAGAATCTGAGATCTCTCCCAGATTCCAATAAAGAGTTGAACAACCACACCTTCTAATTCCAGGAACCTCACCACAAGTGGACGTCCCACTAAGCTCTGCCATTCACTTGTCATGACTTGACTTGAGGCTGCTACTGAAATGTTCAGTCTCTAACCATGGCAATAAGAAGGGTAAGTGAAGGTTCCAAATGTTTTGATCGCGGTGTTTTTTGATGCTACCATTTTAAGCATTCATATATACACATACGTAGGCTGTGCGAGGTCTTTGCTGCTGTGCACAGACTTTCTCCGGCTGTGGCATGCGAGAGCTACTCTAGTTGTGGTGCGCAGGCTTCTCATTGCAGTGGGTTCTCTTGTTGCAGAGCATGGGCTCTTAGTTCATGGGTCAGGAACTGCAGCTGGTGGGCTCGGCAGTTGTGGCTCACAGGCTTAGTTGCCCCTCGGCATGTGGAATCTTCCCAGACTGGGGATCAAACCTGTGTCCCCTGCATTGACCACCGTGGAAGTCCTCAAGCATTCTTTTTCACTTTTTTGTTGTTGTTCATCTGATTGGAATTAGATTTCCAATTTCCTGGCAGCTGTAGGCTGAAAATTCTAAATTGCTGGCAGAAAGGATTTCATTGGTCCAGACAGACATCTTTGAAAAGGCAGGTTGGACAGGGTTATCCAGTAAAAGCAGTTTCCAAAAAAAGAAGGTTCTGATTATCCAGTAGAGACAAAGCCCTGGAGGGAGGGAGCAGGGATTTTCCAAGCAGAAGGACATCAGATAAGCATCAGAATTACCTAAGATAATACCTATGAAAGTGCCCTGTACCCAGTATGGTGCTCTTCTCCCTCTCCAACCATCCCACAGTCTACTTTGCTGTTCCCTCCAACCCCATCAACTTCTTAAAGGGAGGCATGCCTGCTTTAATTTTACAATCCATCCTCTTCTCTCCCTAACTGCCCCCTCCCTTGGCTAGCTCATCTGTTCCTAGCACTTCAAAGATCACTTCTCTTCTGATAACTATTTTATGCTGAGTCTTATAAGGTACAAATAAACAACCTTCTCTTCCAGGTCCACAGTAACTTCCTCTCTAAAATGACTCCTGCTTTTCTCATCTATAAAACAAGACCCTTTGGGAATTCTCTGGTGGTCCAGTAGTTAGGGTTCCACATTTCCACTGGGTTCAATCCCTGGTTGGGGAACTAAGATCCTGAAAGCCACGTGGTCAAACTATTAAAAAAATAAAAAAAGCAAGACTCTTATAGATTTCAACACTCCATAATTTTTTTTTTTTTTTTGGCTGTGCAGCATATGAGATCTTATTTCCCTGACCAGGGATCAAACCTACGGCCCCTGCAGTGGAAGCACAGAGTCTTAACCACTGAACAACCATGGAAGTCCCCTCATCATTCTATTAACTGTTCTTCAATCATGTCCTGGAGAAGGCAATGGCACCCCACTCCAGTTCTCTTGCCTGGAAAATCCTATGGACAGAGGAGCCTAGAAGGCTGCAGTCCATGGGGTCTCAAAGAGTCGGACACGACTGAGCGACTTCACTTTCACTTTTCACTTTCATCCATTGGAGAAGGAAATGGATGGAACCCACTCCAGTGTTCTTGCCTGGAGAATCCCAGGGAGAGCGGAGCCTGGTGGGCTGCCATCTATGGGGTTGCACTTTGGACACAGCTGAAGTGATTTAGCAGCAGCAGCAGCAGCAGCAGCAGCAATCATGTCCTCAGTGTTCCTGCCTCTTTGTCTTTCCACACACTGCTCCCTTTGCCTGAAGGACTGTGCCTGTCCCACACCACTACTTTCATTTATTTAACACATTCTGAGTATCTACTATGTCAAGAGATACCTGTTGGGTCCTGTCTGGCTCACAACGAGTCCTTTCCTAGGAATTGCTTCCTCTACTCCCCATTCATATGCTGGAATAGATCCCTTCAGGCATGTCTGTATTTCATGGTCCTATTCTCCCGGTCATAGATGATTAAACCCTGGGTAAGCACATGTTTACTGGCTTAATCAGAGTCTCTCTGCCAGGAATTTGGAATTTGAAACTGAGAGGCACAGAGCCTGGGAGCCCTTCAAGCTGAGTTCCATTAATGTCAGTGCTTTCAAGAGGGCCATCCATCATCTCCCTCTCAAAAGTCCCAGGAGATCCCCTGATTCCTCCTCTTCCCAGCCTGACCGCTCAGCAATTCCTTGGTGTCCATGTGACACCTTGGCAACCTTCCAACATAAGTTCCTTTTTCACCTTTTGGCTGGTGTTCTTTTGTTATGCTTTCAACCTAATAACATTTACCAATGAAATCATGTATGAGACCCTGTTAGGCTCTAACAATTAGGTTAGGTGTTAACAGTTTGGTGTTAGGTGACACAAAAAATCAAGTAAAATATTGTCTCTGCCCTCCAGCAACATGTATTTCAAATCCTACCCTTTGTGAAGGATTATAATTTAAAAGCCCTCTTCCTCTATAAGTTTCCCCATATTCCCCAAGCAGGGTGAATCTGTTTTCAGTGTATTGCCATTGCATTTTGCTTTACTTCTCATCTCTATGAGTTATTTTGAACACTTGCCTCTCCCACTAATTGCAAAATGTTTCAAATCAAGAGCTAGATATATTATATCATGGCTGTTAGCACAATATCACAAATATATCCATGGGAAGGAACACCTGATTCTTTGTCCACCCATCATCTTCTCTCCTTCTCCTAACAGCAACCCATTTTTCCTTTGGGAAATCAGCTTTCCTTGCTGAGCAGCACGCAGGGTCTTAGTTCTCAGAACAGGGATCAAACCCATGCCCCCTGAATTGGGAGCTTGGGGTCTTAACCACTGGACAGGACTTCCCTGGTGGTCTAGCAGTTAAGAATCTGCCTGTCAATCTGCCTGTCCCCTGCCTGCAGGGGACACAATTTCCATCCCTGGTCTGGGAAGACCCCACATACCACAGAGCAACTAAGCCCGTGTGCCCCAACTACTGAACCCTTGCCCCGGAGCCCATAAACCACAACCACTGAGCCCACATGCTGTAACTATTGAAGCCCGCACACCTAGAGCCCGTGCTTCACAACAAGAGAAGCCACTGTAATGAAAAGCCTGAGCACCACAGCAAAGAACAGCCCTCGTTTGCTGCAACTGGAGAAAGCCAGCGAGCAGCAAAGACCCATCACAGCCAAAAATAAATAAATAAGTAAAATTTAACCCCTGGACCGCCATGGAAGTGTCTTCCTCCATGCTCAATTCCGTGCTGCAGGTGAGTTCTAGAAATGGTCCATGGCCTAGATTTGGTCAGAAGCACAGTGATTTGAATATGTGACATCTTAGGAGCGTAAATGAAATTCTGGAAAGATTTGGAAAGAAGTCTTCTTAACTGGGGTTGTTGATCTGTCAAGCCATAAGCCTGCAGCTATTGATGGTCATCTTTGTCAACACACGATGCAAATCTAATTGCTAATGAAAAACACAGCAGAGAAGAGGAGGTAGGAAGAGAAATTCCTAGTGATGTTACATCAGAACTTGCAATCAGACACTCCTGGACCTACCATTGGAAACTTTTTTGATTACTTTAACTCCCTTGACTTTTATTTTCAGCTTTGGTGGTTTTCTTTGTATGTTTGTTTTGTTTCATTTTGGCTTCTTCTGCTGAAGCCAGTCTGAGGTGAGTTTATGACCATTGCAATAGAGTTTTAAAATTCGTTCAACAAACGTTTATTGACATAGAGTCCTATGGGAACCCTGAGAAGGAAATGATCGGTATGAGGGGAGATGGAAAGAGGAAGGCTATTCCAGAGAGAGGTAAGGCCCACAGGCCTGAAAGTATGTGGGCCATTTTTGACCAGCAGACTCCTATAGAGCATATTGAACAACAGTAAGAACTGAGGTAGGGACCAGACACTTTAAAAATATATATATATTTTTTTTGGCTGTGTTAGGTCTTAGTTGTGGCAGACAGACTCTAGTTGTGGCATGTGAGCCCAGCAGTTGCAGCACATAACCGCTTAGTTGCTCTGAGGCATGTGGGATCTTAGTTCCTAGCCCAGGGATCAAACCCATGTCCCCTGCATTGCAAGGTGGACTCAGCCACAGGACCGCCAGGGAAGTCCCATCGGGCCAGACTCTTATGGTATCTTGTGAGCCATGCCAAAGAATTTAACCCTTTGGTCAAAGGAAGACATTTAAACTGGAAAGTATGTTTTCTTTAAAAAAGAAAATCTATGTACCCATATCTACCTAAAAATAAACCATATAAATGAGTTTATATATCAATCTCTACCTGGCAGTAACATGGGAAATAGATTAGAAAAAATCTAAAGGCAGTTCAAATACTGCATGTGAGAGCAAACGAGGTCTGGACGAGTGTAAGACGCTGCAGCTGTCTTCTCCTGCCCCTGAAGAAAGTTACCTCCTGGGATAAGGACTTTGCAAGTACTATTTAGAGACCTGATAACTCAATCTGTAGAGGAACTCCCTCAGATCCCAGGTGTGGACAAAAGATTGCCGCCTGCCATTATCAGTAAGGGCTTCCCTGGTGGCTCAGTGATAAAAAGTCCACCTGCAGTGCCTGTGCAGAGATTCTGGTTTGATCCCTGGGTGGTGATGGACAGGGAAGCCTGGCATGCTGTAGTCCATGGGGTCGCAGAGTCAGACACGACTGAGCGACTGAACTGGGGAAGGTTGCCTAGAGAATTTTCCTGGAAAATTCTATGGACAGAGAAGCCTGGTGGGCTGTAGTCCATGGGGTCACAAAACAGGGAGACACAACTTAGCGACTAAACAAAACAACAATTATCAGTAAACAAAAGATGTTGAATCCAAGTGCCATATTACAGCCACCCTGACAGTGAGTGCTGAGGGATCTCAGGATAGAAGTTAAGATTGCCCACCATTCTGCAGTAAACTGCCGGATCCTCCCCTCCCACCCTCTTTACCCACTGCCCTATATCTGAGGAGACTCACAAGGAGAAAACACAGGACACCAGGCCCAGCTGAGGTGCATATCAGTGGAATGATTTTAGTGAGTGCAGACTTTGCACCTTCCCGTCCATAAAAAGGGCTTCCCTGGTGGTTCAGACATAAAGAATCTGCGTGCAACTCCAGAGAGCTGGGTCTGATTTCTGGGTCGGGAAGATCCCCTGGAGAAGGGAAAGACTATCCACTCCAGTATTCTTGCCTGCAGAATTCCATAACAGAGGAGCCTGGCAGGCTACATACACAGTACATGGGGTTGCAGAGTAGGATGTGACTGAACGACTAACAATCAACACATAAAGAAGCACTAATTTCATTAACTTGAGATGTCTGGTTTTCTTTAACAATAATCTTCAATGTTCCGACTACCTGGCCTTTGTTACAACACTGCTTAATATCCTGGCTCCCCCCTCTTGCCTCTTCAAAACAGTTTCTCAGTGTTATCTGAGATGCAGTGTCCTGGGCTTGAAGCCCTCATAATGTCTGCCAAAGAAAACATAACTCTCAACTTTTTGGTTGTGCTGGTTTTTTGGTCAACACAGGTAATGCTTGATGGGATCCTTCGAGAGACAATACCTCTAGTTTATTGTCTGATTCTAATCCATGGAAATAATGCTAATGAGGGGTGGACAAGTTGATGACCAGTTGGTGGAAAAGATGCTTTATGGGAATGGGACTTTAGACTGTCCATCAAATCCTATTGGTAGGAAGCTATTTCATGAAAGCCTCCTCCTCCCTTCAGCTGCAAGCAAAGAAGAAAAGGAATAACTTCTGACTTAGGCAGAGCTTCTGGAGTTGTGACCCCACACTGTGATGTAAAGGAGGGATGTCATGGAACAGGGGCCAGCAGAAAAGTGGCTCTTCAGAAAATTAGGGCCACTTCTAACAAAATGGTGTCCAGAATAGAGCTGGGTAGGGAAGTTACAGCAAAGTAATTTGGTTGGTAGTGAAAGTGTGGTGGAGCAGTGAGCAGGATGGCTTACAGAAGCAAAGGGGAAAGGACCAGGAAACTTAGTGCTTTGAGTGAGAAAAGTAAACAATGGCCTGGTATCCCAGGGCCCTTCCTGGTTTCCCTCAAGCTCATCACTCCACAGCTGGGGTCCTGACGTCATGCCCTGCTTCTCACAGCTGCACTTCTGCATCCTTCAGGAAGGAGGATTCTGAGCGTGCTTCTCCTGGCCGAGGGGAAGTTTCCTGGCTCCCAGGCTCTGAATTTTCATCCTGTTTCATTTCTTTTGGAGGAATGCCAATCCTTTCTGGGGGACTTAGAACCCAGGACTGCCGTTGCTTGCTGCCAGGGTCAGCAGCAGGGGAGTCCAAAGGAAATGGATGGTTCTTGAAGAAGGACTCAGCTTGTTTGGGGTGGTACTACGAGGCCAGGACACAGCCCCAGAAAAGACATTGTCATTATTTGGACACCCCTTCCCAGGTGACTCTGATGCTGGCAGAACTCACATGATGACTTGTTTCCTTTGCTCTAGGAAATCCATAACTTGTGAGCAGGTAGGGCTGGCTGCTCATGGGGAAGAGAGGGTATACAGACAATGAAAGAGGTGCCCATCCTAAGGCTGTAGGGAGAATGAAATATGCTGTGTGGCTATGACTGGCATCTCTAGCACGCACCAGTATCCTTTTTTCTCTGACATTCAGGCCTGACTTTTCTCCTCCCCTAGGCTGCCTCCCATAGGACGGATTTGGCAGCCTGAATTTGCTGGGGGCAGAGCTCAGGCTGAGTAGAGTAACTGAGTGGGTCTAGAGGGCTAAGGATCTGAAGGCAGAGAAGCGGTCTAGACACTACAGGATTACAGACATGGTGAAACTGGAGCCAGGGTGCTTGACTTAGAATCCCAACTCCACCACTTACCACCTATGGGACGTTAGACAAGTTACTCTGTGTGTATGTCTTTCCATTTCTAAGTGAGATAATAACAACGCCCCAGTCCCACTTCCCATCCAGGCAAATGCTGCACATTTAAACTAGCAGCGTCTCTCTTTCATTCCCTGGTTACCTCCTGTTCTCTGGAACTCATCCTGTCAACTGCCTTCAAAGAATACAATCCAACACAGATCCTTTTAGAAAAGCAGGTTTATTGGTCGGGCTGCTCACCAGGACACAGCAACACGAGAGGCTCCCCAGAGCTCACAGGAAACTGTTATCTGCCCACAACTCGGGCCCCTTCAGCCCATCAGCACCAAGGATCCTTGTCCCACAATCCCCATCCTCCCTCAGCTGATGTGTCTCCAACCATTTGGAAGAGAGAAGGGAACCAAGGGTGGGGGGCGGGGAGCAAAGCTTTGTGTTGTATAAAAGGCATGTCCCCAGACTCCCTCCCTCCAGCCCTTAAAACAATTAGCTGCAATTTTCTAAAATGCAGAGCAGGGACGATAAGGCAGAGGGATATGGGGAGAAGGAGGGAGCCTTCAGCTCTCCTCTTTGGGCAGTGACTTGGGGGTGAGGGGGGTGTCCTTGCTTCTGACAAGTCTCCTTTATGGGGGAAGAACAGGGAGACTGAAGTGTCCTGAGGAGACCCTGATCAGAAGTCAGGCCTTTGAACTGGAAGCAGCATCCCTCTCACCCCAAAAGATTCAGGAGAGGAACCCACAAGGCTACAGAGGTCTTGGCATGTTCTACAGCTTTATGATAGTATCTCTAGGGAAGGATCTTGAGAAGAAACTGCCAGGAGTGAGCCAAGGCCGGGCTGCCCTACAAACAGGAATTCCTTACTCTCCTCTCCTCCCCTTCTGCTCTCAACTTGGTGGCCTGGCCTTTAGCATCTGGTCTCTTTCCCATCAGCCTCCCTCCGAACTATACCAGCTTTCTGGACCCTGGTGCTGCCCTCTTCTGGGACCCTAATTTTCTGGGCTATGAGAAATGGGCTGCCCCTGGGGGCACCATAACTAGTAGAGGTGAGGGGTAAGGCTTACCTCTCTCTTCTTGGATGACGGATTTCTCACACTGCACTCCCTACTACTGAGAACCCCAATAAGATGGGATCCTTGTCCTGTTTCTCCTGCTACTAATGACCATTCTCTTTTCGTCCATTTCCACCTTCTATTTTCTGCTTTCCTTCAGAGCCATAGCCATGTGCTCCAGTGTGAAGATGCATAAACATGAAGTGTCCTCCCTCCCTCCCCCAGTGCCCTGCCTGGATCCAGCGTTCCTTACTGGAACCCTTTGCAGATACAGCCTGTGCTAGACCCTCATGTAGGGTCATGGCTTACTCTGCCCTCTCTCTAGACAATGCCCTAGATACTCCCAAAAGCTGCTTTCAAATTCTTCCAGTATGGGGTCTCCCGCGTAGGCAAGGGGCCTCTTCAGGATGCACTCTTCCCTTTCATGGTAATTTTGGCTTTGAAGCCGCCAGAGATCAGAATGAGAAAGAAGAGTTCAGTGAACAGGAATGACAGCAGCCGGGTAAGAGTGTGTGTATGTAGGGGTGGGGGGCGGGGAGAAGGCAGCTTGCCTCAAGCCTGGGTCATCACGGAAACGAGAGCAATTTCCTCTAGGATTCCCGACTTGGATCCCCAGGACACGAATCATCGCCCTCTGCATTTCCACCCAGCCTACGCCTACACTGGGGATGTCCACGGTGCAGGCTGCCTCCCCCTCGTCTTAATAACTGTAAGACTTGGAGGGGGTGCTCGTTGTGGGGAGGTGTTCTCCATTTAGAAACGTCTCGGCCCATTTGGGGCAGAGAGAGAGAGAGAGAATGCGACAGAGAAAGTTCGTAGAGGGAAAGGAATCGGGGCGGGGGCGGGGAGAGGCGGGGCGGCACGGCCTTCCGGGCACAGCCCCGCGCCCGGCTCAGTCGCTGTCGCTCTTGTCCACCAGCACGGCGTCCGACTCCTCCGTGATCTCCAGCAGCGTGTGCACGTCGGGGCTGCTCCCGCGCAGCAGGTCTGCCGCCTCGCCGCGCTCCGCGCCGCCCTCCTCCTCCTCGGCGCCCACCTCCACCATCTCCGTAGCCTTCAGCACTTCCACCTGGCCCTCGCGGATCTTCTTGACGTGGAACGTGAAGGGCGGCACCTTGTAGACCGCGGTCTTGGAGCGCGCGTAGACCACGTGGTCGGGCGTGAAGGACTTACGCAGCTTGTCTCGCGAGGTCTTGAGCTTCTCGCGGCGCTCGGCGGGGACCAGGCGCGTGCCCAGCTTGTTCATGCGCTTCTCCAGGGTGTGCCGCGTCTTCTCCAGGTTCTCCTTTGTCTTGAGGCGGGTCCGCTCCAGGTTTTCGCGCGTGCGCACTTTGGTCTTCTCCATCTTCTCCTTGGAGAAGGCCTTCTTGAAGTCGTCCACGCGCCGCAGGCCGCTGCGCTTGATGCGCTCCGCGCGCGACTCCTCGATGACTTCCTCCACCTCCACCGCCTCGTCCGACGACAGCTCGAGCGCCGCTGCGTCCTCCTCTGGCCGCTCGCCCTCGGCCAGCTCGTCGCCCTCCTTCTCGGGCAGCGTCTCCGACTCTTTCAGCGACTTCCCTATGCTCACTTTGGCCGGCAGTTTCACTTCATCCTAAAGGGAGATCAGAGGGAACAGATGAGGGTGGGGGCAGAGCAGGAGAGTTGGGTGGAGACTTGGGGGGACGCTGGGCGAACCCAGGGCCGGGGATTGGCACCCGTGATCCTGGCAAGTGCGTGGTACCTGTGAAATCGGCCTGGACTCCTGCGCTGGTACCCCCAGCGCCTGGCACCGAGCTAAACACTTCGTGAGCACTCAAATATGTGTTGAATGAATACTAAGTATACCTGGAGAAGGACAAGGCAACCCACTCGAGTATTCTAGCCTGGAGAATCGCCATGAACAGAGGAGACCGGAGGGCTACAGTCCCCGGGGTCGCAAAGAGTTCGACACGACTGAGCGACTAAGCACACATACAGAGCAAAGAGGGAACCGAGCTTCGGATCAGAGTCTGGCCTCTGTTTTCGCACTTCGGTCAAGTATTACAGCGGCTCTCCAACCCGCTCCTCCAGCCCTGCAACCATCCATGTTAAACCACTTCTTACCCTTTGCGTCCCAGAGCTCACAATCGAACTTTGGAAATGGGCAGAGCGCCCTCTGGTGCACAGAGCCCCACACTGCCCGAGCCAGGCCCAAAAGGCTTTGGGCAGTTTGTTTGGGTTGAGTGTTGAGCTCACAGCCGATCTCAGGCGACCCCAAAGTAGGGTAACTTGAAGGTAGGTTTACTTTCAAGGGAGCGTGTTTCCCAGACTTCGTATAGTTTCAGAAGAACCAGTATTAGGGAAGGGGAGTTAATGACTTCCCCCCTCCCCATACGGTTTGACTCCACCAATGGTCATTCTCCACCCCTATGTAGAAACTGAGGAAAGAGGAAGCTGTTTTCTTCCCAACCTGGAGGTTTCTTCTGGTTCTGACATCCCTGCCTTGGAATGGAAAGGAGGGATTGTTTTTCTATTCTTGCTTCACCACACAACCCGCTCCCCACCCCAGACAGGAGCTCAAGAGCCAGGAGTAGAATGGCGAGATCCTAGAGCTCAGATCCTAGATCCCAGTTCTCCTGGGAAGACCCAGCACCAGCACTGTTTTCCATTCTGGGAAGATTTTCCAAGATCCTGACTCAACCTACATTTCAGAATCTCAGGATCACCTCACACCAGAAGGTGGGGGAGATTGAGCCCAGAAAGGAAAAGAGGACATAACCCAGAATGGGTTTGGCCCCAAAGTCTTTTTGACTCAGATTCACTTCTTTAGATACATTGTACAAAGGAATGATAGGGAATAGGTTTTCTGAAGATCATTTCACAGAACTGTAAGAAAACCCCATCTGAGAAAAATGAGGCAACATAAACTGACCCCTCCTATAAACACACACAAACATGTACACATTTGTGTTGGCTGCTTGGTATCTCTGCACCACCTGCTATAGAAATTCCTTCCTCAGCCCCCAGCCTCTTTCCTCTTCCCTCCCATCTACATCCCCACAGTTTCCTGGTTTACATTGAAAACTAGGAACACCTCCTCCCAACTTCCTTCCCTCCCTGTCAATATCATTAGCAGGGACAAAGAAGGACTGCTGGCTTCACCTCTTCTCCCAAACTGGGCACCAGCTCTGCTGGGCACCAAGCCATCTCAGGCTCTCATTACTCAACTACACCTCCCAGCAGGCAAGGTGAGCTGGGCTCAGGGCATGCTGGGACTTGTAGTCTCTACCTGCCACAGCTGGCTGGGTACTATCATGGGCATTCTGCAGCATTCTATCCATCCCTCTGCATCTTATCACTCGCAGAGGCATTGAAGGGTTATTTTCCTCACTCTGAGTGAGTGTGGGAGGGTCCCAGCCAGTCTTAGCAGTCCCTCTGATTCCCAGTTGTACACTTTGGATCTCCTTTGGCAATCACTTCTCCACCTGCTACCAGAGTCCTCTCTCTTGCACAACATTTTAGGACTATCATCTAAACTCCCTGTTACTTCTTAATTCATCTCCACCCAGAATTTACTGGCAGCCCTAGCATCAAAAAATGTCAGCTCTGATTTCTCTTTCACAGCCTCCTAGTCTAAAAATCCACCCACACCACCAAAGTTAGGAGAACGCCTCCTTTCACTAAAGCTCAGGCAATGTGGATGAATTAAGGGAAGGATTAAGTGTGACGGGTGGGGAAGAGCCAGGAAACAGTCCTTGCTGCTGGAAAACAGAGCCACGTTGTCCCTGTGCCCCACCCCGGCATCCCTGATTCTCCCCTCTGCTCTGTCCAACCCCTAAAGCCTAGGCTGGCTGGTTTTCCTGGCCTCTGTCTTCTTAAATAAAGCTTGAATTGTGAACAAGGCTGGAGAGAGAGTTCCAGACTTCTTGTAGCCAATCCCATCTTCCTAGTGCCTGATGACAGGTCTCAAATACAACATCAGGGAGCAATTCCAGTGAGGGGGAGGATTTGGAGTTGTCTCTGCCAGACTAGAATGGTGTGTATATATATATATATATATATAGCCCTTCATTGTGAGGCTTCCTCTAGAGCGATAGCTTATACCAGAGGAACTGATTTCTTGGTGGAAGGTCAGGGGATAGGGGAAGAAACCATTTGACCTAAGCCCGAGATAATATCCAGTGAATTGGCCCTGGAGAGGGTATACCACTATGACTTTAGCTTTTTCCCTCCATTAATGGATTTTGTCTTTTCTCTCTGTTTCCAAGCCAGGTTTCCCCTATGACTCACAGCTTTGGAGTGCTGTCTTGGGCCCACCCTTTTGGCCTGTTGCTACAACAACCAGCAACAGAATCCCAAAGCACCTCCCAGATGTGTATAAGAGACAGGTGTAAGACGCNCAACCTCACTATAGAAACTTAAGCTCCTCTGCCTTAGGAAGATTTTTATGTGATTTGCTCAAGCACCTACTTCGTGCCTGGTCCTTGGCCAGGCACTTCACATTTGTCAGGGAGAAGAGACATGTATGATATGGCTCTGGGTAGGGCCTTTCTTGACTTAGAGCTAGCCAGTTCTGTTCCCAACCACTGCCTGAAATGGCCAGAGAAGATACTGGAGAGGTCATTCAGAGACCTGGGGTCTGCTCAGAGAGTGTGTCAGAGGAGGGTGCAGACTAGGGGAGAGGTGAGAGGTAGGGAAGTCTTAAAAACTTGGGACCTCTACTTTAGGTGTCAGGACAAGGGTGAGAAAGACTGAAGGCAGAAGGAACCTTTTCTGCTCTAGCATGACACTCTAGCATGTGGGAGGATGTTTCCCCAAAGTGGGTGGAAACTGGTTCTTGGGTGGGGTGTTGGGGGAGTCTGGGTATATATAGTATATCTATAGTGTTAAAATTTCATGGGGAAGAGGACAATTAGGAAGAAAAATGTCTAAAAGGACTCCTTAGGAGAATGATCATGTGAAAAAAAAAATGGAGAAACACTGTGCCATAGGTAGGCCAAATCCAGCAAAAGTGTACCCCTCCTGGCCTCTCTGAGTTGGCGTAGCTTTTGGGTGCCCTGCCAAAGGCAGGATGTGGCAAACATAAGGGATCTCTTTGCAAAACTTTCTGGGAAAAAAAAAAAAAAAGAAACTGGAAAAAATAAGTGTAGTTTTCCCCAGCTGCAGGGAGGGGCATGGAAAAGACACAGAACAGACCCCTGGTCTGGGCCTCATGAGTGCCCTCTGTAAAACTGGCCCTCAAGCCAAACTGGCCTGTCCCTGAGGAGGAGGTGGAAGGGGGGGGAAGGTCAATCAGAAGCCTGGGCAGGATTCAGGAAGGAGGGGACACAAGTATACCTATGGCTGATTCGTACTGAAGTATGGCAAAAACATAACAATATTGTAAGGTAATTGTCCTCCAGTTAAAAAAACAGAAGCATGGAAGTTGCAGGCAATCTCATGCAGGCAGCAGTGGGTGCAAATCAAGTATGGTGTCTGGAGCATCTACTGTTAAGATGGAAGCCAAGAAGTAGAGGAGCGCCCTTTCCCGTGACCTCCCACCCGACTGCCTGAACATTCCATAATGCAAGTATTTGCACAGTACCCGTCACCCACTCACAAGGGGCAGTGGCTTAGAAGAGACTGGCTACTCCAGACTGGCCGCTGCTAAGCAGTGAGCTGGTGGTGGACTGGATTCATGACATACCATGCCCACGGCCCCACGTGAGCCAGGAGACCCTAAGTACCCCCACCAGCTGTCGGCTCCTCAGGGGTGGGCAGAGGCCCAGTGGGCTCTGGGTAATAGGGCAGGGTCCTAGGCGTCTGGTCAAAGGGTGGGAGGTCAGGCACTGTCTCAGGCTTCAGGTCAAAAGGCTCAGTCTCAGGCAGAAGATCAAAAGGCACGATCTTGGGTGTGGCCCGGTCTGAGGGTGCATTCAGCTTCTTCTTGGGCTAAGATGAGGAAAAGGGGTTTAAGTGGGGCTTGGGGTGGGTGCGGATGGGTGTGGGAGGAGGAGGCCTTGGTTGGCATGCAGAACTGGGGCTGGTGAGTAGAGGGGAGGGGAGCACACGCATATTAGGATGGAAAGACACCACATTTTCAGGGCTTCATCCAAAGGGCCCTGAAGTGGAAACGGGGACAAACCCAGGCCCGTGAATTAATAAGCACGATTTAACCAGAACCCCGTCCCATCCTCCCCCTAGAATCTTCCCCAGTCCCATCCTTGGTCTCCTGCCTTCTACCCCGACCCAGCTATGGTCCTGGAATGATGCTATGAGGGGCTGGAGTGGTGGGGGCGGGGAAGGAGTTTTCTAAGAGGCCACTTGTTAGACTCCATCTGAGGAGTCTCCAAGGAGGAAAAGAGAAGGTAAACAACTTCACTGTCTTGAGTCAGAGGCAGCTGATCCCAGTTATTCCCCTGGGCAGGGTGGGCACGGGTGCCGCCCCGGATAAAGAGGGCGAGGCATGGACGAGGGACGTCCTGGCTATTTCCCTTTGGCCTAATCCCCACCTCCTGCCTCCCTTCCTCCCATCTGCCCCCCCGACTCATGGGCTATTAGACACCCAGGAGCACAGAGAAATCAGGATCAAAAACCAAGCTAATTTTGGGCATTCCCTAGTGGTCCAGTGGTTAGGGCTTCTCGCTTCCACTGAAGAGGGCACAGGTTCAATCCCTGGTTGGGGAATTAAGATCCTGCATGCCATGTGGCAGGGCCAAAAGGGGGAAAAAAAAAAAAGCTGTTTTAATGATCCGTGAGCCTAGGTCCTGAGGCACCCAGCAGCAGCTCCCAACTCTCCCTCCTGAGGGGCTGAGCTGCCGCTCCTGCTCTGGAGTCATGAGAAGTCAGGGGAGAGGACACTTGTGGGCACTGTCAGACTCCAGCGACAACAGTGTTAAGGTGTGCAGCCACAAAACCCAACAGAGCAAGTGCCCACCTTCTCTGTAGGATACAGGGAAAAGAGGGGAGTGGCCGGGAGGCTGAGGAGAAAGGAGCCGATGT
The DNA here is from genome assembly GCA_006410875.1 of Neotragus pygmaeus. Lineage (NCBI taxonomy): Eukaryota > Metazoa > Chordata > Mammalia > Artiodactyla > Bovidae > Neotragus > Neotragus pygmaeus. The sequence continues at coordinate 1,350,520 of SJYV01054212.1, forward strand.
GGTCCCTGCTGGCTAGAGAGCTCCATTCCGTACACCCTGCACCCCTTCCCTCCCCGGCCATTGGGCCAGGTGACCACACACTGCCTCAGCTTCAGCACTATGAGGCTGAGCAGCTATGGCCACCCACCTTAGCCACTCAGCTAACACTGCACACACACCCTCACACACCCACATTCCCTCACACCCACCCTCAACACACACACCCTCACACACAAGCGCTCTCACAGATACACCCTTACACACCCACATTCCCTCACACCCACCCTCAACACACCCTCACACACACACCTCCACACACACCTTCACACACACCCTCACATGCACACCCTCACACACACCTTCACACATACACATCCTCACAAACACATGTGCCCTCATACACACACACAAATTTGTCCCAGTGCCAGAACTGTGCAGCTATCTCCCTCAGAGAATGAAGAAGCCAGGACCCCAATTTCTGCTGCATAGCCCAAGAAAAGAAGGAGGAAGCAAGGAGCAGAGAGTATAGCAGAAGAAGGGGGTACACCTGGGCCCTTGCCTCAGCTTTGACCCCCAAGTGCTTGAGTGGCAATAGGCAAGTGACTTCCCCTCTTGGGACCTCAGCTTCCTCCACTATAAAATGAAACAGCTGAAGTTGACTATCTCCAAAGCATCCTTCAGCTCAAAAAGTCTAGTGACAGAATGAACTATTCACAATGGTAGTTCAAAATAATGGAACAAACCACCACTAATCTTTGTGGTTGGTTGCCTAGCAACAATATTCCCTCTCCCTATCAATTGCCCATCATCTGCTCCTTTTCTGATTTTGACCTTTACAACAGTCAGACTTCACTTTTAAAAAATTAGAGGGAAGAGTATGATTTCCTTTGGTCTTAGGAATACCCCTAAGAATATGCTCCCTGTTTTGGAACCAGTGGTAGATTTTTTGATTCTCTGGTGGTTCAGATAGTAAAGAATCTGCCCATGATGCAGGAGACTCGGATTTGATTCCTGGGTCAGGAAGATCCCCTGGAGAAGGGCATGGCAACCAACCCCAGTATTCTTGCCTGGAGAATTCAGTGGACAGAGGAGCCTGGCAGGCTACAGTCCTTGGGGTTGCAAAGAGTCAGACACAACTGAGCAACTAACACTTGTATCCAGTGACCAGGAAAAACAACCCAAACTTAGCTTTTTGGAGGAAGTGTATGGTAAACACTCTCCACTAGGCCACCAAAGGGGTGAGAGGGACCAGAGCCCCAAAGTTGGGATGATTTGTTTTTTTTTAGAGAAAAGTGTGGGCTTCTTCTGGAACCAGGTAGCCCCGATTTGCCTTGAGTCCAGGGAGGAGCTATAGTCTGGGTTAGGATTTGAGGAGGAGAAGCCAGCAGGCCCTCACACCAGCCCTGGTGTCCACCCCTTTAATGCCCATGCACCACCTAAGCGCTTAAATGCGTCCTGCCCTCAAGCCTTTGGAGCAGGTCTAATGGGTCCAAATGTAGGTCACTAACTGCTTCATCAAAACTACTTCAGAACACATTTATTTCCATTTTAGCCTCTCTTTCTGGATTCTAAAAGAACTCTAATAACGTCTAAACTAGGATTGGGTATTAGGATTAGGAGAATTGGCTCCTTAATGAGCACTGATGCTGGTGCTGTTTGGTCACTGAGCTGTGTCCAACTGTTTTCGACCCTATGGTCTATTGCTCACTGGGTTTCCCTGTCCATGAAAATTTCCAGGCAAGAGTACTAGCTATCTAGTGAAGTCACTCAGTCATGTGCGACTCTTTGCGACCCCATGAACTGTAGCCTGCCAGGCTCCTCTGTCCATGGGATTTCCTAAGCAAGAATACTGGAGTGGGTTGACATTTCTTTCCTGACCCAGGGATCGAACTGGAGTCTCCTGCTTGGCAGGCGGATTGTTTACTGCTGAGTCATCTGGGAAGCCCTCCTTACTGAGCACAGCTGCTCCTATTTGCAAGGGGCTGTAGTTGGCCTGGTCTTCCTAGCAGTTCTTGGTCCACTGACCCCTCGGTTACTAGTAGGATTCACTTCTTTCCCTCACTGGCTGTTGTTGCCTAGTGAGGTGTTGCCTGATAGGATGGGACGCCAAACTGCTGTTTTTGTTTGGGAGAGGAGGGAAATGCCGAAGAAGGACAATAATGACTCAGAAGTGAGTTCAAGGTGAGGGCTCTGATATCCTGTGATGGGAGGGGCTGAATTTCATATGTGTGTGTGTGTGTGTGTGTGTGTGTGTGAAGGGGAGGGATGTCAAATACAAACTTAACCTGTGAAATCATTATGCCTAGCAGTTCCCTGGATTTGGGTGGGACCACACAAGGGATTCCCTCTGTTATCCCCCAGGAAAANTGTGTGTGTGTGTGTGTGTGTGTGTGTGTGAAGGGGAGGGATGTCAAATACAAACTTAACCTGTGAAATCATTATGCCTAGCAGTTCCCTGGATTTGGGTGGGACCACACAAGGGATTCCCTCTGTTATCCCCCAGGAAAAAGGTATGGTAAACCAAATGGCCTGATCCCACAGCTGGGGCTTTCCCACCCCTTCACGCTCCCTCCACATCTCCCTTTTGCCACATCATCACCTCTCGCCTCTGCAATGGGGAACACCACATCCCCTCCCCAACTGGAAAACTCACATCATCCCAGGGCAGCCTTTCCCCAGATCTCTCTGCCTGGCCACCCAAACATCCTACCCCCCCAGCCCAACTTTATCATAAATGTTGCTGCCCCCAAGCTTCCCTATTAGGTCTGCCAAGGCATGAGGCTATTTTTACCTCATTCTCTTCCCAGGCATGCAGGCCTCAGGGAGGAGCAGCCTCTGCTTTCCTCCAACAGC
>SJYV01054212.1:1357419-1368270 GCA_006410875.1 Neotragus pygmaeus
CCCACCCCACCCCAGCAGCGCTCGTAGAAAGAGGATGGATCGCCCGAGCCGGGTCAGGCTGCCGCAAGAGCCGCGCCGCGGGCAGATCCCCCTCCCTGATCCCCGGGCAAGGGACGCCGGGCCTCTGGGCGCGGTACGCCCTCCAGCTCACCTGGTAGATCATGACTTTAAAGTTGCGGCGCCTCAGCAGCTCGGCCTCGTTGACCTCCAGCTTCTTGATCTGGCCGGCCTGGCGCTCCAGGCTGCCGCGCACGGTCTTCACGTTGACGCTGACCTTGCGCACCTTCTCCAGCAGCTTGCTCACGGTGTTGCTCGTGGTGGCGTGCGCCTTGCCCAGCTTGCTCAGCTCGCCTTGGATGCTCTGCACGGCGCCCTCCATCTCCGCCTGCCGCTCCTCCAGCTGAGCTTGGGTCAGCTGGATCTGGTCGACGGCACCGATGATTTTGTCCAGAAGGCTCAGTACCAGCACGCCGTTCACCTGGTCTGATTTGATCAGCTCCTCAGAGCCGGCCCCCGACGGCTCCTCGGCCGCCGGAGCCCCCATGGTGGAGGACCCCTGGTCCCCGGTGTCGGGGTACCCGGAAAGAGGCTGCTCGATGATGTGGAGCTGGGTGTCCTCCATGGCTGCCCGGAGCCGTGCGGGGCCGGCTGGGTGGAGCTGAAGCGGGAGCGGGAGACCCGGAGAAGAGGAAGAGCGAGAGAGAGCGCGGAGGAAACTCGAGCCACGTCCGTGCGCACCGGGATGGTGGCCAGAACTGTGGGGCGGGGGATCGGTGAGTTCCCCGAATCCCAGGCCAAACCCCGGAGTCTCGTCGCCCATTGGCTGGCCCGACCCCAGAAAGGGAGGGACCCGGGCAGAAGAGGAGAGCGATGCTGGAGAAGGAGGGGCAGCCCAGGGGACCCAAGAGCCGAGCGCCCCACCCTTCCTAGGATGGTTGGAATAGTTGGAACGGGAGACCAGGGCCTCCGCTGGCAGTGGGGGCGGCGGGAGCGGGCCTGGGGCGGAGGAATGTGCGCTTGGGAAGGGAAACAGGTCCTGGAGTGTTGCTCTGCTTCTCCCTCCCTCTTGTTTTCTCTCACCCGCAAACCCACCTCCGCCTTTTAAGTTACAAAGCAGGTCGTCAGGTGGGACAGGATATCCTGAAATTACGAGCAAACTATTGTGTTTGCCGGTGTCCCGTTCTAGAGAGGGAAAGGATCTATAGCTTCCACAGCCTCTTCTAAGGGACCTCTGACTACCCACCCCATCAAGTTTACCCAGCACTGTTCGAAAAAGCTTTGCGAAGGAAGGGAAGAACTTACACGTTAGATCCACAGTGGTGGTGAGGGGCCTCCAAGCTCCTCTAGGTCCCTCTCAGAATTATCCTAACAGAGGAGGATAAAGATGGACAATAAAATAGAAACTAGAGATTTTTGCTCATCTCTCTCTAAAATCCACCTTTCTCTGTGCTTCTGCATGCCCCAGAGGCCTGGCTGACACTGAGCTCAGAGAGCAGGACACGGAGTTCACCCATCTCTCTGGAGCCCAGAGACTTCGGTGCTTTGCAGAAACATCAGACCCCACCTCCTCACTTGACAAACCGGAAACAGAGGGTCTAGAGAGGGCAAATGACTTGCCAGGGGGTTTGCCATCAAGTTCACCTTAGCTTGGAGCTCAAACCAGGTGTCAGGACACTTCTCTGGCACTTTCCATCTTAGCAGGCTGCATCTTCCACCAGCACAGGGAGGGGCAGATGCTGCCACCCATTTGTGCCACCTGCCTGTCAACCTACAAATATATTTCCCACTATGATGGCTACGAAGGAGCAGGCAGTTCTGAGCAGGATCAAGAAGTCTGGGAGACAATGCCCATTCTCCCCAGTTTTACTCTCTAGCACAACACTGGAGCAGTACCAGCCCCCTTTCCCCCAGAAAAGCTGCAAACCTTTTCCCTGGTTAGGAAACCAACCTTGGGTTTCCCCAGCTGGATCAATGATGATCTTGGCAAAAGGTCACTTCTCATCTGGCATGCATTATTATTAGGAAGCATGAAAAATTGCCATGCCCTATTAATCCAGTCAGAGACGCCACCAGCTGAGAAAGAAGCTGAGGAACTCACTGTCTGGGATAGCCTGGAATCATCTGGAATAGTCCCAACAGCTATTGAACAGAATATTTCCACTGACACTTCAGTTGCTGTTTCCACAGAAACAAGTGGCTTTTTTGTCTGAAATTCAAATAGAATGAATTGGTATATAAAATCACATGTATTTATATAATAGAACACAGATTACCTATTGATTTTAGAATTTGATAAAAAAATGTGTTATAACACTTTAAGTTCCTTCCACTGAGAATTGACAAGACTTCTGGAGAGAGAGAAGAGTGACAGTAAGGAGACTAACTGGACCTTCATAAGGTTCTTATTTTTAAAATATTGATTAGCTTTCATAGGTGACACATAAGATACAAATTGCAAATAGCACACAAAGAAATATAGTGAAAAGAAGTTTTCTTTCTATCCCTATCTGAAGCAAACTTAATTTCTGGTTCAGGGGACAACAATTATTATTTTCTTGTGGAATCTTCTCTAGGAAGTCTTTGCACATCATATATATATATCAGCACTTTGCTTTTTGTCAGTTACTAATATATATCTTGGAAATTGTTCAGATCAGTACGAGAGAGGCCTTGTTTTCCAATGTGCATGTGTGTGGTTAGTTCGTAAGTTGTGTCCAATTCCTTGTGACCCCATGGATTGTAGCCAACCAGGCTCCTCTGTCCATGGGATTTTCCAGGCCAGAATACTGAAATGGGTTGCCATTTCCTTCTCCAGGGAATCTTCCTGACCCAGGGATAGAACTCATTGGCAGGTGGATTCTTTACCACTGAGTCACCTGGGAAGGGTGTACTATACTTATTTAACCATTTGTCTATCAATGGACATATACAGATTACAATGGGGGATCCTGAAGAGAAGTTTTGGGGAATGATTTGTTTTTGTGGTTGCATGCATAAAAAGAATCAAGTCCATGCCATTCTAACTCACCCATCAGGAAAGGATTTCTGGTCTTCCAAAAAGGATGTCCATATTTTTGGATGAGTCAAATTATATCCCAGGGATAGTCTAGTGAATATGTCTCTGACTCATTTGATGGCTCTTTGAGAATTTCGCAGAAAGAGCCCTCGTGCTGCTCGCCTGGATTTGCATCAGACAGGATGCTCTCCTGTTCCTCTTGTTACTAAATGTCAGCTAAATCCAACAGGGGGCGTGCTGAGCCTGGGTGCCCCAGCTTTATCAACACTGGCACTCAGAATGGGAGCCAAACAATCCTTGCCCGAGGAACTTCACTCCGTTTCAGTGAAAATAAGCAGTTTCTCTTCATTTGAAATCGTGTCCGGCCGGCCTCAGCTTGCATTCAGGGTTGATGCTTTGCATTTTCCATTGCTCACTCTATTTGCTGAAAGGCACACTGTTCCATTGTGTGCTTTCAGCTGCTGAGGCAGTCTGGAAAAGGGATAGAGAGGTGGAAACAAATGACCCTTTGGCCCAGAAAAAGAACACCAGGATGCAACCCTGTCAGCAGCTGGAATCTCACAGCTCTCTCTCGTGTTGCTCTATCCATCCATCTGTTCAGCAAACTGTGACTCCTTGCCAGGAGCCAGCTACCGGGCTGGGGACTTCAAAAAAGCCCAGTCCCTCCTGATGAGAAGCTCATAAGGTAGCAGGGGTGACAGATGCGTAAATAGTTTCTGATACAAAGTGGAAGGTGCTCCAGCAGCTCAGGGAAGGTTGTCCCCACTTCCTGGGAGAGTAGGGAAGGGTTTACAGGGTACAGCCTTCCATCCTTTTCCACCCCCGCCCTTTCTGCAGGGACATGAGGTGGGGGCTGGGGGAATAGCCAGGTATTGTCTTATCAAGGTTCTGCCTTAAATCTTTGGAGCTTTCATTGAGGGAGCACCAACGAGGTGTGAGGGGTGCAGCATGCAGTGTGTTCCCTTCCGTTTTGGGTACGTGCTGGAGAATCCTAGGGAGACAAGTGCTTTGTTAATAATAAATGATTGGGATGAATGATGAATGATGTATCTTCACATCAGAGAAACCATCTCGAATGGAAAACCAGTCCTCAGCCGCTGGCTCACAGCTGCCACAGACAGCAGTAATGTTTTTCTCCCTAGACTTATAGGCACAATTCTTGCCCCTCTGAAGTATATGAAAAGTGCCTGTAATATTTACATATTTCTCTTCTTCAGAAATGCCTGAGACTTCCTTGGTGGTCCAGTGGTTAAGACTTGCCCTTCCAAGGCAAGGGGTGTGGATTTGATCCCTAGTTGGGGAGCTAAAATCCCACATGCCTTGAGGCCAAAATAAAAACATAAAACAGGAGCAATATTGTAACAGATACAATGACTTTAAAAATGGTCCACATAAAAAAAATCTTTAAAAAATCCATTCTTTCTTTTCCTTCAGATTTAATGTATAGGATAAATTTCCTGAGCCAGAAAGCAATGAAAATTATTTATTAATTAATTATTGTTTATTTTATCCCCTCAACCTTCAACATGCACTGGTCTCTTAACCTAAAAATAAAAAAAACACACACAGACAAACCAACATTGCAGTCTTAATTGGTTTTACATCCCTGACCTTCCAAGGTTGGGTCTGTTCATTTTCTCCTGTTCAGGTTCATTGTTTTCTAAAACTGCATATCCCTTACTTCCCAATTCAGTCCTTAAATTCCTTCAGTTAATCCAAAAAGGTGGCTTCCTTTCTACTAAAAGAGCACTTAAAAATCACTAATAAACTCCACATTCTACCAATTATCTCTTCTTTTCTAATTTTACTTGAACTCTCCACAACATTTAGCACTAGTGATCAATTTGCCATTAAGACTCTCCCTCTTGACCTTTGTGAAGCTGTATTATTATTATCTTCATAATTATACTATTTTATTCATTTATTTAAAATTTTTATTTATTTATTTTTTGGCCATGCTGGGTCTTCATTGCTGCCCAGTCTTTCCCTAGTTGTGGCGAGTAGAGGCTACTCGAGTTGTAGCAAACAGGCTTCTCATTGCAGTGGCTTGTCGTGACGCATGGGCTCTAGGGCGTGTGAGCTTCAACAGTTGTGGCGAACAGCCTTAGTTGCTCTGCATCACGTGGAATCTTCCCAACCCTAGGATCGAACCTGTGTCCCCTGCATTGGCAAATGGATTCTTAACCACTGGACCACCAGGGAAGTCCTTATTGTTTTTATTCACAGTATTTCTTGTCCTGTTTGCTTTTTTTCTTTCTCTCATAGTCTTTAAAAACATAGCTATTAAAATTAGTTAAAAAATTAAAAAACAACAACCACTAGCTTTATTGAGATATAGCTCACAGACCATACAATTCACTTACTGAAAGTGTACAGTTTCAGTGGTTTTTAGTACATTCACAAAGGTGGTAACCATAATCAGTTTTAGAATATTTTCATCACCACTAAAATAATATGTCACTTAAAAAACAAATCCACACTATGTAGAAAATAGATAACTAATGAGACTATACTGTAGAGCACAAGGAACTCTACTCCATGCACGGTGGTGACCTGAATGTGAAAGAAGTCCAAAAGAGAGGGACATCTGTGTATGTATGGCTGGTTCACTTTGCTGTCCACTAGAAACTATCGCAACATTGTAAAGCAACTATGCTCCAGTAAAACTTTTTAAAAATCCAGAGTTAGTAAAGACAGACTTTATTAGGAAGGATTTTTTACAGGGGAGGAAAGGGACTATAGCAGTCAGGGGTAGGGAGTCTATTGTAAAAGAGAATGCCATGACTATAAGATCAGCAAGTGTCTCAAGAGGTAGAGAGGCAAGTCAACAAGGCTGGAAAGAAGCAGGATCAGGGACTGGGCTGGAAGGGTGGCATAATGAGAGAACGAGCGGAGAATGCTTTTTTCCTGAAGCCAGCCTGCCAGCCTCTCCGCAGGCCAGGTTGTATGTTGGTTCAGGCTGTGGCACCCTACTCCAGTACTCTCGCCTAGAAAATCCCATGGACAGAGGAGCCTGGTAGCTACAGTCCGTGGGGTTGCAAAGAGTCGGACACAACTGAGCGACTTCACTTTCAGGCTGAGAGTGGGCCAAAAGTCAAGGGCCTGGGAGGAGAGACTTAAGCAAAGTTCTGTTAATAAGCATTTTGTTCCGAGTGATCCAAGGGGACAAGNGAATCTTCCCAACCCTAGGATCGAACCTGTGTCCCCTGCATTGGCAAATGGATTCTTAACCACTGGACCACCAGGGAAGTCCTTATTGTTTTTATTCACAGTATTTCTTGTCCTGTTTGCTTTTTTTCTTTCTCTCATAGTCTTTAAAAACATAGCTATTAAAATTAGTTAAAAAATTAAAAAACAACAACCACTAGCTTTATTGAGATATAGCTCACAGACCATACAATTCACTTACTGAAAGTGTACAGTTTCAGTGGTTTTTAGTACATTCACAAAGGTGGTAACCATAATCAGTTTTAGAATATTTTCATCACCACTAAAATAATATGTCACTTAAAAAACAAATCCACACTATGTAGAAAATAGATAACTAATGAGACTATACTGTAGAGCACAAGGAACTCTACTCCATGCACGGTGGTGACCTGAATGTGAAAGAAGTCCAAAAGAGAGGGACATCTGTGTATGTATGGCTGGTTCACTTTGCTGTCCACTAGAAACTATCGCAACATTGTAAAGCAACTATGCTCCAGTAAAACTTTTTAAAAATCCAGAGTTAGTAAAGACAGACTTTATTAGGAAGGATTTTTTACAGGGGAGGAAAGGGACTATAGCAGTCAGGGGTAGGGAGTCTATTGTAAAAGAGAATGCCATGACTATAAGATCAGCAAGTGTCTCAAGAGGTAGAGAGGCAAGTCAACAAGGCTGGAAAGAAGCAGGATCAGGGACTGGGCTGGAAGGGTGGCATAATGAGAGAACGAGCGGAGAATGCTTTTTTCCTGAAGCCAGCCTGCCAGCCTCTCCGCAGGCCAGGTTGTATGTTGGTTCAGGCTGTGGCACCCTACTCCAGTACTCTCGCCTAGAAAATCCCATGGACAGAGGAGCCTGGTAGCTACAGTCCGTGGGGTTGCAAAGAGTCGGACACAACTGAGCGACTTCACTTTCAGGCTGAGAGTGGGCCAAAAGTCAAGGGCCTGGGAGGAGAGACTTAAGCAAAGTTCTGTTAATAAGCATTTTGTTCCGAGTGATCCAAGGGGACAAGTAGTTTGTTTTATTTATTTATTTAATATATTTATTTGGCTGTACCAAATCATTGTTGCAGCATGTGGCATCCAGTTCCCTGACTAGGGATCAGACTCCGGCTCCCTGCATTGCGAGCTCGGAATCTTAGGTACTAGACCAGCAGAGAAGTCGCACCAATGATTCGTTTTAATTATTTATAAGGCAAAGATGGGAACGTGGAAGGTCTTGTTCTTGACACAAATAAACAAGAGGGGCATCAGTGAATCAGAAGGAGAAGGGTGGTTCTTTGCAGACCACAAAAAGGGAGGCAGATTCCTTTAAGCCTCAGTGTTTTCCAGGCTCACAGGACTCGGGTAAAATTAAACGTAGTCACCCAAACCCATGAGCTGTTGCTCCCCAGTCCCTGACAGTCTATTTTCTATTTAAAGATTTGCCGATTCTGGACACATATAAACGGAATCATAGAATACATAGCCCTGTGTGTCCAGCTTCTTTCTTTTATAACATTTTTAAGCTTGACCCTTGTCATAGCATGTATCAATACTACATTCCTTTCAATGGCTGAATTAAACCCTATTGTATAGATATGCTACATGTTTGTATGGATGTTTGNTCATAGAATACATAGCCCTGTGTGTCCAGCTTCTTTCTTTTATAACATTTTTAAGCTTGACCCTTGTCATAGCATGTATCAATACTACATTCCTTTCAATGGCTGAATTAAATCCTATCGTATAGATATGCTACATGTTTGTATGGATGTTTGCACTGTTTCCTTTTTTTGGCTGTTATGAATAATTCTATGAAAATTCATGCTATTTTCTTTTCTATTTTTATTGTTATTCTATTTCTATTGTTTTATATTATATTTTATTGTTTTTTTTTTTTTTCTCTCATTGTTGTTAAGTTGCTGGGCTGTGTCCAATTTTTTGTGACCCCATGGACTGCGGCACGCCAGGCTTTCCTGTCCTTCACTGTCTTTCGGAGTTTGCTCACACTCATGTCCATTATTGTTATATTATTTTCTTAATGTAGATCTTTTTTCCTTTTTTAAAATATTTATTTATTTGGCTGCACTGGGTCTTAGTTTTGTGGCATGCAAACTCTTAGTGGCAGCATGTGGGACCTAGTTCCCTGACCAGGGATTAAACCCAGGCCCCCTGCATTTGCAGGGCAGAGTCTTAGCCACTGGACCACCACGGAAGTCCCTTAATGTAAATGTTTAATGTGGAGTCTGCCTCCAGCCATCTGTGCTCTCCCGGTCACTTTCCCTTTTTCCTTTTCATCTCCCTCCATGACTCTAAAATCAGTGGTCCTGAAATGGGGAGATAGTAATAATATTAAAGCCAGCGGCAGAGACCTCAACTCATCAGGATGGATGCTGTCATCTATTATGTTAAAACAGCTGTGGGCCCTGATATGCCAGGCATCACCAGGGGTCCTAAATGTGTTGCTGAATCCCTTGAGGCCAGGCAGAGCAGCGGTTATTTTCCAATATGTCTAAAACTATTTTAATATTTTAACAGTTGTCCTTAGGTTCTGACCTCGCTCCTAAATGCCAGGCTCTCATCTTACACTGCTTACAGCCCTGTTTGGGTATGCCACCATCATCCCAACTCAACACTTATAAACTATAGTTGGGATCTTTCCTCAAAAATCAGAATCCCTCATGATGTTCTGACTTCTGTCCATGTTACCATCATCCATCCTCTCAATCACCAGAGTTTAAGACCTTGGAATTATGTTTAACTTCTCTCTCTCCTTCACCTCCCAAGCCAACTGAAATCTCAAATCCTGCTTGTCCCTTCCCCATAACCCTTTTCCTGTCCTTCTCATTATCTGTCATGTCCAACTCTTTGTGACCCTATGGACTGTAGCCCGCCAGGCTCCTATGTCCGAGGGATTGTCCAAACAAGAATACTGGAATGGGTTGCCATTTCCTTCTCCAGGGAATCTTCCCAACCCAGAGATAGAACTGAGTCTCTTGTATTTCCTGGATTGGCAGGTGGATTATTTACCCATGAACCACCTGGAAAGCCCTGTATAGATGTAGTACATCTTTATCGATTCCTGTCAATGGACATTTAGGTTGCTTGCATGTCTCGGGTATTGTAAACAGCACTATGGTGAACATCAGAGTGTTTGTATTCTTTCAAACTATGTTTTTCTCCAAGTATATACTCATCAGAGGGATTGCTGGATCATATGGTAGGTCTATTTTTAATTTTTTTTCAGTTCGCATATCATTAGTTTATTATGAAAGAGAAACATCTCTTATTATTAAAGAGAAAATTATTTCATGATGAAAGATTTCAGAACTTCAGTAGAATGGGCAACTTCACATGATGCCATTTCAATAGTGACTTATTTCAGTCAACATATTTCCCAAGAATGCCACCATCTCTAAATAAGAAATAATCCTTGTCATCTAGAACTACTTTGATGCTTCTATATTCTGGGAGAGAACTTTCTCTCTAACTGATTGAATCTCTCCCCCCTTTCCTTGAGAGCTGGGTCCAAAAGCTACTACTGTTGCTTGGAATACTTTTCCTTGTGATTTTTCTGGAAGCATAATGCCTCCCAGGTGGCATTAGTTGTAATGAACCCACCTGCCAATGCAGGAAACACAAGAGATGTAGGTTTAATCCCTGGGTTGGGAAGAGCCTCTGGAGTAGGAAATGGCAACCCTCTCCAGTATTCTTGCCTGGAACATTCCATGAACAGAGGAGCCTGGTGGACTACCGTCCATGGGGTTGAAAAGAGTCGGACATGACTGAGCACGCGCGTGCGTGCGCGCATGCACACACACACACACACACATGAGTTTAATCTGAGCTCCCAGCAAGTTGAAGAAAATAAAGCACCCTGACCAAGGTAACAGCAAAACCTTATCCCAGTTCAAGCTGAATTATAATACATTTCACTTATCCAAAAAATATAGAGTAGGACTCCTGTTAATTTGATATTTGGTTAATTCTAATCTGATTAGAATAGTTACACATAATCTATTAGACTAAGAGAAATCCATGTTGCACTAAACATCTGATGAACAGAATATTTATTCACAACTGTTTCCAAATTGGTGTGTGATTTCAAGTGAATGACTTTCCTTCTCTTAGCTCTTCACCTCTCTTTTAGCTCTTAGTTTTTTCATCTGAAAATGAAAAAATAGGAGTAGATGATTTCTAAGATTCCTTCCATTTCTGACATTCTATGACTAAATTCTAATCTCTGATAACTCAGACAACTTTTTGGGATCTTATAGTACTTAAAAAAAAAGTTTATTTCGAACTTTTTTTTTTTTTTTCTACTCCTGGTGGCATTCAGGATATTAGTTCACCAACCAGGGATCAAACTTGCACGCCCTGCAGTGGAAGCAGTCTTAACTACTGGATCACCAGGGAAGCCCCTGAACATCATTAAAACAGGCAAACATTTAGCAATACCAGGTGCCTATAAATTGCTATTTCTAGTGCTAGGAGTTGGGGAACCAAAGATAGAAAGACATGGTCCCTGCTATCCAGCATTTACAGTGCAACATGGGAGCTAGATATGTACCCCAACAAGTACAATTTAGTGGACTAACTACTGTAAAAGGCGGCATTGCAAGAGTAATGAGAGCACGGTGGGGGTGTATG